>CAHIKZ030000825.1:625000-718287 GCA_903632075.3 Acanthosepion pharaonis | reverse complement strand
CGCAAGAGCAATGAGAAACTAACGAAAATCAAGCTTATTTATAGCTCAAATTCAAATCGCCTATTTCATTTTCAAGCACACAATCGATACTCGTTTCACCAAATCATTACATGACGTAATACAATCGATAGTCGTTTCACCAAATCATTACATGACGTAATACAAGGAGCTTAGACAAACATTGTCAAGTATTTAGTCAGGTTTGTCAACTGTTTCATCATATGAGTGTTGTTTTATTTGTCGCTGAAGGTCTTACTTCATAAATATCCAATTAAGAATAGGTTAATTTATGTTGCGCTGATGTTATACCCAAGAGTTTTTTTAAAGAACAGTTAATTTCGTTGTTTCAATTCATTATTGAATTACAAATGGCTGCTTTCACAATAAAATAGCGTACTTAACAATATGTCTGCTGCTCATATACTATTGTATTGCTGTTTTTCTAATGCCCTTCTACGACGCGTGATCAGTAGTCAACTTCCCTATGTAACTTGCTTTACTATACACTTTACATATCTTCGCAGTCAGTTATATGCCATGCGATCGTTTCTCGATACAAGGCAGTAGGTTGCGATTTTTTCTGCGGCAGACCAGTTTCCATAAAGGCTATGGGACACGGTCTGTCCGGCTATTGACTCATAACTGGAGGGAGGAGAGGATTCATGTATTGTCGAGTACGACAAGAATAAGAGTATTAGCATGTAAGTGTAATTGATCCGACTGGAATTCGAACTCGGTTCTCCGATTCCTCAATCGGAGTCGCTATCCATGTCTCCACTTACTTGACAATAATATTTATCAATGCACTATAGTTTACATTCACAACACCAGCTTTATTTATAAATATATATATATATATTTATAAAACATATATATATATATAACATATATATATAAAACATATATATTTATATATATATATATATATATATATATATAGATAGATAGATAGATAGATAAAACATATATATAGATAAAATAGATATTTAAAACATATATATAGATAAAACATATATATATAAAACATATATATAGATAGATAAAACACATATATATAGATAAAATAGATATTTAAAACATATATATAGATAAAACATATATATAAAAAACATAAAAACTTATATATATATAGATAAAACATATATATATATATAGAGAGAGAGAGAGATAAAACACCAGCTTTATAAAACATCTTCTTACTGGTTAGTTCACTTTTCTTCCTTATAATTCCTTTTAATTTTTCTCAAATCTCTTGTTTGCGACATTGTTAAGCATATTTTTGGTCTCGTCTTGCTATTAGAATGATTGGTAAAGATAAACTTACCTAACATCGCAACAAAAGTATCAAGATACCCGCGAAATTGTAACACGATGTTCATAGGTGATAATAGACAAGGAAATCTATATATGTTTGAGAAAAAACCAATTTACCTACATACTTACAAAGCTTGAATGCGACAAATACACATTAACAGATATGAAAAGGAGAACTGAATAAAAGACTCGGTTGTACATTGCATCTTTGATATGACTTAGCCATAAAACTAACACAGACCTGCACTCATTTCAGGAAATGGACATCCATTCTCGAAGCGACTTACATTTCGCGCATCTCGCCAGATGTGGCGCATTTCTTGCGTTGGAGCATAAATTATAGCTGAGAGCAGATAATTATGTTATATAACACTACGCTGACAATTTTCCGTGCTTCGTTTTTGATTATCCTGTGATATCTTTTCAACATTGATCGTATTCTCCATAGTTTGTCTCCCATCTTTCAATAACATTATATCCGGTGTCATAAATCGATTAACTTTAGATAAAAAGTAATGAAAAAGGCATTAATTTGTTTTAGCTCTTGAAAAAGGTCACTCTAAACCGAAAATTTCATTTTATCATATAAAAAATAACGGTAAAAAAATCAAAATATTTCAGAAGTTTTATTTTTCTATTTGTAAATTGTTATGTGCTGAGAGACATTGAAACGAGAAGGGTTAATACCAAAAACCCGTGGAAAGAATTGAGGATTTAATTCACACATAAACGACTTGAACTGTATGTCGAGCAGTTTGAACAATGGAAGAGTGTGACCCAAACATAAAGGGCAATGTTAATTGACACACAGCTGAAAAGGCAAGGTGTAAAGCGAAAACTTCATTTTCGTAAGCAACGAATTTGGAGTTGATTCTCCTGGTTGAAAGATGATTTGAAACAGAAAGGGTGGATAAGCCATCCACGTTTACTGAGGAGATTTAGTGAGAGGTAATGATATGAGAGATTGGGAGAAGAGTTTTTTCCCCAATATTATGTCCATAAATACGAATGCGCGAAGCGAATTCGCCAGAAGAGAGACGAGTCGGAGCAGAAGAGACAGTGACAGATGCAGAAGAGGGAAGAGAGGCCCACGTGATTATCTGCCGACGGAAGCCTTGTACCAAACTTTACCAACAACAGCAAACCAGACTTTTGCCAGGTCGACGATAGTATCACTTCCGATTTAGATGCAGGCTGTGCTGATAATTAATTGTATGCAAACACTGATATAAACAAACTAGCAGCATGGCCCGGCGTTGCCCGTGCTTGATTCAAAAATCGTACGACTCATACAGCAATCGCTATCACTTGACTTAAAATATTTTTGCCCTTCCTTGCCTTTAAAGGAGTGCCCTTTGCCGTGCTGGTGTTGCTACATGCCTTACTTCTTGCCTATCTCACACTGCGAATTTTTTTCTAAGCTCTATACTAAACATTACATCTGTTACGAAAAAAGAACTAAACAAAATGAACACAAAACGATCAGCTTTAAAAAAGAACTCGTAACTGGAAAAACCGAATGAAAAAAGAATGTTAACAACAAATACTTTTTCACACCCAACCCAGTTCTGCGGAATCAGAATCAACGTTGAATTTAAGCAAGCGAATGAGCCAATTGGAGTAAAGTGCCATGCAGATTTAAATTTTTCCCACCTGTGACGAATGCAGCTATCGATTTTTTTGCATGCCTGCACGCTAGTTAACATTCGTGTCAGTCAGCTGTTGGCTCTCACGCTGGCCAATAGAATCTTCCTGCCTATTCGTGGCAGCCAGCTATAGGCTCTCACTCTGGCCAGTAGAAAATGGCCGCAAACTACAGGAAAACTGCCGCAGAAGCATGAAAAAATCGATTATTTCAACTATCGATGGGAGTTGGGAAATGCAAAGTCGGTCTTGACCTTTCTACTAACTTGGAGCATGTGCATGTAAATTTTGGTGCAAATCCGTCGAAAATTGCGGCCGTGCCTTCGTTACACACACACACACACACACACACACACACACATCCTGCTTTTTATAGATAGAGATTATTGTACGGAGGACTGATATAAAAACAGTATTTACTTTTGTTCAATTTATTCGAGTGTTATTTTTTTATTTTTTTGTTTTTTGTACGTCCTCGCCCTGCTTGAACCATCCCAACACAAAGATACCTGCAACAATTCGATCTTAGCTGCCTTATGATCAAACTTAAATCACAATATGGGATAATGTTAGCTCTGGATTGAAGCGGTCACTTCAGCGACCAACCGCGGTGTTAGAAGTCTTGGACGACCGGGGAGGTAAGATTACACTATAGTCTAACATACAGCCTCACAAATAAACAAAAAACATGTTCTAGAATTTTCCAGAAAGTTCTAGAAGGCTCCAAAATGTCATAGTACTACTATACATATATACGATTTTAGAAATTTTGTGTTAGAGGTGACTTTTTTAAAAAATAATAAATTTTTTTTTCTTTTTTTTTTTTAAGCATTACGCCCCGAGCAAGGTGTGATGAAGCCACTAGGATGCAGGGGGTTGCAGAAGATTTGGAGCGAGAGCAGATAGGAGAGATAGGAGAAAGGATGAGGAGAAGGATAGTGGGTAGATCAAGGTAACTGGAGATGTCGATTGACATTACATTTGAATAGTTGGAGATTATAGCTCTTAGGGAAACAGTAATAGGGAAGGGTGTTCCACAGGCGAGAGGTGCGAGGTATGAAGCTATTGGAGTAGAAGAGACGGCTACATTTAAAAGTTTCTACAGTGTGAGGGTAAAAACCTTCTTCTTTATATTTGAACATACGTTCATCAAAATATTTCAAAAGCTTTGTTTTTTTTCTATTTGTAAATGATATAACTGGATAGTACTTATGTATTTTTAACACATTTAACAGTTTAAAGCTATTGTGATACTATTTGTCGCTGCCGCGGTAAAACAGAAGAAAGTTTTGTTAATACAAAAGAAAATGTTATGTGCTGGGAGACATTGAAATGAGAAGGGTTGATAACAAAAACCCGTTCGAAGAATTGCGGATTTAATTCGCACATAAACGATTTGAATTGTATGTCGAGAATACAGGAAATCAAATTTTGTTTACAAAAAGTCAAAATGTCACAACCCTAATATGACACGTTTAAACGCCGTCTGCCATCAAAACTTCGTTACCTAATAGGTAAGGTAAGATGTATGAGTTCAAATCTCATCGAATATTTAATTAGCCATTGTAGAATAATGAGTTGTAGAGTAGCGATGTAAAGCAAAAGAAAGAGAATAAAGGAATACTAATAAAAAAATGAAGTAACTGATAATGTTTCATCTAAAAAAAATGTGGTAATAGCAGCGTTAAAGATGGCGACATATGGCGTTTAGAGAAGTAAAAAATCATTAATGAAAACTGGTCAAAGAAAAATGAAAGAAGTTTGCGTCATGAAAAGGAAGCAAGAGAAATAAAACTGAAGGTAAAGGAAAAATAGAAAGAAAATATAAAAACATAGACTAATTTTTCCCAATATTTTATTTAGTTAAAATCTCTCTTAAAAAAAAAATATTGTTTATTAATTTGCATAATAAAATCTGGTCTCCTGCAGATATAGTCGACACTCGCTCGCATCCGAGCATCGGGAACGTCCTCCTCTCTCTCCCTATTCCCTTTCTCCCCTCTGGTGGCGGGGATGGCTGTGAAGGTCCAGCCTGCGCCTGAATATTAGTCAAAGAGAGCTTGACGAGGCCATTCACGTGAACTTGATTTTGGTGAACAACTCTGCGCGACGAAGAAGCCCACACACTTATGAAAGCAGCGCCTCCCCCGGGGCTCAAAGGGGATTGAGACAGCCGAGATCTGGCATAAACCTGGTTGCAATGGTGGTTGGTCTGTCTAGGTCCGCATTGGTTGCACCAGCCCAACTGCCGCTGCCCTCTTCCACCGGTTTTAGTCGTTGAGTCTTCGGGGCTTGGTCACATTCAGTGCAGTCCCTTCTCCTCGGCCTTACCGCGGTGGTTGTCCCTCCAGGAGTTCAAACTGCAGATTCTTTTCTTATTTATTGATTCGTTTGTCATTAAAGTAATAAGTTAAAGTGGTACAGTTGATAATGAACTGTTCACTCCCACATCTAGTCTAAAATATATATCTTCGTCCTTTGTCATGGTACATGGCTTGCGCGTCCTAGTGATCCCAAGAGCGGAGCTCTATTTATATGCCATATCTGAAAGCCGTCTGCCATTAACAAATTCGTTTCCTAAACGGTAAGGTGCGGTCTTTGTATGAGAAGCTCACTTGTACCAGGTATCTGAATTCAAATCGTATGTCTATTTGCAATCCACGTTAGTTAATTAGCAGTTGTTGAATAACGATCTGAAAGTTGTGACGAAAGGCAACAGAAGCTAATGAAGGAATACTAATAAAACTAATTAATCATAAGTGACAACGTTTCATAGATTGAAAGGAAAGAATAATAAAGAAAACAAAACAAATAAAGGAAAAGCTGCTGAATGAAGAGACAGAAACAATAATCCAAGAGTTGCAGTGAAAACCAACAGAACCAGAAAGAAAGAATATTTTCGACAATTAATAATAACTGACAATGCTTTATCTAACAAATGTGCTAATAAAAACATAAAACATAAATATTCAAGATGGTGGTATATGGCGTTCAGAGAATAAAAGAATCACTAATGGAAAGTGGATGAAGAAAAATGAATGAAAAAAGTAAGAAATTTGAAGAATAAAATCTTTCCAAAAAATATTGTTCCTTGAGTTGCATAATAAAATCTGTCCTGCTAAGGATATATTTGAACGCCGTCTCTCATTGAAGAATTCGTTGCCTAAGCGGTAACATGCGGTTTTAGTATGACAGCACTTCATGTACCAAATATATGAATTCAACTGGGCACCTCGAGGCAGTGTAATGGTTAGCAAGCTTGTCTCGCTAGAACAATTACAACTGAGTCGTGAGTTCGATCCTACGCTTGGAAAATCACTATATGAATTAAAATCTTGTCGATATTTTATTCTTTATTTCTATTCCACGCTTGTTAATTAACGGTTGTAGAAACTGGGAGTTGGAATGAAAATCAAGAGAAAGTTAATGACGGAATATTAGTTAAAATTAATAATAAGTGAAAATGTTTCAAATCAATAATATGCTAATAATGCAAACATTCAAGATGGCGATATATGGCGTTCAGAGAAATGAAAAATCACTGATGGAAATTGGTCAAAAAATAATGAAAGAAGTCAAAAGCATCAGTCATAAAATCATTCAAAAAAGAAAAAATATTCACAAGTCTAAGTAAAGTATTTGTAGCAGTTTACTCAATTGTGTTAAATATATATCTACTAGCGGGGATACCCGGCGTTGCTCAGAAGATATCTGAATAATAGTTTATTATTAACAATTTATTGATATTTTTCAGCCATCTATACATATATAAGCGGTAGTTGTGTGTGTGTGTGTGTGACGTATATATATATTCTCAAGACACAGTAAAATGTCTGTCCTTAGAGTTTGTATTATAGATTAACTAGTGTTAATGCTATTTCCAAATCAACATAGACAATACGGCCTGTATTATGACGTATATTATACAGGAGGTCGGCTGCAAATATTATACCAGTATTAACTGCATTATATTGATATGTTTGTATAATCAATGCAATAACCTTTTATGCGCACATTTTGTTTATTTTTTTACTCTGTTCAAACTTTTGTGTGTTGGGTGTCTCGCTTACTTTAGTATATACTGCAGAAAATCTGACTGAAACCAAAATGGCGATGCCCATAAGAAATCCTCATCTTTATAATCATTTACTTGTCTGTCTTCAACCATTATCGTGACGGAGTCACACAACTATCTCAGCTACTAAGGAAACCCATAATGAGATTTTTTTTAAATGTTAGAAATATCCAATGACACACCTTAGCACAGCTGGCAACATATAATTATTTTTAAGAAACTTTTAACTTTAAAAACCTTGGTCATAATTCTTGAGATTCGAATGACTTATGAGTGATGTTAATATATTTAAAGTGTCGTCAACCAATTTGTTTTATTCTTCTTTTAAGCTAGAAACAAAACATCTGTTCTCATTTTTTTGTTCTCGACGGCGATTTTCTCTTTTCATCCATCGCAATACAGACAGCCAATAAAGTAAGTCAGGTTTCAACTTCCTTTTTTTATTTCTTGCATTTTAAATCTCTTTATTTTCTTTCTCTATTTTTAGAAACACCGAATCAGAATGTTACCCAAAAGTCTGAACAATTTACTCAAGTCCAGTTAATCTTCACAAATATTTTCACGTTAGAAAGGTTAATATTTTTAGAAAACCAAAAAGAAAATGGCCAGTTCCCTGTACCACTTCAATGATTATCTGTCTCCTCGGGCTTTCGTATATCCTTTACAAGAGTTAGATCAAGACAAAAATGGAGCACTATTGCTATATATGGACAGGCGCCTCTCAATTTTCACTTTTCAGTCTCGATAGAGTCTA
Organism: Acanthosepion pharaonis; assembly: GCA_903632075.3. Classification (NCBI taxonomy): domain Eukaryota; kingdom Metazoa; phylum Mollusca; class Cephalopoda; order Sepiida; family Sepiidae; genus Acanthosepion; species Acanthosepion pharaonis. Next base: position 710,500 of record CAHIKZ030000825.1, on the reverse strand, counting down.
AAAAGCGTATCCTTGCCCTTGTGGAGGACGAATTATTTTCCTCCCTACAACTCCTTCCACACAGACGAAACGTCGCAAGCCACTCGCTGCTCTATCGCTATTTCTATGGAAAGTGCTCAGGCGAACTGCATTCCTTAGTTCCACCAGTTCTCACCTTCATGTCTAAGACCCACCATGCCACGTACATTGTAGCGAACCGCCAACCTTCCCTTTGTATTTCCTTGGTGAGGTGTAAATTCCACTCGAACAGCTTCTCACGATCCGCTGCTTTGTAGAGCCGAATCCCAAGAGGATGTTTCCCCGATCACTATAATCTTGGCCTGTTCAAGTCTTGGGACAACCGTTATCTCCTCCTCATAAGCCACATAAACCGTACCTCTTATTCTACGTCGAGGATGAACATCATTCTAAAAGGAGGAAAAAGAACGCAATTTACTGCAAGGACGTATTTGTGGGTGTGCTTCGAGTCCCGTCGTCGATGTTCGATCTAAAGTAAAAGTTAAAATATTGTATGCCGATTTTCAAAAATGATCAGAGTAGGTTAATTCAAGAAAGTCTTACCCCGTCTAACCGACTCCTTGTTGTACCCAATTTAAAAAAAAAAAAGATAGGAAGATTAAAAAGCTAATTAAAAATTCAAGGAGAACATTAAGTAGCCAATACCCCCCGTCAAGAATACATCAACTGGACATCAAGAGGCGTAGGATAGATGGCATGGATCTCCACTCCAAGATAGAATAAAAATGAGATAGATAGATAGATAGATAGATAGATAGATAGATAGATAGATAGATAGATAATGAATAGACTGGGATGAGATAGGTAATGAATAGAGTCAGATAATAGTTTCAAACAGCGAAATTAATTTTCACCGGCCTAGACATTGAAATTCATATTAATGAAAATTTACCTTTTGTCATTTTCTTTAATGAAAATTTTTGTGTACAGCCTGCTGAACATTAACTTCGCTGCTTAAAAAATCTACTCAAACACGTGTATACACTAAAATAACGTTGAGATAGATAGATAGATAGATAGATAGATAGATTATATTTTCGCTTAATATTATCAATCCCCTTCAGTCATGACTCAAGTTTTCTTCTTCAAATATAACTTATTGCGTTAATTGTTGTAAAATTTCATGTCAAGACTTCAGCGTTTGTAAAACAAGGGTGGGACTTCGTTTAAATGAACAACGTCTTATATTCTTCGAAGATTATAGTAAAATATTCACAATTAATTATAGTATATGATTTTTTGTTTGTTATTTTTAAATGTTTTATTACAATAAGACGACATCTTCTTATAGTTTCTTTACTTCTCAACTAGAACAGTGTTATTTATCGATGGAGGATATGTTCCATGAACCACAGTGGCTCCCTAAAACCCCGAAGAGTAGCAAATACTATGTAACCATAGAACTTTCAACTTTTAAATAGGTACCTGCAAAAAGAAATTATATATATATATATATATATATATATATATTCTCAAGACACCGTAAAATGTCTGTCCTTAGAGTTTGTATTATAGATTAACTAGTGTTAATGCTATTTCCAAACCAACATAGACAATACAGCCTGTATTATGACGTATATTATACAGGAGGGCGGCTGCAAATATTATGCCAGTATTAACTGCATTATATTGATATGTTTGTATAATCAATGCAATAACCTTTTATGCGCACATTTTGTTTATTTTTTTACTCTGTTCAAACTTTTGTGTGTTGGGTATCTCGCTTACTTTAGTATATACTGCAGAAATGTATGTATGTATATATGTATGTATGTATGTATATTATTAAATATAACCCAATATATATATATATATATATATACATATATAATATATATATATATATATATATATATATATATATATATATATATATATATATATATATATATATATATAAATATATATATATATATGTTTCAATAAAAACGACAGACAAGGTACTACGTTTGAGCTTTTTATTTAATTTTTCTTGTGTTCTGACAAGAGCTTTCTTTTCTGGAAAAAAAGACTAAAAATAATGGAAGCTCTAATAATAAAAAAGAAAAAGCCAACCCTTAACAATATTAACTATGAACAAAGCTACAATGTGCTAACCGTATTCGGAAACTAAAAACATCACTACCACACACTGAACATACACAGAACTCACACACTCTACTAAGCTGATAATTGAATCATCCTTGATAATGGCTAAAGGTATAGCCGAAAGCGCTCGGAAACACAGAACATTCGGACAGTTCTTACACACTCTTTGTCCAGAAAAGAAAGCTCTTGTCAGAACACAAGAAAAATTAAATAAAAAGCTCAACCGTAGTACCTTGTCTGTCGTTTTTAATGAAACATGCATAAAGGAAGGATTGCTGCCTAATTATACAAATATATTGTATATATATGTATATATATATATATATATATATAACCGACAATGAATGTCCATTATGTTTGATCATGAGCTGTTCTAAACCTCTTATGGTTGCTTTAATTTCGGGTGAAAATAAAGACAAAAATTGTCTAACATTTGGATATTTTTATTAAGTTATTCCTTGATTAAAGCTTTCGGCTCACATGAGCCATCTTTAGAGTGATTATACGGACATTTAAACAAAGACCATGTTTGATGGTGAAAATCTTGTTTAAATCCCACTGAGAATAGAAAGGATTACTACTATCAAGAAATACTTATATACATACATACACATTTACAAGGACTCTCTCTCTCTCTCTCTCTCTCTCTCTCTCTCTCTCTCTCTCTCTCTCTCTCTCTCTCTTATATTCTAAAGGACTTAAATGTTCAACATGAGATCTTTCTGATAGGAACTTATGAACTCTTTGAATATTGTATATTTCATTTTAAGAGATAATTTTTATCAGTACATGCAATATATAACTTTGAATTAATTATCTTTGCATAAATTTTTAAAATGTATTTTTTGGAATATATTTGGATTAAGGACGTTATCGGAAGATAGCCACCTGTAAACACATAACATCCAAGTAAACACCTAAATTGGTAACACCCACATATATACTATATTTTAAAATGCATTAAAAATGTATAGTATATAGAGATGAAGTAAAGGCCAAATTTACTGTCTATAGTACCATTTATTGCTGACTTCATTTGGTTACAATGGTTAAAATGGCTGACTATCGTCATAGTTCTTTTTTTGTGATTTGAGAATTCATACAGGATTGTTGTGTTCCTTCTGGTTGACGGAAATTAATTCGTTGCATTCATCCTTTCTTCTTCTCTATCTTCTGGAGTTGTACGTCAGGTCAATTCACAGCCGATGAATCACCAACCCTTGCGTCTCGAACTGCTACCTCGAATCAAGTTCCTCTCCACTGCGGCGTCTCTAGTCTCGTACGTAGTTTTCTTCTTTTTATTGCGCCTGACACATCTATATTTCCCGTTTGATTTTTGGCGGGACGTGTTGTCATTGGTTGAATTTTTATGACGTTCACTGACCCACATAAACTAAGTCCGGGTTCATGTCCGTTACCGAGGAAAACAACAACAGAAAGAAGGAAAAGAAAGGAAATATATAGAAAAGAGGTAGAGGGAGTTTTCCTTGTCACTCACTTAGTAAAGAGGAAAGTGTATATTTTCGTATGGCGTTATTACTACCTAATCCTACTACAAATGAAAATTCCCTTTTGAAGCTTTAATTTTAGTTTTAATTCCAAGCTAATAGATTAAATTTAATATTCCGATAAGTAAAATACTTTGATATATTTCAAGCCAAATGTAGATTGATAGGAGTCTTTATTTAAGACAATAATTTTCATATTATATTTTATTTATAAAAGCAATTAAAAGTTGTTGTTTTTTAATTATTATTAATTTCAATTGTAAAAGCAAATAAAAGTATTTCTAATTAAAAACATTTTAGTTTTATTGCATTTTCTCACGATTCATAACATATTCTCAGCAATTAAGTGTTTTCTTTGACAAAAAAAATGATTGATTCAAATTCTTCGTGAACTTGTCCTCATAAAAAATGTAAATATTTTGTGATGTAAAAAATAATTACTCGAAATTAAATGAGATAACAGATTAATTAATGGAAGATTTAGACCAGCTAAATTTCAGACATTGGAATACACCAGCAGTTTTACGAACCCTCTTTTCGATATCAATCTCCGAGTCTCAATTTCTAGCGATGTCCCTTCTTAGATAGATGAAGGAATCAATAAATTGCTAAAATCACCATCTTGGAGAATTAACTGTACCTATTCCTATCCAATTGCCATCACTTTTGTTTTCTGTTTGCTTCTCAAGGGACAAATTTTTTGATTGGTTGCACGAGTAGTCATGTTTTTTTCTTAATTGTGGATGTGTTATACCAGAACATTACCTATTCTATTGTAATAGACTCTCCCACACATAATAAGTAGTAGTAGTAGTAGTAGCGGTCGCCAGTTGAGCTCAGTGAAGTTGAGTGAGTGAGTCGATGTCGGACATTGAAGTATCAACCAACCCAACTAGATTGCTGCGTCATTAACTCTTATTTAAAGTTCCTAACGTTTTGTACGTCGGACCCTTTTAGGACAAATAGCGAAATACAAGCCTCCACTGTGAAAACTACTCTACAACAGGATGTTTTACTGAGGAGTCCTAGATCATCTCTAAAGTCAAGGTCTCTAAGTTTGGTTGCCATTTAATACCCCCTATGAGATATCTCGTCGACTTTCTCATGGCAAAATCATGTTATCATATTAAACCTGTTGGTTTTCTCTTCTTTTTCCCTTTAGCAACAACGTGTTCTCCGGCAAAGTGATATTTTATAATGTTGATATATCGATTGCCATTGTGTACAGTTCAACGTACAATAATATATTAATATAACATGAACACCTTTATTAAATATTAAACTGTTAATATTGAGAATCACTGAACCATTCAGTTTATATATAAAGATTAAATCATTTGAATAATAATAATAATAATAAAATGCAAGAAACGTAGGTACATCACCCAGACACAGTTACAGAGATGGGACCTGTAACAATTCTATGGGATTTTATAAGACACACAGACAGAACAAATCAAATCTAATTGGCCAGTCATCGTGATCAAATACCACAATAACAAAATATGCCTTCTTATTGACATAGCCGTCCCGACAGAATGTAATGTATCTTTGAAGATCTTCAAAAAACTATCAAAGTACAAGGACCTTGAAGTGATAATCTTAAAAATGGCGCACGTCAGGACATCAACAATTCCAGTTGTTGTTAGAGCCCTCGATTTGACTGGGGAAAATTCCGATGGACTCATTAAAGGATTCCTGGTAGACCCTGCCAAAAAGAAATACAAAACATTGTACTCCCAAGTACAGCTCACGCTTTACGAAGGGCTTTATCTATATGAAATGAGTGTGATGTTTTTTTTTTTAATGTTCAGTGGAAAATGTCATGATGCCATTTCTGACCTTATGTCTCTGGTTGGGACCCGGAAATAAATGAATATACAACAAAAATCAATCTGCTATGGTTTCTGTAGCAAGTAAGTTTTTACGAAGTGGATTTGCTACGCCCACGCCTAAATAGTTTCGAATTCAGTTTTGCCCTCCTCCTAGACGGATTGCCTAGAAGGATTCATATCTTTTATGTTATTTGGGCAAAAAAACGAATTCCTCATCTAGAATTTGAACTCAGCACGCCTATCCCATTTTCCGCTTCGATAACCACTTCGCTACATCAACAAAGATATACTACGATAATCAAAAGAAAAGATGCTCACTCAACGTGATGAAATGGTTTGTAAGCTTCTCTCGCTAAATCAATTACGACTGAATAGTGACTCCGAGCCTCACTGGGTGCCCCATAATTTCGGCCTTGTGCCACATCTGCTACGCTCAGAAATCGCCATATGAAAAGAAATTCTGGAAAGATGAAATTATGATGTTGCGTGAATGATAATAGAAAAACTATGGAACGAAACGGTACGGTATATTCATTCATGTCGAAAATATTTTCCTATTTTTATTATTTTTTTTTTTAACCAGACAAAAATTTTATCCCCATGTTAAGAACTATTTTTTTTAATTTAGCCCCGAACAATTCATAATAAAATAAAAATGCATTTTAAATGACAATGACATCTAAAATCCCACATGAAATCTTAATGTGAACTCAACTTTCAAAAATAAAAAAAAAACGTTTATTTTTCATTCTTTTCAGTTATTTTTCATTCAGAAGGCCTGAATCATGCTTAAACTGCTACTTTTGGCAATCATTTTCTGGGTTTCCAACATTTACGCAAGTAAGTCGCTTTCATAATTTGCTCAAGTGGGAATGATTGTCATTTTTCTTTCATTTGAGTAATAGTGGTAATCAGTTTAAGATGATACCAAAAGAAACATGATAATTTCCAACAAATTTAAGCAAATTTGGCGAAAATCAACACACACATAATATATATATATATATATATATATATATATATATATATATATATATATATATATATATATATATATATATATATTTGTGTGTGTGTGCGTCATATTAACAATGATCAGCTCGTGAATTTGATCTCAAATTTCTGGAAACAGTTTACAATATACGTTTTATTTAAAATAAGTTGCTTTGAAAATTTCCTCAGGAGGGAGTGATTATCATTTTTCCTTTCATTCGAGATATTTTTTAACAATGATATTCACCCTATACAAGGCCCCAGAGCCACTCGAGGTAAAAGGTTAACGAATAAGAGATACAATTTATGCGGATATTTGTGGAAGATAACTGTTAGTCCTAGATTTGAACAGATTAAGATTATAGCGATTGGGGAAGCATCCTCTTGGGAGTCAGTTCCACAAAGCAGGGGTTCATAGGAAGAATCTGATCGAGTCAAAGTTAAGAGAAGGAGGGTAGAACGAACATAGTAGTAGTAGTAGCAGTAAATTATTTAAAGTGATAGCAAAAGGAACATGATCATTTCCGAATAAAGTTAATCAAATTTGTCACGAAACAACAAATATATATATATATATATATATATATATATATATATATATATATATATTGAGACTATCATCACTGTCTTGTCCGTGCGTAATATATTGTAATGCAATTGTCATCTTTGATAATGGCTTATGTAGGCCAAAAACTTAGATAGGATTAAAAATATGTATCAATATTGTGATTTTCTTTCGGCTTTCAATGATAATGTTATTAAGCTTATCAGACGATATGAAAAGGAGTTACATAAAATAAATAGACAATACTTGTCTATATTATTTAATGAAACATATATGAATGAAAAAATGCTGCCTAAATACACACACACAATATATATATATATATATATATATATATATATAGATGTGTGTGTGTGTGTGTGTGTGTAAAAGACAATAGGAACTGTAATATTAGCCGACGCGTTTCGTCCAATGTGGACATTTCAAGGCAAAAACGAAATGAATTTATTAAAACAAATCAACTAACAATAACAAAATAAAATGTCCTTAGCAACTGGAAGAATTTAGAAAACGCTATTATATTCATATTGTCAACTGAAAATTACGTCAAGTACTGTCATGCGTGGAAATATAGTTTTTATTGTTGTGTTGACGGATTCAACCATTTTCTTTTGATTTCTTGATACAGTTGTGTACGTTTGGAAGAGTAGTAATTATGTTAGGAAAGATGATATAGTGAAAAAGCCTGGGCGTATATTAATATTTGGATAATAAATATTCAATGGCTGCACTCTCGAGGATTTTCCTTCTGAGTGAGTTATTTTGTTTTTGTTTTCCTATTGTGTTACATTTATAAATACTGTATTTTCTACAGTTTAACTCTGAAAATTTTTCATATATATATATATATATATATATATATATATATATATATTTATTTAAAATTGTAACATAAATATGTTATAAAATCGATACAAAAATAGCCATTTAGTTTCAACAACTCTGCTGTCTTATCAAGTGATGATGTTGAATGTAGATTGTAGAATGAATTAGTACTAACTCTTCTAACAAAGATGTTTTTAATAAACATCGTGATTTTTACAATTTTGCCCTTAAAAATAATGGATGCAAAGATACCTCTATTCAATATAGAAACCCGGTGAATTACAACCGTAATAAGAAAAAAAGATCTAGAAAGATCCTTTGGTTTACTCCCCCTTTCAATATAATGGTTAAAACTAAATTAGGACGTATATTTCTAAACCTCATCAAGAAACATTTCTCCAACCTAGAAACTAACCCACTTAGTAGAATATTTAAACCTAATACCCTGAAATTAAGCTATAGTTATGCGAATAACCTAGAGAAAATAATTAAAAAACATAACAACAGAGTTTTTAACAAGTATAGGGGCTGAAAAGACTTGATTACTCACCAGGTTGCAAGCAGCACTACTAAATATAATGACACGAAGAACAACTTGTGCAATTGTAGGAATCCTAATAACTGTCCACTACAAAATAATTGTTTGACTAGTTCTGTAGTTTATCTTAGTACAATCTCTACACTAGAAAACCCAAATATAAAAAAATTCTACATTGGTAGTACCATGAATCCATTCAAGGAACGTTGACGGGGGCATATGCAATCTTTTTATAACAGTAATGATAAGTACATGACTTCATTATCCAAGTATTTTTGGAGTCTAAAAGAAAAGAATAAAACACCTACTGTTAAATGGAAATTAATCAAGAAAGCCCGGACATGTAACTCCCTATATCCCCCATGCTATCTTTATCTTAACGAAAAATTTGAAATAATTAGATTTAAAAATAAGACCCATCTCTTAAATCAAAGATATGAACTAACAGTTAACTGTAAACACCGTTATAAATTTAACTTATTATAGAGGTAATACTTTCAATGATAATGATATGTCATTATAAATTTATGTGTATGCTTGTGTGTGTGTGTTTTTGTACTACTGGATGTGTATATATGTATGTATATGTAAGTACGGCATTTTTATATATATTAAAAATAAGTAGGTAAAATTGAGGAGAAAACGGGGATAGTATATATATATATATATATATATATATATATATATATATATATATATATATATCCAGATGTATTGTGTATATATATTTCTATTTACGTATATATTTCTATTTACGTGTACTTCTGTATGTATGGATATGTTTATGTATGTATGTAGGGATACATGTATATATCTGTATGTATGTATATGTATACATGTTTATGTATGTATATGTATGTATGCATATAGTTAAGTATGTCTGTGTTTATGTGTATGGGCGTATATATATAGGTGTAATTAAAGGTATGTATATGTATGTATATATATGTATATATATGCATGTGTGTATGTGTTTGTGTATGTGTAGACACCTATCATATGTGAGCTTGTTTATGTATAGGTGTAGGTATTTAAACTTTGGTTTGTATCTACAGGTGCGTGTGTATATGTATGTCTGTATACATGTATATGTATATATTGTTATATTTGTATGTGTGTGTATATGAATATATGTATATGTGTGCATATATATATATATATATATATATATATATATATATATATATTGATGTGTGCGTATTTACATCTGTGTATATGTGGATGCGTTGATATGGGTATTTATGCATGATTATATATTTGTATATGTGAATGTATGTTCGTATTTCTTCGTATATGTATATGTATGTATATGTTAGTGTCTGTGAATGTATCATCTATACTAACTAAAATTTACTTTTGTTTGATAAGGGTTTGTTAATTACTTATAGATTTAATGAACAATTGTGTCTTGTTACATTTTAAAATTATTATGGACTCTACTGTAATTTATCGTCAATAGAATAATATTGTTACAATATGTGTAGGTTTATGTATATATATATATATATATATATATATATATATATATTTTTGGTTGATAGATGTGAGTTTGTGACCCTGGGTTTCACGCTTTAGCGATCGTCAGACAAACTGATTAATGTTTTAAAAAATTGGGTTTATGTAGATTGCGTGTATTGGTGTTATTGTGGAAGTGGTGGGGGAAATTTCGTCGTTTTGTCATTCATCGTACTAACGCAAACATAATATATAATAGTACCGCATATAATATATAAATAATTATACATATATATATTTATTTATATTTATATACACTTTTTCACATATATATATATATATATATATATATATATATATATATATATATATATATATATATATATATATGTGTATGTGTTATGTTTAAGTCTCCGTTTTTTTTGTTTTATATATATATATGTGTATTTTTATGTGTTTGTATATATCTATGTTTAAGATTATATATATATACATACATATATTGATGTATGTGTATATATATATGTATGTATGTATGTATGTATGTGTGTATATGTATGTATGTATATATTTATATTTGGTTTGTTTACTTTTTTAAGTTGCTGTGTAGGTTGATATATTTATGCTTGCTTCTGTATGTGTATATATGCATATGTGTATGCGTATGTGTGTGTGTATATGTGTAGATATATATATGTGTATGTGTGTATGCGTGTATATGTATATATGTGTGTATATGTTTGTCTATAGGTTGGCTTTTCTGTACTTCTGTCTGTAGGGATGAATCTGTGTACACTGTACACATATATTTGTTGGTAGTTCTTATTTTCTTTCACCTAATGTACAATTAGGCGTTTATTTTCGTTTTTTATATATTAGATGGTGTTATCTTTATACGTATATATCTATTTTAATGTCCTTTCTTTACCTATTGTTTGTTTCTCTTTTCTATTAGACCATTTTTATTTTTTATATATGTATATTGGCCTGTATAAGTTATATTTTAATATGTGGTTAGAATTCGTTTAATAACACCTTTAATCTTGAATATTTCTTGAGTGGTATATCAGAGTGTCTATGTCAATGTATGTGGGTATATGTACGTATCTTTTTCGGTGTCTGTGTATAGTAAATTGCATGCACATTTCATTGTGTATGTGTGTGATTTGATTTGATTTGATTTTTTTTTTTTGTAAAAGGTCGTGCAAATATTTCCTGTCTCGTCACTTTTTTGTGTGTATATATATCTAAATATGTCTGCGTGCTTATGTATTATAATCTGATTGTGTTTGTATTGTCTTTTGCAAGATGTCATAATCCAGTGTATACACTTGTATCCTTGTTGTCATTAAGTTAAGGGCAGTCGATCTTAACGTTTATTCCAACGTAATTTCAATACAAACAAAATGAATAAAATAACATATGTATTTTTTGCTTTTTTCCTCAATAATTTTAAAATTTTAAACTTGATATAGATTAAATTTACATTTTTGAAATAGGTAGTTTTTAATTTTAATTTCAGATTTTATCGTACAATTTAATACTTATTAGTTAGAATAAATTCTATTTTAGTATAAACCCATCTTTAAAGCATTTGAGAGTTATTATAATCTTACTTTGTTGCCAAGTTTTTTGAATTCTCGTATACTCGTATTTTGATTGGTCATTCCAGCTCATGTAACAGCGTTTCCCCTTACGAAGAGTGGTTAGTTGATTTGAACATTTTAAATGCTACAATCTACATTCAACATCATCACGTGATAAGACACCAAAGGTGTTGAAACAAAATGGCTATTTTTGTAGTAATTTTATAACATATTTATGTTATAATTTTTAAATAAATAATTATATTCAGTCTACTCTGTATTGAGCACTCTTTTAAGAATAGTAATTGTTGGTTATTGAAATTTATTCCGTATACACCAATCATATACTTGGATATATATATATATATATATATATATATATATATATATATATATATATATAGCATAATGAGAAGCCACGTATACTTTCTTAATATGTATATATAAAAAGGTTTCAAATTAAAATTAAAATGTTTTATTCTATGAAAGTATTTATTTATTTATATATATATTTGATATTTCAAATTGTCCTCAATTTTTCATCAGAAATAACTGTTTGTTACAAATAAATTAAAATTACTGTTTGTTAGCAAGTAGCGTCCTTCGCGAGACGCAGACGTCACGTGATATGGAACGTCACTGTTCGATATTCTAACTAACTGTCATAAATATTTTTAAAAAAAAATTTTTACTATATCTAAAAATTTTTTTAAAATATTTATGACAGTTAGTTTTAAGTTAGGAATATCCAAACAGTGACGTTCCATATCACGTGACGTCCGCGTCTCGCGAAGGACGCTACTTGCTAACAAACATAATTTTAATTTGATGAAAAATTGAGGACAATTTGAAATATCAAATATATATATAAATAAATAAATACTTTCATAAAATAAAACATTTTAATTTTTAATTTGAAACTTTTTCTATATATATATATATATATATATATATATATATATATATATATATATATATGAATATTCGATTTTGCACATTGACCTTCAGTACTGATTATTACAAACCGTATGCCAAAGATCTACATAACCATAGATACGTTAATAAGGAGTAAAATCGTCCACTTAATATTTTAAATATTTTGCATAAACCCGTTCAAGTTATATTATCTACTAACTCCATCCACATGGAAATATTTGATAATAATAAAATTAATTATATAGACGCATTAGAACTAAGCAACTATAAAGTAAAATTAGAATATTTAGAAAAAAAAGCAAAAAAGGTACAAATAAAGTAAACCGAGACACCGTAATGTGCTATGGTTTAACCCCCTCCCCTTATAATCGTAATGTTCAAACGAACATTGGAAGAATTGTCCTAAATTTAATTCATAAATACTTTAATCATTCGGCAATACTAAAGATTTTCAATAAAAAAAAATAATGTAAATACATTGTTTAGCTGCGTTAAAAACATCGAAAAATCGATATCCCAACATTACAATATTATATCAAGTAAGTATATGTCCGACAAAGTCAACAATATTAACATTTTAAAAATAAAAGTAACTGCCAGAACAATGCAATTTGTCCTTTAAACAGCCAATGTATGACTGATAATATTGTATACAAAGCTAAGATGCATTCCAGTAACGATGTCAAATTTTATTTTGGTTCCACTGAAAATCGTTGGAAATTTCAGTTCTAACATCATCGAATGACTTTAGGAAATATAAAATACATCAACAGCACTGCTCTCTTCAAACGTTTCTGGCAATTAAAGAATTACGTAGGATATTATACCAAAACCCAAATCTCATAATGGTCCGTAATCAAAAAGGCAATAATTGTAATTTATACCTTGTAAAAAAATTAGTTATCTTAAAATTCTTAAATAACCCTAGCTTATTAAACAAGAGAAATGGCTTCATGATCAAATGTAGGCATAAAAATAAATCTCTGTTGAAATAAATTGATACAGAATAATTTTTACTATAAATTATAACCTTTACCTTTTTTTATTTAATATCATTAATTTTTTTTCTTCTGTTTATTTATCTTATGTCGAGCAAATATATATATATTTTTTTAGATGCCATCTATCTTAAATACAAAATATTTTTCATGGTTTCTAGGTTTGTTTATTTTTATATAATTTTTTTTTAAATCAAAAATTTAAAAAAAAAACAGGAATACTTCTTTATGTTTAATAGAAGATAATAATCCCGTGTTTAAATAAAAATTAATATTTCTTTATAAATAGTTTTAGCTCCGTCTATTTTAACATATTTTAATAAGTAACATTAACCCTTGTTTATTTTAAATATAAAATAAAATAACAATCCGAGTTTATTTTAAGTATAAAATAAAAATCCCGTCTATTTTAAATGCAATATATATTTTTAAAATAAAAAAAAACGTATTTCCCGTATAATATATGGACTGCGCCAGCATTGTGTTAACTAGCTATTTTTATTAAAATTTAAATTATGTGACAGTCTGTCTATACTCACTAGAAGAAGATTGCGTTGTGCATAAAACACCGAGTCGTGCAACCGGTGAGGAATAATGGTGTGTATATATATATATATATATATATATATATATATATATATATATATATATATATATATATCAGGTCATCCCATAAGTTCTGTTCGAATTTTACCTTTTTTTTTTAAAATGAACGAAATTTAAAGAGTATTTTATAATATCTAATGAAGCTGAACATTATTTTTATGTTTAGATGCATTTAAACTGACCAAATTTTATTTCAGAGAACTATAAAATTAAATTTTGTTTGATTAAAACCCTGCTAACATGGAAGTACCCAAGAATCATTCGAGGCACATAATGCTTTATGAGTTCAAGAAAGGAAACTCAGCAGCCGAAGCGGCTAGAAACATTCACTCAGTTTATGAAAAGGATTATGTGAATGAAAGAACTTGCAGAAGATGGTTTGCAAAATTCAGAGGTGGAGATTTCACCCTTGAAGATGAAGATCAAACTGGACGTCCAGTTGAGTTTGATGAAAAGCTTCTTGAAGCAGCCCTTGTAGAACATCCTGCTTTATCAGTTGAAGAATTGGTAGTGGTTCTCAGTTCAAACCATACAACTGTTCATCGTCATCAACAACTTGGAAAAGTTCCTAAACTTGGAAAATGGGTGCCTCATGAATTGTCTGAAAACAACCTCAAATCCCGAGTTGACATCTGCTCTTCTCTCCATTTTCGCCAACTTGTTTCAACTTTTTTGGATATACTTGTGACTGGCGATGAAAAATGGATCTTTTATCGAAATGTTAAGCGTCGTAGACAGTGGAATGGCAAAGGGGAAGGACCCCAGGCACAACCGAGAAGGGAACTTCATGGGCAAAAGGTTCTTCTTTCAATCTGGCGGGATCGCCAAAAAATAATCCACTTTGAATTCTTACCACCTAATGCAACAATTAATGCTCAAATATACTGTCAGCAATTAGATCATTTGAACCAAGTTTTGAGGAAAAAAAGTCCTGCTCTAGTGAAACGAAAAGAGGTGATGTCTCATCAGGACAATGCGCGACCCCACACAGCAAGAATCACGTCACAAAAGATCGAAGAACTTGGTTGGGAGAAAATTCCTCATCCACCTTATTCTCCCGATCTTGCTCCTTCAGGCTACCATTTGTTTCTTAGCTTATAGAATCATTTGCAAGAAACAGACTTTGTAACACAGGAAGAGGTTAAAACTGACATTTGTGAGTTCTTCGAATCAAAGCCAAAAGAATTTTACAGTAATGGAATTAGAAAGTTTGTTAATAGATGGAAGGAAGTCATAGATAATCAGGGAAAATACATTGTTGATTGAATCTGTAATTCAATGTAACATTTGGTCACTTGTTTTCTTTATTCAAAATTCGGACAGAACTTATGGGATGACCTGACAGTAAGCTTGTTAATAGATGGAAGGAAGTCATAGATAATCAGGGAAAACACATTGTTGATTGAATCTGTAATTAAATGTAACATTTGGTCACTTGTTTTCTTTATTCAAAATTCAAATTACAAAAACATACGCTTTTTTTAGCAAGGTCCGTGCCTTATTCGTATCATAGTATTGTTGTCTCCGTTGGTAGTTGCATAATTAAAAGAAAAACTTGTAGTTCAAACGAATGATTTATTTCATGTTTTTCTTTTTATTATGCAACTACCAATGAAGACAACCATCCTAACTTTGATACGAATAAAGCATGGACCTCGATAAAAAAAAAGCGTATGCTCTTACTTTGTAAACATCATCAACTCGGTTTTTTTCTTTGATTTGAATTCTTAAGCGTTTCTAGTTTCTTTGTATTGTTTTACTCAAATTAAAGAAGTGACCAAAGCTAGTTGAAATATTTCCATAAAATAAATCATTCGTTGGAACTACAAGTTTTTCTTTTAATTAGAATCAATTTAGTAGAATTAATTCTATTCAGAATTAAACTATCATGTTTTTCATTTCTATTGACAGTGAGTTGCCCTGATACTGAAGATGCCAAGTATTTTTGCTCTTCCATTGTTTGTACAGATCAACTAACGAATGGGTGGGTATTATTTGCATAGGATGACCAACCAGAAAGCTTTCTACATAAGTTTTGTTTGTAAAATATATTTAATTGAGAAGAGGCTCTCCTCTGATGTCGCCGTGTCGTTTTCTTTTCTTCGACTATCCTTCTCCCCGGCGGCAAGTCTCCATTTCTTCTCTCCTCGCTTCAGTCCTCGGTGGGAATCGTGTCTCCAGCATGAACGATCGCTGGCAACTTGTTCCCACCTCTCGATGTCTATGTCCATTGATCTCATGTCCTTTTTGCAGACGTCATTGAAGCGAAAATGAGGTCGCCCTCGTGTCCCCTTCCAGGTGGCCAGTTTCCCGTACAGAAGGACCTTCTGAATCTTCTTATCAATAGAGTGTTGCTTCCGTGTTTTGTTGTTGTGAGGCGACGTTGGGTTGTCCTTTTCAGGGCGCAGGCCTGGGTAGGGTTTTTATGAGCCCATGCAGCACGTATGCCCTCTCCACGCCACCGATGTTGTCCAAGGGAAAGGTAGAGGCCAATACAGCTTGACACGGGCGACATCGTAGGAGTTGCCAGAAAATAACATCGGACTGTCTTAGGGACTACGGCTTCGGATTTGTCTCCAAGGTTTGTTGTTATTACTGTTGTAATTTATCGATGTTTAAAAAATCTTTCCATTGTTACTGAAGAGGTACAATGCCCCTTTCTCGAACAACAATAAGAACCGTCTAGTACAGGGTTCGAAACCCCCGGCCATTGAGCCACCGCCGGCCCGTGAAGGACTTTTGTCCGGCCCGCCAACTTAATCGTATTAAAGAATTTGCCTTTTTTGTTTTAGTTGTTATCCTGTTATTTCTACATTAAAATAAGGAATCTTGTTTAAATAATATAACATTAACTTTGTTGATTTTTCTTTGGACGCCTTTTGTTTATTTACATTTGATATCATGGTCCTCCTCCGAGACACGGCCCGCTGTCTGGCCGCTCTCTCTAAAAGGTTGCCGACCCCTGATCTAATATATGCACTGCCAGTGTAGCGTCATAAGCTTACAGATTTTACATTGGTAAAATGATGAGCTGATGGTCACATTACGTTGAAACATCGGTTCCCGTACGATTACCAAAGTTAAGCAACGTCGAGTCTGGTCAGTACTCAGATGAGTGACCGCTTTGGAATAATAAGTGCTGTAAGCTTGGATGAGTGGGTTGTGTAACGGATAATGGCTCAGAATTGTTAATCGGAGACTCCAGTTCTAGTCGGGTTCGTTATATTACGCGCAAATACTCTTGGGAAAGGTATGCATCCACCTCTTCTCCCTCCAGCTATGGGTTAATTAGCAAGACTTGTGTCATTAAAGTATATTATATCCAAAAATAAAATAAAATTGTGTACGGAAAATGTTTAGATCTTGGCAGAGAGGTTGTTGATATGTCGCTAAGCAAAAACAACCAACCAATGAACTTATGATTCACACCAACTTCTG
Source organism: Acanthosepion pharaonis (assembly GCA_903632075.3). Lineage (NCBI taxonomy): Eukaryota > Metazoa > Mollusca > Cephalopoda > Sepiida > Sepiidae > Acanthosepion > Acanthosepion pharaonis. Next base: position 693,111 of record CAHIKZ030000825.1, on the reverse strand, counting down.
TGAAATGGTGCTGAGAAGTTCTCAGCCTAAGTAGAAAGAGATTTTTAAAAATCTGATATTGACTTATATTATGGAAAGACGAAGCTGAATACTTTTCCTCGTCTTCGTATTTTCCTCGTATATTATAATTTTTCCTTCATTTTTTAATATTATTTTGATTTCTAATCATAATTTATCCATTTAAAATCATACATATTTAATTCTGAGTTGAAACCACTGTGTCAAACAGGAGTGTTTCCGTATTCGGCTACTGTTTTCTTTTATATGTTAACATTATTTTGATATTTACCGTATATTTCCGCGTATAAGGTGACCTTTAGATAAGACGAGGTCAAAAAATATAAACCTAAAAATATTATAAAAACAAATTTTCATGAATTTATCCTTTACCTGTAATATAAGACTAACTATTTATTGATTATATAAAGATGATGTTATTGAAAATATTGTTATTTAATTTACTCTATCCTTAGAAATTCAAAATAAATGAAATAACAAAACCAATTCTACATCATGTTTTTCCTACTCATGTCCCCTCAAACTGAAATCATTGTCTTGTTTACATTTCATCACGTGATCTCTTCCGAATACTGACCCTTCTTCTTCCTCTTTTCCTTTATCTAAACACAGCTTTTAAAATGCCTGGTGGCTATTTAATTATACTCCTTTGACAATCACAAAAAATACAGCTAATAATAGTAAAATAATGTACGATAAATGCTGTGAACACAATCATAATTCGTTGTTTACATTTTCTCAGCCGAGTTTGCATGGATACAAGTTGATTTCATTGATATGGAATTATCCTTCGAATAGGCAATTTATTATGAAGTTATACCAGTAATATATAAAGTAGAAATGGCTTTATTACTTTTATTATCAGTTTATTTGATAAAGTGAATCTTTTCTTGTACGTTATTGCTTATCGCACTGAGGCTGAGGTTAACCTACCGACAAACATCACTTAGAATTTAAGGTTTCTTTTTTAGAATTGTAGTATAAGACGACCCCAATTTTTAAGGGTGATTTTGGGGATTTAAAGGTCGTCTTATTGGGCTCGTCTATTAGCCCAATCTTACCTTCTTCGAGTAATGCACTATTCCAACTTTCATTCGTAAATCTAGCCCTCTGATTGGTTCATTTCTACCAATCAGGTGGCCCGCACCTGCACTTCGAAGTTTTGGCGCAAAATCGTTTTGGAGCCACCCACGTGATCATGACCTCTTAAAAAAAAACCAAAGCACGTGTGACACGCAGATGCAGACCTGGGCAGATCAGCAGCAGACCATTTTTTCGACCGCTCACTCAAGCTTAAAAATGTGATGACTACTACTCCCGTCTCGACGAATCGAGACGACAAATCTTTCCCGTTCAATATCTTCTACGAACTTCTTCGTCATTCAAGAATCTAAAACTATACATTCTCTTTGATCATCTACAATAAATCAGTCAGTCCAGCGAACACAGAGAAGCGCTAATCTAATCCACGTAACTTGCGATTATAATTTTACCGCGCGAAAAAACCCACAACTGACTCACCCACAAACTCGACTCAAAGATTACTCTGTGAATACAAAGAACTTCAACTCGCAAGACTTTACTTATCCAAAGTGAATTATTAACGCTCACTACAATTTAAGTAAATACTATTATTGAACATATTTCATTCTTACAGTTAAGGGTAGATTACTTCTGAATGACTCAATTCTAAACAATACAAAAAGAACAACACGAACATAATAACGGTGTTTAAACACTAATTACGAATTCTTATAGACGTAATACAAATACACCAAGACACCAAAAAACAAACAAAATTTTCATCCACTAACAAACATAACACCACAATAATATCTTGTAATAATATTTTGTATATAATATTTGTATTGTATATAAATGCATTTGTTTGTTTGAATTGCATACGTGTTTTGCCGTGTTTTATATTAAGTATTATTTATTGTTGTGGAAGCAAGAGAAGATCACGCAACCTGACAAAAATTCCTTCTGATATATTCTAACACCATAGCAAAAAATCTTAGTTCATTCTGCGCATCCCCAAAAGTCTAATACGCAGAAATATACGGTAATCATAATTTACTCATTTATAATTAAATATATTTAATTCTGGAACCATCAAAGAGTGTGTCAAACAGGGGGGTTTAGTCTAACATCTACCCCGAAGTCTATCCAAAACCTAGCTATCATACTATAAGATATGAACTGTTTCGGGGATTTTTTTTTTTTACGGAGGCGGGTAAACAGGTTCTAGGAACATTCGCCGTAAACATTTTTGCCGTAGGAAAACTCGCCTCAAGAAAACTTTGCCATATTGGATTTTTGCCGTAAAACAATTTCGCCTCATTTTTTATATGCGAAGTACGTTGTTATCAAATATATCTGGCTCACACTATTATTACTTCGATTTAAACATTTTAATAAGCAAAGTTATAGGATGCCTCCAAATTTGTGGAAACTAATTGCGTATTTGAAAAAGGAAGAGACATTAACAAAAAAGTGCGAACTAGATCGAGGAGATGCGGTACAAATGAAGAAAAAAAAAATATATATATATATCCTCTCGGAAGTTTATTCAACAAAGCAACAATTCTTGTAGAAAAAGCTACCCGTGTGGAACTTCCTTCTTGGTAACAGAATGAGGTTGATTCGTTCAAAACTGGCGGAACTAAGGAATGTAGCTCGTCAGAACATTTGCCATGGAAATAGCGATAGAGTAGTATTAGGCATGCGACGTTTCATTTGTGGGAAAGGTTGGAAAATAATTAATCACCCACAAGGCTGGGTAAACGCTTTTGAACTCTGTCAAGTTTCAGCTCAGCTATAGCAGCAATACTTCATTTTAAACCACTGGCGAAGATCACCGATGTAAACATCTTTTAGGTTAGAAACAGGAAAACGTTCGTAATAATTTTCTTTTTGCTCGAGAGAAGAAATATTTTTTGAATAGCCAAATGACTAAATTAGAAACAAATCTGACGGTAACATGTGTTAAGCACACTGTCATTAGGCTTTATTTTACTAATTATATAAAATAATATTTCCTCCAAAGAAAAAAATGATTTTTTTCCGCATTGGCAAAGCAGATGTTTCCGCTTCCGGTCTTCTATAGTAAAAATGGCTGAAATACCTTCACCGAAAAATTAGCATGAATTTTATTTATTACTGCAGTCCGCCTTGTGATGAGCCAAGTCTCATGCGGACCACTAGTCGAGAAAGGTTGAGAAAATAGATAAAAGCTGGAGAATATATCGGTAAATGTTGATGTTAAATACAATCACGAGTCCTTTATGTCATTACGGTTCTAGGTGTACCACATGTACTGAAGCCATAGCAACAGTTGGTGCGTCTAGAGAAAAATATCCTGATTGAGCGCATTCCTCTTCGGACTGGTTTTTAATTCAGAGTTGTCCTTCTCTTAGACCGGTTGCAATCAAAGGCTAGAGAGCCACTCTGGTATTTAACCCACAGCTGGGGGGAAGAAGAGACAGATCCATGTTTTCCCCACTGGTATTTGTGTAAAAGTGAACGCAACTGACTAACCTGGAATTTGAACTCAGCTCGCCAATTTCACTTTCCACACCGATATCCCCATTATTTCTAGGGCGCATAATGAAGAAAGAGTGATTAGAGAATTTGACACGCACAGAACGTATTGAAGACAAGGGGGGGGAGCAGAGGAAATCAGCAAATGACCTCCCTAACGAGTTGTGTAAATGGTTTACAAGGACAAAAGGAGTTAGAAATATAAACCTTAATCAGAGCTACAAATGACAGGAAGTAGTAGAAACTTTAAAAAAATGTCAGCTGATACAGGAAGGCTGTAATATATATATATATATATATAATCTGGAGTGGGCACCTTGAGGCGGTGTAATGGTTAGCAAGCTTGTTTCGCTAGAACAATTGCGACTGAGTAGTGAGTTCGATCTTCACTGGGTGCTCCATACTTTCGGCCTTGTGCCATATCTAAGATAAGTTTGGAAAATCCCTATATCATCTGGAGTGACATGACGCCATCCTTGGACTTAATACTCATTGGTATCGACAGCATTATGGATAATCTTTCTCTAATCGGATTATCTATAGTTCTTGAAATCTATTGTGCTTTTGCTTTATAGACGTGATGTCTACACTCAATGTCTGACAAACTTTGTACTTTTTCAGGTGGCTGACTGCTACAGTTTTGAATTTGGAGTTGTCCTAATAGAATTCTCCGCTATTTAACCCATAACTATGGGGGAGAGGAGACGGGTTCATATCTTTCTTAAGAATATCTGTGCAAAAGTGAATGTAACAAGCTCGACCCGAATTCGAATTCAGTCCGCCAATTTATTCTTCAGAGCCGCTATATATAATACTAACTGCACGTCTGACTTATAAATCCATTAAAAACGAAAATAAACGTCCAAATAATGACAATCATTTTTATTTTTCAGGGAAATTGCATTTACTCTATGTCTCGAGTGTTTTTCAATCTACTTACGTGAGAAATGCGGAAATTTGTAAGTAATTTGAAAATATTGACCCTAATACAGCCTGATTATTATTATTATTATTTTTTTTTTTTTTTACATTTTCTCCAGTGATCTTCAAGACTGGAGTTGACAGAAGTAATTACTCCTGTTGTCGTTGTTGGAGCCAAGGTAAATGCTAGGAGTTTTGGATGCTGAGTTCAAAGCAAAGCACCCCTGTCCCTTACCAAACACTGATGAAGCCCAGTCCTCACCGTCCAGACATGACAGAGTCCAAAGCCATTACGCAGCTTTGTGGTTGATAAATGATTTCCCACCTTTTAACCCCATTCGCACAGACGAAACCTTGACAGGATCTCACTAATCTATTGTTATTACCAGGGCAGACGTTTAAGTCAGCTAAATTCCTTAGTTCTACCAGCTCGGGTATTCATAACTAGGACCTGCCATGACCCATACACAGAGTCGAATCATCCTGATTCCCTTTCGTAATCCTTTGGTAAGAAGTTCCACTCAGACATCTTCTTCCCCAGAACTGTTCCTTTGCGGAACAGACTTTGTGGAATAGACTCAAGTCTAGGGTCAACCAATATCTATCTTACATGTCTTCATAATATGCATTTCTTATTTCTGTCTTCTACAACTCTTACAGCAATCTTATTCAGTAACTGTCTACCCTGAGTGATTCTTGCATTTTGTCAACTTGAGTAAAAAAGAAAGTAAAAAGAAAAAAATCTTCCTGTTCGTATTTAGTGTCAAGCTAAGTAAAACTAAGTAAATATTTGTTAAACATCCAAGATCAATTAATTTTTTAAATCGTTTTTTATACTAATTTCCACTTAATATAAGTCCCAAGAGCCACTCAAATTAGAGGGTTACTGAATGAGGTGCATGATACAAACCCAAGAGAGGAAAATAGGAAATGAATATTATGGGGATAGAAGGGATAGATAGTGACTGGCCCTAAAATTGAAGTAGTTGAAATTGTAGTGCTCAGGGAAGCATCCACACGGGTATGTTTTTTTACAAAATTACGTTTCTTCAGAAGAAACTGTCTGAATGTAAAACCCTTCTTACCAACGGAATATGTAGGGAATGAGGCTGATTCAACCCTGTGAATAGAGTAAAGCGGGTTTTGGTTGTAAAGGTCTTAACTGGTGGCACTAAAGAATGCCGCTCAGCTAAACATTTGCATAGAAAGAGCAACAGGCTTGTGACATCGTATTTTTTTAAAGGATCTGCAGGTTGGAAAATATATCACCCCCACAAGTTCACATAAATGATTTTGAACTTGGTCTACTAAATGATTTTTTAAAATTTTTACAGTGAAGTCCATCCTCTACAAGCCCTGGAGCCACTCGAGGTAAAGGTTTACAGAGTAAGAGGCACAGTTTACATGGATATGTGGGGGAGATAACGGTTAACTGGTTAAGATTGTAGTGATCGGGTGGAAACGTCGTCTTGAGAGTCGGTTCCACAGAATAGTGGTTGGTGGAAAAAAGCTGGTCGATTGGAACTTCTTACCAATGGAATATGGAAGGTGGTTTGCTACAATGTGCATAACATGGAACCTCACAGCCATGAAGGAAAGGACTGGTGGAACTAAGGAATGTAGTTCATCTGAACACTTTCCATGTAAATAACCACAGAGCAGTGGCAGGCTTACAATATTTTGCATGTGTTAATGGAGTAGTAGGGTGAAAAATAATCTGTCACCCACAAGGATGCAAAGACGCTTTTGAGCATTGTGTGGACTGGAAAGTTCCTGCCAAAATATGACAGGCCTGATCTGGCTCTTGTAGTATTTATTGATATTTCATTCCAAGCATCAAACAGGAACCTCCCAAGACCTCATTCTGATTAGGATTCACTTTGTGACTTTCTTCTTGGACTGGTATTTTTAGCCTGATCTGGCTCTTATAAAGGTAGAGGATAGCACAAGGAGTCAGGTACTTACTGGAGTGGTACAGGGAACTAACGATTTTCCTTGCATCTTTAATGATAGATTATATATGAGTTCCACTTGAAGACTGAGTTGAGCTTAATGTTCAATAGTCACTCAAGGCATGAGATCTTCCTATCATCATGACTGGTGGTAGCTCAGAGGCCAATCGGTGATGCTATGTAAATTCTTTTTTCTTTTACTTGAATTTACTCCACGCAAGGCAGTAAAGCCACTAAGACACAAGGAGCTACTGAGTATGGAAGAATTATTAAACAGAAACATTATTAAGGAGCAAAAACAATTACAATGAAAGTATTTTTAGAATTCTGAACTGAACACTTTATTTCATTCAAGGTAGATTGTTCTAGTTCCACATGCCATGGCTCTTCTCATTTATTTCCCTTTAACTCAATACTCCAAGTTTTGGTTCACCACAACTCTTTGGGTCTAGTCACTAGATCTAACCAACATCCTTATCCACTGGGATATGTGTCCTTGAGGACATCTGTGTCTGAATTTTTGGGACTTATAAACCTAATGTCTCACCCATCATTTTTACCAGGGCTCATATTGCAATTTTTGTGTTATTATTATTATTATTATTGTATTACCCCAGTGGACAAAATAAAGAGTTCAGTTCAAAATTCCAATCACCTGAAGAAGTTCTAGAGCATACAACAGCCAAAACGTTGTGAATATGGCAATTAAGATGAGGATAATAGTCCAAATAATGTAAATAATGCAAGTAATCATATCACCTCATCTCATAGATACAGATAAAGAATGATGGAAATGTTTGATAAATTCTCATGAAAATGGTTATCTAATTTATTAGCTGCCAATTTCTGTTTAAATTTCTGGAATGAGGTGTTAATCATTATTTACAAACAGACTGTTGTTTTCATCTTAGCTATTTTCATATTTCAGCCATTGTGACCTCTAAACTTCTTCAGGTGTTTGTCAATACAAGTAACTCACTGAGGATTTTCAGCTAAACCCTTATTTTTAATCTATGGAGGTAGATTGTTCTCATTTCACAATCCATATCTTGGGATATTTCATCTTTTTTTTTTTAAATATAGAAAAAAGACAGTTATATTTAAATTCAGAAAGAGAAAGTTGATATTTTGGAGACACATAATGAGGTAAACAGGCTCAGAGAATTTGACACTCACAAGGCATATTGATGGCAAGAGAGACAGAGCTAAACAGTAACTCTCCTAACAAGTAAGTGGATAGCAGAAAGAAAACAAAGAGCCACAAAGTTGTTGAAAGGCATGATCAGCTCACACCCTGAATGGACATGGGCACATAAAAGAAGACTTGACAAGTTATAGCTCATCCTGTTTCCACTGTGTCTGATATAAGTCAAACTTAATAGGGAGGTTTTAGCAGCAGCAATAAGAAAGAGAAACTTGATTTGTTTGTTTAACGGCATATCAACTCCTTATGGGTCATTTAATGCCAAAATTTAATTTTCTTGGAAGCTTTGAAGTAATAAAATACAATATTATTCTGCTTTCACAATTGAATATGCTATGGTAATTTACCTATACATGCATGGACTCTCCCAGCTATAAATAGGAGCAGGTACTGCCTTTTTGGAGAGGGAAGTTTCCAGCTGTCAACTCTGACAGCCGGACCGAACATTCTTGCTGTAACACTCTTGTTTGCATATGTTCGTATTACTGTTTCTGTTAATATGTTTGTTTAACTCAATTCCTTCCTTTGTGTCTTTATTTCTGGCTCTAACAAGGCCATAACAGAATATATGGTAGATGATGCTCATCTTTGTGTGAATAGAATTACGAGAGGTGGTGATATGTGAGTTTTATGTTGTAGCTTTTCTGAAGTTATATTTTAGAATACAGTTTGATTTCTTTAAGAAATTGCAGGATATTATATGGATTAAAGTCATGGAACAGTTCTTTCATATTGATTGATGTATTGTTGATAATTTTAGTATAAATAGGTATTGTTGAGCATTTTTTATATAAAACTGTATTGCTGGTATTTTTACTATAAAAATACATTTTTCTACTTTCATAGTGTTTTGTTTTTGTTTAGGGATTCACTTTTTACCCATAGCTGGGACCCTAACAGGTGCTACCAGCCTGATTCAGAGTGGACCTGGGAACAACAGCAATTAAGAGGTAGTTCCTCAAAACCTCCAATCTCCTGATCAGAGGCCTTGCTGCTGGATGTAGTTTATCATCATACCCAGGATTATAAGAAAGAGGATCAGCAGTGGAAGGGGTTAAGCTTCATAGTAGGGCCACAGAAGCAGAGGCAATAAGAGCATTAGATTTTAAGATTCCGTGTTCTAGCTTCCCAACAATATCTAAGAGAATGAAAGCATTGATTTATGACTTTACTTGTATTGTAATTGAGAGTTCAATCCTGAGAACAGGTATAAGGCTCAGGCTTAATGGGAACTTTCTTTTCTTTTTATATGCCATGTCTCATCAAAAATGGTCATGGCTCTCCACTTCTCTCTATTCCTTGTAGCTCTCAATAAGTTTTGACCCTTTGCTATTTCCCCAAAGTCATGTTCTGTCACCACTTGCTTATGCCCATAAGGTATGTCATGCATTGCTTTCCCTTGTCTCTCTTTCCCTCTATTTGACCTGTGAGTATCAGTTTCTCTAAACCTTCCTTTCTCATTATGTGTCCCAGAAATTTGACAATTTTAACTACTTCAAGTCTCGGGCCACTCACTATCTATTCCCTATATCCCCATAATATTCACTTCCTCCTTTCTTCTCCTAGGTTTGTATCATGCACCTCATTCAGTAACCCTCTAATTTGAGTGGCTCCTGGAACTTATATTAAGTGGACATTCATATAAAAAACAATCTGATGTTAACTATAAGCTCCCTCCTTGTTTGTATCCTCTCCAAAATCTCATTGTTGCTCACATGCTCAGCCCATGATATCTTTAGCATCCTTCTGTAGAAGCATACCTCCGAGTCTCTTCTTCATCTTTGAGGAGACTGTCCAACATTCGCTGCCATAAAGGAGGACAGATGTCATGTAGCAGCTCAGTACTCTTTTGTTAGTTACTAAAGAAATCCTCCTGTATTGTAATAGTTTCTGGAATGCGTCTTTGACTATCCGAATACGTCTTCGAATCTCAGTGTCACACTTGCCATCCTCTGCCAAAACGCTTCCCAAATATTTAAACTTCCACACTTGCTAATGGAAACAGGATGAGGAATAACAAATAAAAAAAGAAAAGAAAAATAACATGAGACATAGACGGCAGAAAAAGAACAATCAACCCCGCCATAGATTAAATAAAGGACTCTGAAATTTTCTGAAGGTTACCTGGGTAAGCAGGTATTTGAATAAGTCTGGAGAGTAATACAGCTGAATGATTGTGACAGTAAGAACAGATACAAAAGTCCAACTGTAAATATCATAGTTAAAAGTTCTTTTAAATGCTGACTGTTCAATACTAATATCTACTCTATGCATTTTTTCATCTTGGGTATCACAATATACTACATCCAGCAGCAAGGCCTTGGACTGGAAGGTTTTGAGGAACATGGGACCACCTTTTAATTGATGTTATTCCCATGGCCACACTGACCTAGATTGGGCACATCTGTGAGGGAGTCCCTTCCAGCTTTAGGCAAACTGGGGTCAAAATATTATAAATGTATAAAAATACATTTTTGTAGTAAGAATACAGGTAATACATTTTCATAGGAAAAAAAAATTACCAGCAATACATTATTGGAAAAAAAATTTACCAAAGCTCCCAACAAAATTAAATTTCAGCATTAAATGGCCTATAATAATGCTGTTAAACAAACCAAACCAAACTATCTAAGTATTTTGTTTTTTATTCTGCATTTTATTATAACTTTAAAAATACTCAGCATATCCTTAAATTGAGATGATTTGAGTCAGAAATAAATTTATGGCCTGTTTTTATCCAATATTTTTTTCAATTCACCAAAATTGAAATTAATTTGCTTTCTTGTAGAATCGCAAAACATTTAGAGAAACACATACTGGCTGAAGAATTCAAGCTGTTTTTTTCGAAACCTAACAAAGTACGTACAATGAAGTATGACCTTTTTTCACATAATGTATCTTCAGAGAAAAATAAGACTTTCATACATATCTCTTAAATCAATGTTTCTCTATAGACATCTTTTGAATAAGGAAAATCAAAAGACTGAGAGATGGAAATTGGCTAAAGAAAAATGAAAGAAAAGAGAAACTTGATTTTTAAAATTTGAAAAAGAAAAAAGAAAACTATCATTCACAAATTCATGATGGGAAAAATAATTTTTTGGAGTCAGAAATTTTGTTTGTCTTCCACCAAAATAAGTTAGTGTACCATAAAACAATGTGTGCAGAATCTGGTAAAGGAGAAAATTACTTTTTGACCTGAAATCTTTAGGAGAAATAAAAACGATAAGCATTTCCTGTTTTTTGTTGTTTTTTACTAAACTTAATAACTATATATACATAATTCTGGATAGAGTCAACAAACAAATTAAATACTGCCTCGGACTTTTACAATGGACTGGTACCATAGATGTCATTGATTGGTTTAAAAGAAGCTGCTCTTTTATCCAATTTGATATTCATGGATTTTTACCCCTTCATTTCTAAGGATCTTTTTACCTTAGCTTTGGAATTTGCCAAAAAATACTCTAATATTTCCAGTGAAGATCTAAATATAATAATGATCTGTAGAAGATCTGTTCTCATTAACAACAATGAACAGTGGGTTAAAAACTATCACTTTGATATTTCTATGGGATCATTAGATTCTGCAGAACCTTCTGACCTAATGGATTTATTTATCCTATATAACCTTAGCACTTATGATGATGCTAATGTTGATAATATAGGGTTCTACAGAGATGATGGTCTTATGGTAGCAAGAAATTCTATTAAAATTAAAGTTGACAAATTAAGGAAAATGATTCATAGAAAATTAAAAAGCTTAAATGTTAAGGTTAAGATAACTACTAATGTTAAACAAGTAAATTTTCTTGGTGTTACGTTAGATCTTGTTAATGATGTATTCCAACTTTGTATGAAAAATAATGTTAACCCAGTATATTCACCCCAATTCTAACCAACCTCCATATGTAACCAAACATATACCACTTTAAAAAAAATAATGGCTACAAGTACACTGAAATCAAGTATAGAAAATATGATAATACTGATCTAAAGAAAAGAAATACAAATAGGAAAATCATTTGGTACACCCCCACCCCATTTAACCATTTGGTCAATACTAAGTTAGGCCAGAAGTTCCTCCATTTAATTGATAAACATTTCCCTAAAAGTAACCCCCTTAGTAAAATATTTAACAAAAACATGCTTTAAGACACCTCTTGGACTGGTATCTTTAACCTTCCTATTGAGAATTGTGCCAGTGAAGTTTCTTCTTGGGTCAAAGCCAGCATAGATGATTTTGTTCCTTCTTGGAAATACCAGGTAAAACCTCAATCTTCTTCATGGCTCACACCAGCCTGCACTGCCACTATAACCCACAGGAATAACTTTTTCCAGCTATACCAGCATAACAGTTCCAATCACAACAGATGCCTATTCATGGCTGCATATAATAAATGTAAATGCATTCTCAAAGGAGCTAAGTCTTTGTTTACTGATAGAATGAAATGCCATAATGCATCTAAGAACTTTGGCTCTTGTGTGTACTGGTGGCTAAACAGTGTATTAAATAAGAGTAAATTTTCTAGTCCACCACTCTTCAATCAATTTGAGGTGTTGACATCTGCAGATAAAACTGAATGTTTTCGCCCATGAATTCTCTTTAAACTCTACTCTCAATTCATTTAGAGTATCCTTGTCTGACTTCCCACTTAGAACTGCAGCTATGCATATAACCCCTTCTTTGCTTTCTATCATTTCTAACATAGGTCCCCACAAAGCATACACACCTGATATGCATATAACCCCTTCTTTGCTTTCTATCATTTCTAACATAGATCCCAACAAAGCATACAGACCTGATATGCATATAAACCCTTCTTTGCTTTCTATCATTTCTAACATAGATCCCAACAAAGCATACAGACCTGATGTTATAGCCCTTCAAAAACGTGCTCCCGAATTAGCTTCTGCATAATAAATGCCTCTTGTTTTCCTATCTGTTGGAAATCCTCATCTGTTGTTCCAGTCTTTAAGAACTCAGGTGACACATCCAACCCTTCCAACTATTAAAATTCTACCTCTTTTTGATAAATTACTAGAGACCCTGATCAATACTGAATTAGTTAAGCGTCTCACAACACAGGGCCTTCTTTCAGACAAGCAATATGTTTTTTGATTCTCTCAGTCTATTGCTGATGTATTAACAATTATTACTGAAAGTGTCTAGATCCTTTTGTACTAATGCAAGTGTCTCCCAGGGCTCTATCCTTTGTCCTAATTTGTTCTTAATTTTCATTAACAATGGCATCAGCTCTCAACCTGCTATCTATGCTGATGACAACCATTTACTCCTGTCTTGATATCAGTTCAATAAGGTCAAATTGGTGGCTGATCTCAATAATGACCTATAGTCTGTTGTTAACTGGGACAAAGAATGGCTTGTTGATTTTAACACCTCCAAAACAAATCAGCTCTTTATTAATTATCTGAGAGATCCCTTTCTACCTTCTATCAGCATGGCTGATGCTAACCTCCAGGAGAGTGACTCATTGCACCTTCTTGAGCTAACATTCTTGGCTGATATAAAGTGGAAAGACTATATTGAATCTATTTCTAGGTCTGCTACTAAGACAGTTGGTTCACTGTATCATGTTTGTCAATTTTTCTTACATATTTATCAGTGTAACATTCATTGATGCTTTGAATATTGCTGCCACATATGATCCAGCTATATATTTATAGATTTTTGATAAAATCCAAAGATGTATCAGCAATATTATTGGTCCTGACCTGGCATGTTGGCTTCAATCACTTTCCCACTGTAAAGTTGCTTCCCCTGTGACATTTCTATAAATACTTTCATGCTAATTATTCTGATAAACTTTCCTCTTTGATACTTAGACTTAATGAATTTAAGCATATTCCAATATTGGCTGTAAGGTTTCATCATTTTACAGTTCAAATGACTAGATGACAAGTTCTATGCTATCACATTTCTCACTTGTGAAACTCTCTTCTGGCTTCTTACTTTCCAGTCAACTTTGATCTCCAAAAATTTAAATGGAATGCCAATCATTATCTTTTGCCTTCTTAATTCCTGTTCTTTTATTGTTCTTCTACTCAATGTTTTTGTTTCTCATATTCTCTCATACTCAGTAACTACTTGCATTTTAGTGGCTTTATTGCTTTGCTTGGGGTGAAATGATTAAAAAAGAATAACTGTGACAATAAAAAGAAAGCCAATTGGATTTTTCAAAAATGCATTTAATTTTTTTTTTTTTTTTTTAATTTTACAAATATCACAGTTTGTGTCATTGAGTAGCATGTTTATTACCATCGGAGTTCGTGGAAGGAATTTTTTTTCATTTTTTTTCTTCCATAAAAATCAAGCAATTAAAAATGAGAAGGGAAGAGTTATCTGACTATGAGATTCCTTTCAGGTATCAATAAAACAGGTGAAAATGTGATGTGCAGCTTCAAAGACATAATTGCAAGTCTTGAGGGACAAAAAAAAATTTGCATCCAGCCATCCACATATTGTTGAAATATTAGGAGTGGGCAAAACTTTGCAGTGAAAAACAGTTTCCAACTGTCTATTCAAGTCTGTAGTTTTCAAAAAACAATGCCAAGGAACCTTCTGCCCACACATAATAATGAGAATTGTCACAAAATCACAAAGACACTTCTATTCACATTCCAGAGCTTTGTATAAATTGATGGTGTCTAAATCCCTGTAGTGTTGAGCATCCTTGAGAAGACTCTGCAAAACAAGGAAATGATTAAAGTTTCAAATTCTAAGTACAAGTAAAAAGCAGAAAATTTTATTGCATAGCATAACAATTTCCTTAAAAAGAAAATTCATAACAGTGACAAAAACTTCTATAGCATCCCGGTAAAGAAAAAAGATAAAAGAGACAAAAAAGAAATGGAGTATATGCAGAACTTAATTTAATAATTTAAACGCAGTGTCAAACATTATCTTTTCTCTACTTAACTCCCCTCCTTAATAATGTACATTTTCTCATATTCTTTCATATTCAGTAACCCCTTTGCGCCTTAGTGGCTTTATTGCCTTGCTTGAGGTGAAATGTTTTAAAAATAGGAAACCTGTACAAATACACATCAATGAACACTTATAAACATGTATCTAGGTCCCTAAAATTGGAACAACTAACACTTACAGACATGTTAGTCATGTGACATGTGTGATACATGCTTAGGCGATCATGTAAATTTAATACATGACTGATGAGGCAAATTTTTTCCTGCGGTAGGTAAACATTTCTTTCTGTGGCAGACCAGTTGCCATCCAAGGCTATAGAACCCAGTCTGTCCTGCTATTTACCCATAGCTGGGGAGGGGAGTAGAAGAGGATTCATACCTTTCCCGAGTGTATTAGCACGTAAGTGAACGTAATGGACTCAACTGGAATTTGAACTTGGCTCTCCGACTCCTCAATCCAAGCCGCTATCCATTACTCCACCGTGCCTCCTATAGATACATCATCTATTCATTTAAACTGTAAGAGCTGAAAAAAATATATTATGATCTATATATATGACCCAAATTGAAACAACTAAGCCGTATAGATGTAGTCACGGTTTAATGACACAATCAGATGCCAGCTAATTTTAAGAGATTTGTCTCATGTGAACTTACCTTCAATTTGAAAGGGTCACTTCCTTTGTTCTTCATGATTTCACAGAGTAAATGCTGTCGGGCAATAGAAGCAGCAAATCCAAGTCCACCAGTCACTTTGTCGTCATTCACGACTTGTTCTAAATCATCACAGACATTCCTAAAGAACAATCATTACAAACATTTATTTTTACGATTAAACTCTTTACAATAAAAAAAGAAATCTTATGTAAATAATATTAAATAAAATGTTCTTATTTTAAGAGAAAAATCAATTCTAAAAGTTCAAATCTGAATAAAAACAATAACAATCTTCAATCAATACTTCACTTTTCTCTACACACAAATTTGTTTTTGTATGTACAAGAGAATACCATGGACTGAACATGTGGGCAATGAGAAAGTTTTAGAGAAAATGGAAACAAAAACAACATGTATATATAAGATCAGAAAAAGACAGTTGAAATTTCTAGGACACATAATGAGGAAAGAGGGCATGGAAAATCTGATACTCACAGGACAGATTGAAAGCAAGAGGGACAGATATAAACAATGCATAACCTACTCAGTGAGCTTGAGCAAATGGATGGCAGAACAAGGTTTAGGAGAGATAAGAAAAAGACAAAATTTATTAAGAACTACAAAAGACAGGAAATTATGAAGAGCCATGATCACCAATCTCCTGAAGGGACATGGCACATAGAATAAAAGCTGTATTAATTCAAAATCTCACATCACTGAATGAATGTTTCATTTTAGGGAAAAATGGATCATGTCATGAACATTGGAACGTTATGATAAAGCTGTATCAGGAAATACCCACACTTTAATGAAAAGGCAGCACTGTCTGGTGGTATAGTTAGTGATTGTTGGGTTGCTGTGGTTTAGTGGTAATAATATCTCAAGTGGATGGCAGAGCAAGGTTTAGAGGAGATAACAAAAAGAAAATTTATTAAGAACTTCAAAAGACAAGAAATTGTGGCGACCCATGATCACTTATGTGCTGAAGAGATACAGTACATAGAAGTGTACAAGAGCAAAATAAAGAGAAAAAGCAAACATAATTTCCATATATATAATGTGTTTGTGTGAGAAAGACAGAAAGTTAGATTGATTGATTGTTTTTTTTTTCTGGCTTACCAACCTTTTGTAGGTTATTTAAAGCCAGAAAATCTTTTTAGATTATAAAAGTATTTTGAGATAATAATGATTTACTGATATGTCCTACTAATTAACCCATAGCTGGGGGAGAAGAGATGAATTAATACCACTCCCAAGAGTGTTTGTAAGTGAATATGACGAACCTGACTGGAATTGGAACTCAGCTTTCCAATTTCCAATTACAAGCTGTTATCTGTTACACCACCTTCACATTTAAACTTACAGCACTTGGTATTTCCAAGCAGTCACTCATCTAGGTACTGACCAAACTTGATGTTGCTTAACTTCAGTGATCATATGAGAACTGGCTTTCCATTGTGATATGGTTGTAAGCCAAGAGAGAGAGAGCAAATATAATTTCAAAAAAAAAATTTCAACTTTTTTTTTTTTTTACAGTGATGATTACTCTGTACAAGGCCTAAGAGACACTCGAGGTAGAGGGTGACAAAGTAAGAGGCACAGTTTATAGGAATAAGTGGGGAAGACAAGAGTTCACCCTAGATTTGAACAGGTTAATATTTTAATGATTGGGAAAGCATCTTCTGAAAAGTCAAATCATAAAAAGAAGCTACTTGAGTGAAACGTACATCTCACCAATGGAAAAACGAAAGGAATGAGGATGGCTCACTACAATGGTGGGTCTTAACCATGAAGGTTAGAACTGGTGGAACTAAGGAATATAGTTCATCTGAACACTTTCCATGGAAATAGCGATAAAGCAGTGAGAGGCTTGCTATATTTCATCTGGGAGAAAAGAATTGTAAGGTAGAAAATAATTTCGTATTTCCAAGCAGTCACTCATCTAGGTACTGACCAATCTTGATGTTGCTTAACTTCAGTGATACAAGGACACAGGGATACTTTTGGACTATTGAGACTGGAAAGTAAAGACTGGGTAGTCCATGCACACATATAGCAGCAGTATTTCATTTTCAGCCTGATCAGCCTCTTTTAAAGATAGAGGATATCAGGAGGAGTCAGGTAC
Source organism: Acanthosepion pharaonis (assembly GCA_903632075.3). NCBI lineage: Eukaryota > Metazoa > Mollusca > Cephalopoda > Sepiida > Sepiidae > Acanthosepion > Acanthosepion pharaonis. Next base: position 675,743 of record CAHIKZ030000825.1, on the reverse strand, counting down.
TTACTAGAATGGTACAGGAACTGACCATTTTCCCAGTATCTTTAGCTATGTACCATATGTATGTGTTCTACTTGAGGTCTGGCTTGAGCTTAATTCCTATTACGTGTCTAAAGCATGGTTCCTCCTTAATGAAACACCCATTCATTGTAATTGGTCAAAGTTTTGGGATTACTTGGTAATGATGGAATGTTACTCGTTTGGTTTTCAAGTGTTGGATATCAGTTGAGGAAGACCTTTGACCTCACTTCTGCTGAATCAGTGAACAAAAATTGGAATGGGTAATAGTATAAACAGGAAGTGTATCTAAAATAAACAGAATGCACAAGTATCCTGAGCCTTAAATAAACAGGGCGCACAGGTGTCCTGAGTGAAAGGAAATGCATGCTTGCATTGGTGCATGCCGGAAGAAGTGTGGCCACACAAAGTTGTGCAGGTGACATACAAGAAGAAAGTGTAGCCATGTGAAGTTGCATGGGTGTCCAAATGTTATAAAACCAGTCCAAATTCTTCGTTTGGCAAAGAGGCTGGCTAGAGTTTCACCAAAGATTTGTCTTCGTCAATTCCTGTGCATGCAATCCTAACTTCTGTGATTCTACGTCACTGTAACCAATTGCCTCAACAAGGTATTCATATATTTTTTATATATAGAAGTGATTGTCACCTTTTTTGAGTCCAGCAGCAATATACAACACAAGGCATTGAATGTAACCGGTCAGTTTTTCCTTGACTGAGGTGTTAAAGCTAGATCAAAGGAGGGATCAGTTGGAAAAGCTCTGGTCATCTAGAATTTTGAAAGTGCACCCATTTACTATTTTAAAGTTAATGAGTTATCATGAAAGGCTAACCTTTTTTTGGACCCTGTATGATGTCCCACCACCCCACACATCAAGTTGGCCATGGTGCAGAGAGGATCCAACTCTAAGACTTCTTTCACAGCTTCCTCAAACATCGAAAGACTGTAGCGGCAACTTTTCTCCTTCTGAAATGACATTTAAAAGTAAATTAAAATAATGTGAAACCAAAAGTTTCTCAAAAACTACCACTACTAGTCAAAATAAATTTAAAATCTAACAATAATTTCAAATATGTCTGAATAAAAGAAATTTTGTAGTAAAATAAAAATTGTTTGTATTATTAATATTATCAATATGCCACATATCTTTACAAATATTTTATATCTTTATCTATCTATATATAAATATATACTCAGACTATTAATATATAGAAAGCCTATATAGTCAGAGCTAAAAGAGAAAAAAGAAGGAAAAGAAATAGGTAGAAATTATGAAAAGGAGAAAACCATGACATTCACACACAAACACATGTGTGCGCACACACAGACACACACACAAACACAAAAAAAACAAACTAATACCAGTAATTAACACATAAATTAATTTTTAACTTTGTATAAAAATAACAAAAATGACAAAATCCATAGTCACTTGCTGATACCTCCTGATGAGTGAAGAAAACAATTAAAAAAAGGTTTGTCTACCAAATTCAAGTTGAGGTGCTGAATATCACATCATTCATCTAATTCTTATATGTATTAATCCTTCCGATATACCTTTTTTTTTTAATTAGTATCACCCCAAGAAAGGCAGTAAAGTCATTCAAACACAAAGGGGTTACAGGGTGTGGAAGAAGTAGGAAAATAGACATTAGCAAGCAGGGAGAGAAAAGAATATTCAGCACAGCAGATAGCAATTGACATTGCATTTAAATTTTTGTAGATTAAAGTTGACTGGAAATCATGGAGCCAGAAAGAAGTTCTACAAGCAAGAAGTGCAAGAAAAGAAACTGATAATATGGAATTTACATCTAGCCAGCTCAACTGTAAATTGATGAGATCTCAATGCCAGTCTAGTACTGCACTTAAATTCATAGAATCTAGGTACTATAGTGAAGAGCTCATTTGAACAATTACCATGAAAGTATGTATAAAAAAGACACAGAGAGGCAACCTTATGAAAGTGGGTAAGTGACTGAAGCCAAGCCACCAGATCAGGACCAATAATATTGCTGATTCTTCTTTGGATATTATCAAAGAGCTCATGGCAAACAGCAGGAGCACTGGACTATATGTGGCAGCAATATTCTAAAGCAAGGACAAATGGTGGACTTATAGATATACAAGATATATTCCAGAGAGAAAAATGGTCTTGCATGATTCAGTGAACCGACCTTCTTAGCAGCTGACCTAGCAATGGATTCAATTCATGCCAGCTGAGAATATTAGCCCAAGCAGGCACAATGAGTCACTTTCCTGGAGGTTAGCATCAGTCATGCTGATGGAAGGCAGGGAGGGGTCACACAGATAATTAAAGGAAAGAGGTTTACTTTTGGAGGCATTAAAATTGAAAAGCCATCTTCAACTTAACTACAGACTTGAGGTCATTTTGGACATAAGCTGCCATTTTGACCTTATCAGACTGATCGTGTGTCATCAGCATAGATGCCAAGTTGGGAACTAATGTTATCAGGAAGATCGTTAATAAAAATTAAAAACAGTGTAGGACCAAGGATGGAGTCCTGGCCGACACCCACATTAGTACGAAAGGATCTAGACAAGTGGCCATTCAGGATAACTTTCATTTTACGATTTGACAGGAAAAACTGGATCAGCTCAAAAATGTATTCAGAGACATTGTAACTTTTCAGCTTGTGGAGAAGACATGCATACCAGACCCTGTCAAAAGCTTTCGAGATGTCCAATGATACAGCTCAAGCTTCATCGATTTTATCTAGAGCATGATAGACTCTTTCTCCAATTATCATCAGGACATCAGCAGTAGACCTGGAGAGACGAAAGCCATATTGCTTGTCTGAGACAAGGCCCTGCGATGAGAGATGATGAACCAATTCAGCATTGATTAGGGCCTCTAGGAGTTTCCCAAACAGAGGGAGAAAGCTAATAGGCTGATAGTTGGAAGAGTTGGTAGGTTCACCAGAGTTCTTAAAAACTGGAACAACAGACGATGACTTCCAGCAGCAAGGCATTTATTATACAGTTTAGAGAGAACAGGAGCCAGTTCAGGAGCACACTTCCTAATGACTGTTACAGGGATAAATTTCAATCATGCTTTGTGACAATCAAGGTTAGAAATGATAGCAGAAACTATAGAAACGGGTTATGTTATTTGTTCTAAGTGGGACGTTAGCTATTCCAGATGAGTCAAAAGTAGAGTTAGTGGAGAATTTACGAGCGAGGCATTCAGCTTTATCAGCAGAGGATAATAACACCTCAAATTGATTGAAGAGGTGAGGAATAGATATCTTGCACCTATTAAATAACCTATCACAGAGCTGCCAGTAATCATGAGAGCCAAAGTTGTTAGACGATATGTGGTGCCTCATTCTCTCAACAAACCAGTACTTAGCTCCTTTGAGGACACGCTTACATTTTTATGGGCAGTAACAATTAGGCATCAGTTGTGATGAGAGCTGTCACACTGGTATAGCCGAAAATAGTGGTTCCTGTGTGCTATAGCGGCCAAGCATGCTGGTGTGAACCAAAGACAGGATTGACATTTCACCTGATATTTCTGAGAAGGAATGAAAGCATCCATGCTGGCTTTGACCCAAGAAGAAACCATTGGCATAATTTTCAATTGGAAGGTTGAAAATATCAGTCCAAGAGATGTCACAAAGAAAATCATGGAGTGAGTCCCAATCAGCGTGCTGGTAATGGAAAGAGGTCTTATGGATAAGGGGTTCCTGTTTAATGGATAGTTGGAACGGAATATCAGTAGCTACCACAGAGTGATTCAAGTTACCAAGAGAGCAGTATTGTGAAGCTTGGCAAGAGCAAAGAGAGGAGGTAAGAAATAAATCAAGTAGAGAGGCCTGTTGCTCACTTTATCAAGGGAAACAATTAGGAAGGTTCACAATCTGAGTAAGGGATTGGGCAAGGGAAAAATTTAATGTCAGTACCTTTAGAATGTTTCAATCACATGTCATGGTGAACATTAAAGTCACTGAAAAGAAAGATATCCACAGATGGATGGAGAGAAAGTGCCTTTTCTAAACTGTCAGCTATTGCATCTAATATACTGCAGTCCTGGGAAGAGGGGAAGCAATAAAGGAAAAAGGGATAGCTGACAGAGTTTAGTAAAGAAAGGCGGAAGCACATGAAGGAGTAGTCAGTGGCCTCAAGAAACAGTTCCTTGGCCATCAGAAGGTTATCCCAGATGTAAACAACAAGGCCATGCATGTGAATGCTGAAATCTTTTTGGCAAAGGAGAAGATAGCCTGGAAGCAAGAATTTATTGGTATTTATTGGAAGAATTCAGGTTGTTTTCACAAAGGGCAAAGATATCTGATGACCATTCCAGGAGAAAAGATTCTATGCAACAGAAGTTGGAATGGATACCATGAATATTGGAGAAAAGGTTGAGGGGTGTAGATAGTTTTTTGTTTGCTGGTTTAGTTGTATTTCTTTTTGTTATGATTCCCATGAGATTTGTTTTGAGGGGGAGAGAAAAAAGACCACCATAATTGTCATATCTGTCATCAATGGCAATACAACCCAGCCAGTGTGTAGCTGAGAAGAGTGCAGAATGTGGTCTCAGGGTTGTCCACCAGAAATATCTGTAGAGACACCTAACAATGTTGATCAAATGCCTGTACTTCTTTAATTACAACAGATTAAATAGGAGAATCACACAAAGTACATCAAAATGAACATAAAAATCTTACGATTCCAAATTCAATCCTCAACAATCTCACTGCTTCTCATAGTCATCCAACTTTGAGTGAGGTTTTGCATAGCTGCCTTGTAGAAACTTTCTTGCTGCTTTCATAATCATATATGAACTGTCTTTTTTATCTCACAATTAGTGAAGAGAGTCACTGTCCTCCATATATACGTCCTTTGTACAGCCAAACAGATGAGAAATTGAGAGCGCTGGATTAGGAAAACAGAAGCTCTTGCACAGCCACCACCACATACTGGGAACCAACTTTGTACAGACATTTCAGTAGCCAAATGACTGCACTAAACTACAGGTACTACAATGACTCGGTTGCAGAGCTTTGTAACAGTGATTCTTCTGTCAGCTGTAATGAGAGTATCAGCCTGTTTGGCCTTATCCTCATTCACAGCAGCAGCAGGTCTGCCACTGCAGAGCCTGTCACTTAGGTCAGTTTCTCCTTACTCTTTAGGACTGCCATCAACAATACTGGTTCATCTCCTTACTGTATTTAAAACATGTGCATTTACTGAACTCCCACAAATTTCTTGTAGTACTTTCACTTTCCAAAAACAAAAGATTTTATAATAGATCTTTGCTTTTGAGATGTGCTCAGAGTTGCAGTCATTTTAAAAAAGGGTTGAGGTAGCATCAGGGATAACATTGTTGAGGAAAAATTTTAGGACACTATAGAAGAGGTCAGTGATATATTTCACTCCAGCTCTGCAGGCAAAAAGGCAAACACTTCAATACTATCACAGAGCATCTTATGAAACTGATTAGAACAACCCATTCCTAATACTTTTCTTTGTTCACTATGACCAGACAGATTGATCACCTCAAAGATCCAATGAAGATTCTATCATCTTAAATACATATACACTCTAATCCACAAACCATAGCCAGTTGTTGGAGAGCAAATTACTTCAAATCTGAACAGTTCACTTCACAAAAGTGCAGATTATTGTCTATCGAAAAAACTCCATTTCCTCGTGATATCTGATTGGTCTATTAATATGCCCCTAACCAATCAAACAATTCTTACTTTCTCAAAGCTGAACTCCCTGTTGTACTTTGTTACCTGGCTAAGATTGACAGCATGGATGAGAATATTGGACATCAAACTCACACCCAACCATAAGTAGAATTCTTATACACAATCTATCGCTAAAGATGCAGTTAAAATGATTGGCTCTCTGAATCGCTCCAGTAAGTACCTGACTCCTCACGCTATCCATTACCTTTATAGGAGCCAGATCAGGCCGAAAACAAAGTACTGTTGCCATGTTTCCAGTCTTGATAGAGTCCAAAAGTGCCTCAGAGTCTTTGTCGGGGAAGAATTATTTTCCACCCTGCAACCTCTCTCTCACAGGTGGAATGTGGTGTCTCTCACTGTTCTGTTGCTATTTCCATGTAAAGTTCTAGGGCAACCTACATTCCTTAGTTCTGCTAGGTCTAACCGTTACAGAATAGTAGAAACCACCCCCATTCTTTCAGTATTCTATCAGCAAAAAGTTATACTCAAAGAGCTCCTTCCCACAAACCACTGCTCAGTGAAACAGATTGCCAAGAGGATGTTTCCCAGATCACTACAATCTTAACCAGTCCAAGTGTTGAGTTAACTGTTATCTTCCCCTCCTATCCATATAAATTACCCACTTAATGTAACCTCAAGTGGTTCCCTGTACAAGGTGAACCTTTCTGTGAAAAAAAAAATTTTTTTTTAAATAAAAAGACATAACATTGTACTAACAAGTCTTGTAAAATATCATTTACTTACATATTTATAGACCTTGTCTACCAATCTACTATAAACATTTTTATCACTATAATTTTGTGTAAAATAAACCTAAATTAAGCCAGTTAAAAACATTACCACCTTTGTCTCACAACCGACAAATGACTTCACCACACCTACCACTTTTAGAAACAGTATGCAACATCCTCTTTCATGATTGCTATCAGTTGCCTCACAATATGTTTCTTAAATATCATCCAAGAATATTTCAATGGAAATTTTGGCTTTGGGAAAAGCCAGCAGTCATAGAAAGCCAATCTAAAAAAGTCGCAGAGTTGAGAGATCAAGAAGATGCCTAGTCTTGCCAAAAACCCTGCACAAGAAAATGACAACTATAAATGTTCACTGATTGTGAATGACAGACCAGAGTACAGAAGTTGACTTAAAAATGTCTGTCAACCATGAGAGAAGGTCTGTCCGTTATGTGCAGTAATGTCCTTTCTGATTAGTTGCCAAGTTACACCAAGACCAAAAATACTTCTCAACATATTCAAAATGGCTGCATAGATTCTGAACAGACTTTATCCTATAATACAATCAAAATATAGAACATACTCACCATGAGTCTTTTAAAACTGTACAGAGCAATACGGATCATTGGAAGTAATCGGCCTTGTCTGGCACTAGAAGTAAAAAAAAAAAAAAACACATGTTACAGAATTGCTCATAGTAGAAATCAACTTATTTTTCTATCAGCAATTGACAGCAATTTCAATACTACATTTTAATGAAGTAGATAGGTATGTAGATATGCACTTTCAGACAAACTGAAAAAAATTCTAGAATGAATTTAACCAAATCTGTGCAATGTTTAGGATTGATAAAAGGATATCACAGAGGAAAAGTTTAAAGACGAGAGGTTCAAATTCATCTCCCAAAGCAAATGTCAAATTGGATAGATAGAGTCAAGGTTGAAGGAGATAATTTTTGTTTTCAAATGCGATACAATTTATACATACATATACATATCAGTTTCAGACTCCAAACAACTTCCGGGAGAGATGCATTCTATGCATACAAGAGAAAATTATGATTAAATATAAAAATGCTGACCAATTATTGAATGAAAGAAATAAATTTATTTTCAAGTGTAGACACAAGAACAGATTTAAAATTCCCTAAAATCATTGACTTTGGGGAATATCACTTGAAGTGCTGATTCTGTTTTATATGGGTACTAACATGTATGCATACGTGTATTCACATTTTTGTATATGTGATTGTCTTGCCTACATAATTAATAGTTTTAAATTATTGATTGATATTATTTTTATATTAATATTAGTGATAGTATTATCTTTATTATTTTTATCCTTATCTTTATTTTTTTAAGTTGTTCTTTAAATTTCTTTATTCATCTCTTTAATTAATTATTTAATTTATTTTTTATATTGTTTAAATTTTTTATTTTATTGATGTTGGATATTATTAATTTGAAATTGTGACAATTATAATGCGATGATGAGTTTTTACTGTCTGAAATGACTTGAATATTCGACATATTACTGTATCTATTTTAATTCTGATCACCCTCTCTCTTTCCATTTATATTAACTTGTTCAGCTCTTTAAGTGAAAATTTATTTCTAGTTCAACCTATTGGCTCGAATTTAATTCTTCCTTCTTTCCTTTTTCTCTCTCACTCCCCACTCTCTCTCTGTTTCTCTATTTAATTTTTTATTTTTCTTTCTTCCTCTTTTATTATAAAATGTTTTTCTTCCTTTTTCTTTCTTTTTTTCCTTTCCCTCTTCCTTTTGTCTGGACAAACTGATTTCATTTCTGAAAAAAAAACCTTGGTCTGAAGAGATGAATATTTAAATATATTCATGAAATAAATTATAACCAAAATGGATTATCTTTACTTTATATATATATATATATATATATATATATATATAAAATCAATATACCACATAACACCCTTGAGCGCTTAGCTTTGGAGCGGGTAGAATGGAGATCAACATGTTTTAGTGGACTCAGCAATTTTCAATCTGCTTGTCTGAATCATCTTCAAGAAGCAAGAGCAAGATCTAAAAGGTCAGCCAATCTAACAGTGATCTCATCTCACAATCCTCACACTTGCTCCATATGTGGCCTCCTTTGTAAATCACTAGCGGATCTTAAATGCCACTTAAGATTATCGCACAAACTTTCATAATTGAATCAAAAAGCTATCAGATCCTCATACGTCGAAACCCATTTAGAGAGTCCATTATTATATATATATATATATATATATATATATATGCAAACAGCTGAATCTTGATCTTAAATTTTCACTGTATAATGTTCAGTCTATGTCATTAATATTCATGATTATATTAAAAAATAAATATTTGTTGTACAAACTAAAGGTTTTTTTATCATTAGACCAGCGACTTATTGAACTTTACCCTAAATAATCCCTAATAAAACACACTGAATTTCTGTCATATATCAGTGAAACTTCTAAATAACAAAAAGAAATAGATTATCAACAATAACCACAATTTCCTGAACCTAACTGCTGACCACTTACCTGTCTGCCTGGGCCAGATTCACACACTGTCCAGCAATAAACTCAGCATCTTCAACCATGCCCTGATGAATGCTGACTTCTTCGAGTATCTACAAAACAAAAAATAATTTCTTTTTTAAATTACAAGATATTTTTTTAAACAATTTCAAAGTTTTGAAAGTGATATCAGTTAGTTTTTGCCATTTGACCTAATATTTATTTCATCCTCATTTTGTTGCTTCTTACTGCAATTCCCAGATCATCTTTCTAAGAATATTTGTAAACAGTTTGAAATGGAAATAAATTCAAATTTTATTTCCATGCTGCTTATTTATGATCATAAAATGATGATCCAAGCATTGTGAGAAAAAGCAACAAAATTAAAATAAAAAAAAAGATTGCAACAATTACATTTTTTAATAACAAAAATGTTTTCTTTTCACTCTGATGTTCAAATTTTAAGACTCAAATATTTCTATAATAGACAAGAGCTTTATTAAGAGCTACAAAGGACAGGAAATTATGGAGAGCCATAGTCAAAGGAACACAGCACATAGAAGAAGAATATATGATGTGCTGCTGAAAAATTCTTGATTGAACTCACTTTCCAAAATTAATATTCTGATATCAGATTAATGAAATATTAATTACTAATTTAAAAGCCACACTCTGTGCAAACTTTTAAGCTAGCTCCTGCAGAGGGCTATACTAAAAGGAATAATAATTTTGAATTACTCAATTCACTACATGGAACTTCAAAACCTCGCTTTCTTTGATTCAGGCTATAAGTTCAATTCCGACAAAAAGACTGATCTGGGCTGAAATTCCAATTCAGGCCGAAAATTAAGTTCTTCAAATCACAAACTCTGCAGAACTTCAAAACTTCATGTCACGAAACCTCTCACTTTAACTCCGATTCCTTGGGATTTTGAAGAAATTTAAATTGAATTCCTCAACTCACAAAGTTTTGGAGATATTTTAAACTGAATTTAAAACAAAAATTTTTTAAATTCACAGTTTTTGTGTTACTCAATATAAATTAAAACTTTTAAAATCACTTATTTTTTCAGTTACTTTAAAATTTGAAGTTTTATCTGTTCCCTCTTCATCTGGAGACGAATATCAATGCTGGATGGTCAAACACCAGATGAAGGGCAGATTTTCAATGGTGGGATCATCCTGATTTCAAGAAGGCATATGCCTATGTAGAGCAAATGTGATCCAAGTTAGAGGGGTTTCAGACACACGGCCGGACAGACAGAACTTGCTGTTTATTTATTTAGAAGATAGCTGGTAAGTGGGTTGGGCTGAAAACTTTTCAGCACCCCTCATATCCAGAATCTTGGATATATGATGGCTTTAGGTTAAGACATGGTTTCATGGTCGAAACATCATTGCTGTCGAACAATTATCTTGTTTATCTTGACCACGTGATTGTTCGACATGGTGCTGTGAACAGGATAAACACTCAGTTGTGGAGCAAGCTGAGTGAAAACTAATTCAACATTGAGAAAGAGTTATTTATGGTGCAATGGAGCATCTCATTATGCTAAAGTGGGATAGTCCATTGCTTGGGCTGTGATTGGCTGCTGGTACCTGAGTGGAAGTATTTCTATATAAATACCAGCTTGATTTCTCAGTTAGTTTGCAGGGTTTGTATTAAGTTTCTACCTGCTTTATTTTTGTCTGTCAGCTGGACGCTAGCTGGGACTCTTACGCCGGTAAGTGTTGTTTATTGTATTGTTATTCTACAATTGCCACAAACCGAGCCTTGTTGATTTTCTTTTACAGCATGGGAATACTAAATCAATGCCAAATGTAGATACAGATTGTGGCTTGGATGATCTTAATGTATTTCCCAATTCTCTGATGCAAACACAGCAAGTGTTCACTAAAGTCGATATTAATACCTCTTCCAGAAGGAAATATATACATTATCCCTGTATGAATGATGCATCAGAGTAGATGTTTAATACATAAAAAGGTGCATAAAATCTATATGACCTGCCAGAACTTCAGGAGACCTCCTGCTTGTACAACTCCTTCCTTCACAATGTCTAGGTCATGCACTTTAACTCCTTCCAGGGTACGGATGTACGCCAAAACATTAAAACTTTTATCTCCACGAAATGCAGAACTTTCCAGCATCTGAAATGAGAGAAATAAATCTATAAATACACACACATTATTACAAACACATACACAAACATATGTATGCATGTAAGTTGATCCAAAAGTAATGACTCCTATTTATTTCCATGGAAACTACTACAGATACAGGCTGTACAAATAATTATGCATTTTCATTATTGATGAAGAAATGCCTGCTTGCTCTGTTCATAGACGTCTGCAAAGGTAATCGATTTTTTTCACGCACATTGCTGTTGCCATGGTTGAAATAATTACCTACTACCTGTACCCACATCCACTATTTGTCCCTCATAAACAATCAGCAAATGTCAATGGAAATCAATGAGTGGAATTTCTTATATACATGGAAAAATTCCAAGATACACTTTTGCTTTGTAAGAACTTTCATGTCAGATACTGCATATCTCAATCACAATGTAAAAAAAATGTATCTGGACTACTGTTATACAATATTTCAGCTGTTTTACCATCTGCCCTTTTTCAAGCATCTATCATCATACACAGTAACATTTTTGGAATTATTAACTATCCTTTATTCAATATATGAGAAGATTGTTCACATTCTGCTTCTCATGTGTAGGGGAGATAACTTATATCAGTTAATACTCAAGTCTTATTTACTTTTGTATTGCTTATCTATTTTTAACTACTGAACTTTAGTATATGACTTTCCAGCTCAACTAAACCCAAGCAACCAGATACGTTTTAATCACTACTAAGGCTACATGTCGCATGGACAATATAGTAGTAATAGATTTTCATAATATCCATCATTCTGCCTTGATTGCCTGTTGGGGGTTGATAATTCAAGTCAGTGAGTGACTGGGATGAAATCATCAAAATACTTTTTCTGATCTTATTGATATGCCAATATGCAAATCAAACTTTTAACCTGACACCTAAAAGAAATCTGTTCCCCATAAATACAGGGGACACACCAGGTGACAAGTCGGTCTGCCTTCCACAATTAAAGCAGACAGACACAATTGCCTCAGAGATTGCTGCTATCTAACCAACCATTCCTCAGCTACTCTTATGTCCAAGAAGAGTTTAGGTGTTATCACTGACCAGTTAGTACCCAATGATGTTATAACAATAATAATAATGAGGAGTCACTCTATAATAATAATAATAATAATAATGAGGAGTCACTCTATAATAAAAGCCAAGCACATATATATAAAATGGTGGAAAGAGATAGAGCAACCGTCTAGACCAGGCCATTAATATCCAGTTAAGAAAGCTTTTCATCAGTCAGAATCATAAAAGAAAAGTAAACAAAGTTTAACAATATAAATAAAATAGACACATGAGCTTGCATGTCTTGGTTATTCTTTGATGCAGATCGACATCCAGAATAATTTGATTCAACTACAACCAACCTGAGCAAAGACAAGGTAAGAAAACAAATTGCAAGCCTTTTAGTAATGTGTATAGGCAAGGCAGGAAGACATTTTGATTTGGATCAATGTAGATTCAGATCAATAATCACAACATGGGTGAGTAGACCTCCGGTCATATTCACTCACTTTTATTCCTTGCTTAAACAGCATAGGAAACAGTTCTGAGTTATATTTTCTTCTGGGGAGGCTTGGTTTAGCAGAGATATCACCAAAGGGTTGAAGTATTTTTGAATATCATCCTGATATTGTATGAACCACAAATCCTCTGAATCTTTTCAAATGTATTCATTATGTATGATAGACAGGCCATGTCATATATACACAAAATTACCTGTCTTGTTCACCTGGCCACATTCAAGAAGTTTGTCAGCTCAGTGTGTGTGCGTGTGTATTAAGGGTGACAAGTAAACAGGATACAAACTACTAATCTAGCAGTAAATTAAAAGTCTGATTAAAAAAAAGAAAAAAGGTAATGAATAAAATATCCACTCTTGTAGATTGAGACTCACTTGTTTCCACACAAATTTCAGATCTTCTATTGAGGGGAAAATATACATTGCTGTCCATGATTTTAGCTTCCACATCCATTGGCTGACACTGGAAGCAATCTCTTCTGTTATAGAGAAAACATTTTAAGAAGCGCAAAAGTAAAAACTTGGGAGAATTACTTCATTAAACAACCAATTGTTCAAATATAATTAAGCACAATCCAAATATTAAAGAAAATTAATTTCTGCCTGAAGATTCCATCTTCTGGCAGGAAAAATTAAAGAGTTCTTGAGTTTAGAGTATACACCCAAAATTAAACAAAGACAAGGGTACTAATCAAAATAAACTTTTCAATACAAATAACTTGCTTTCAGAAATGTTTCACAAAGTTTTTATTTACTTTATTTAAATATGCATTCTTGATCAAATCAAATTCATGAATAATTATACTGGACATACCACTACATACCTATCTAGTAGACTCACATTACACCTACCTGACCATAGATCAATTAGGACCCATTTAAACAGACAGAGAAACCTACCAAAATCCATCTGCAACAATACTTGTAGAAATATAAATAGCCTCATCCACATGCAAAAAAAGACTAAAAATAATAAAAGTACTAAAAATTTTAAAAAAAGCAAACAACAGCATTAACTATGAACACAGCCATAATGTGCTATGTTTGGAAAATAAAACATTCCTATAACTCTAGATACATACATAAAAAAAACAAAAAAACACATTCAGTTAAAAATAAAAATCATCCTTGATAATGCCTAAAAGAATAGCCAAAAGGGCTTGGATATGCAGAACATTTAGACAATTTTTACACACTTTATGTTCAGAAAAGAAAACACTTATATGAACACAAAAAAATTAAATAAAAGCGTAATTGCAGTACCTTGTCAGTTGTCCTTAATGAAACTTTTATAAAAGAAGGATTGCTGCCCAAATATACAATTAGTTAGCGAAGTGAATTCACCATTTTATCTCATTAACTTTACTAATTTACTTTTTGTAAGAATGATTCATTGTAATATAAATTAAACTGCACCACATATTTGATATATATATATATATATATATATATATATATATGCATATTTAGGCAGCATATCTTCATTCAAGCAGGTTTGGTTGAATAATCTAGAAATATGTCTATTTATTTTTATTTTAATCCTCTCAAATTCATGGATCAATTTCTTAGTGCGGTTACAAAACTGAGTAAGTAAGGTCCTGTAATTTTGGTTATTTCTTTTATTTTCCCAAGTACTTTCAATCTCTTCCAAAGGGAGGTAACTTAGTTTAATTTTTTTATTATTAATGTTTGAAAAATCCTCAACATGCAATTTCTTTAAAACAATTTTTTTTTACTTTTTTACAATTTGAGCCATCCCAAAACATTGCTTATATAGGCATTTTAAAATACTGTTGCTATACTCATAATTAATTTTATTTAGTGTTGGTTTCATTTTTTTATATAGAGCACTTTGAGGAGTTCAAGTTTTTGGTCTTTATTTTCATGGTGGAGTATACTTGTATTGTCAAAAACGTGAATGTGGATAGGAATGTCCTTTTACATGTTGAGCAATAGAACTTTAATCTGACATGTATAAAAAATAAGCCTTCTTGATAGTGCTGGCATCATGAAACCTATATATATATATATATATAAACATTTTTGCCAGAGATACAATCTCCCAAGAGACATTTAATTTGATATACAATGTTGATCTTTTGTAAAACATTAGTTGATGGAGAAAAGTTATTGCAGATGATTAAGTTGCTTGTATTAAATTTAGTATAGTACATAATTAGTTTTATTTTTTTACTGGGATTAGTTGGGAATATAGCTTTTTGGGGATTTTTTTCATTTTGTTTGTAACTGGAGTGTATTTGACTGCAGCATACTAGGTTGATATATTTAGGGTTATTTGAGGAAGTATTATGTTCTTTTTGGTTTATGTTAATATTTCTAATACCTTGTCTAATTTGTTCATCAACAATATAATTCAGAATGTCATTATTAATGAGAGTTTGTTTAATGTTTTTAATTCAGTGTAGAAAGTTTTTGAAGAAGAGTTGACTTTTGCATGGTTTACTAAATTTTGTATAATCGTTGTTTTGTAACAGTCAAGACATTCACTTTTATAGTTGACAATGCATGTGTATGCTAGTTAGCTTTTTATATGGGGAGGTAGTAAATAAATATATATATAGAGAGAGAGAGATAGAGCTACTGGAATATATATGTCTATATAAATATATCTAGAGTTATAGGAATGTTTTTATTTTCCAAACACAGTACACTGTGGTTCAAAAATGGCCAGAGAATGCATCTTTTTCTTTAATAAGTTTTCTAAAATTTTCAAACTGGCTGATGAAAATAAATCTACTGTTTAAAAAATAAACAGAGCATCTACTCAAATATGGGTATCCACTAAAAAATAATGTTTAAGTAGCAAAATCTGTTGTATTAATAAGTAAAAATCCATCACTTCTTTAGAAAGTACTGATTGGAGTTTCCCTGAAAACATTTTGTTTAAAGTATTGAAGAAAATCTTGATTATGATCTTCTTTTCCTCTACTAGAGATATGGGCTATTCAGTTACTGTTGGAAGTCTTCAAGTAATATGATTTTTTCTATTTGGTATAGCCTTTTGTGATTTTTAGTGCCAGTCTATAGTCGAATGAAAATTGTTTTCTTTAAGTTTCAAAGGATTTATTCATTTGAAACCATTTTTAATCACTGATGTGAGAACGTGATTGAGTGAAGATGATAGTTTAGACAAGGTGGACACCATGCATGACATCTATATTAGAATCTGGATCCGACCAAGCTATTTAAGAACATGACTCAAGTTCTCAGGTTAATATTCTGGTATTGTAGCATCATACAGTGATGGACAAAAGTACCTCTAGTGCAACCTGTGTTCAATTTTCTTTTCACCTACATTAAATTTGTTATAATTGATCCGTCTACCAAGATATTTGTAGTATTTAGATTTTACTAATTCCACATCCTGAATTTTTGTAATGGATTTACCCTCACTAGTCTCATTCCAATTCAAAATAATTCTGTTTTGGAAAGTTCTAAGTAGAGTCTGAAAATATTTACCAGCATTGGTTAGTTAAAACAATTTTGAAATAATTGGGTTTCATATTAAAATCTAACAATGTGATCCCAGCAGTAAGTTGTAAAAAGGATTTGTACCTGCCATCTCTAAGAGGATATGGTCTATGAACATCATCTCTGTGAAATAGAGTGAGTCTGGGACTTTCTGCTTGACACACTGTTTAATCACAGCCCCAGCATGAATGCCGGAGACCAGGTTGATCATACTATGAGGGTCATCTGTAAAAAAAAAAAACACAAACATTTAAGCAAAGATACTTAATAACAAAATCAATTTTTTTTTTTTGGGGGGGGTGGGGTTTAATGGATTCCTCCAGTAATATGAAACAGTTCCAAAAAACAAAATGTATCTACTCTATATAAGAATACCTACCTAACAGCTTACCACCTTTGTCTCTAGAGGAGACATAAATGTTTTCAGACTTTGCCCAAAAGACACTGACTCTAGTCACAATATACAATGATAAATGGTTTTATTGAGATAGAAAAAATAAGCAATAGTATCTTTAAAATAGAGTGAATATGTAAACTCTAAATACTAAAAAAGATATAAATAGAAAAATTAATATTCAGTAAAGAACAGATTCAGGTTAATGAGTCTCGTTAAAAAAATATTATTGTTGAATAAATAACATATTGAACATCTAAAATGAGGTTAACAAAAAGAGCAAAAGCTAATAATACTTGTCCATAAATCTATCATTGATATCAATTAACATTTTAATAGACAGTGAAAAATTTGGGTCCTTTGTTTGTTTTTTTGGTATCACCTCCATGTAAAGCAGTAGAGCCACTATAATACAAGGGGTTACAGGATGTGGAAGAATTAGGAACAGAAACATTATTTAATGAGCAGGAAAAAGAAAGAGTAATCAGGAGGAGAGTAGATAGTGATTGACATTGCATTTAAACTTTTGCAGATTAAAATTGGCTGGAAAGCATGGAGCTGGAAGAGAGTTCCACAAGTGAAAAGTGCATAAAACTTACAGCAACATCTAGCCAGCTCAAGTGTAAACTGATGAGATCTTTATGCCAGTTTTCTTTAAAAAGTCTAAGCCCCATAGCAAAGTATAAAATAATTCTGATAAAATAATTATTCTCAGGAGCCTGCCATAGAGCAAGAATGTCCCACAAATTATTGTGGCCTTTAGCAAGCCCATCTGAATAAATATCTATAAAATGATTGGTCGATTGTTTTGTTTTACAGCTTATGGGCCAAGACATTTTATATTTCATAAAATTTCAATTTTTTTTTCTTTTTATTCATGGTATTTTTTCATTTCTTATATGGTATTCACTATTTATTTACTTTTTAAAAAAAAATTTCCCTTCTTACAATTTCAGTTATATTTTATTCTCCTAATCATATAGTATCAACTACTTTGGTTGGTTTAATTATTTTTTTTTTGAACTGTTAGGTTTATATTTTTTTGGTATAAACCCACTCTTTTGAGAAATGATATATTGTCCATCCTTGCTCTTTCAAAAGGCTCCTTTATGTTGCTAATATAGAAGTATATTTTCCTAGAAGGCGCAAGAACTGTACTCTCAGTCAAAACATGTTTTATAGTGTATACAGTTTGGTATGTTGGACATATTGGTTGTTCTTCCCGTTTCATTAAGTACCAGTGTATAATTTTTATATGGCCAATATTACATCTTCTTTTCAGGATTTTCTGTATCCTGGCTTCCATTCTCCAAGTATTGGTTTGATTTACATCAATTTATTTGGTGCACTGGTACTCCAACATCTTTGCCATTTTTGTTTAATAAACCTGTTTATTTAGCTATTCAGATCTGTGTAAGGGATCTTAATGTTCAGGTCAATTTCTATATTTTCAACATATTTAGCAGTTGTGTCAGCTTTGTCATTTTCAATCATTCCAATGTGACTTGCAATCTACAAATCAGAACAGCTATCGACACAGATATTGAATGGAGTTTATTTAGCAACTTGACTATTAATGAGTTGTCAAGATTTTTTTGTTTTTTAGTGTTGTTAAAACTGATAGAGAATCAGAATAGATCATATTTTTTTTGATTTTATCTGTTGAAATAATGTTGAATGCTAGATTTATGGCACAGGCTTCAGCATTGTAGATGGTGGTTTCTTCTAAGAGGTGTTTACTGCTTATTTTCTTCTGGGACATTGCTGCATATCCTGTTATATTCCCATGTTTGGACCCATCTGGGAAGATGGGTGTGTGTCTAGGATAGTTTTCTTTAATTTTATAAAATTCTGATATTTTTTTATATTTATCTTCTAGTATTAAAAAGGTTTCTTGAAAACAAACAACATCTAGACATAAGTCTGTTTGCAGCAAGTTTGTTCAAATTTGCTTTTAGCCGACGGCAATTCCATTGAAGAACTTTGTGTACCATGGTTGATTAAGGGTGTGTGTATGTATATATATATATATATATATATATATATATATATATATATATATATATGTTTTGACTTTTACTGGATTGTTATGCCCTTTTATTGTGTATTAAGTATCCATATTTCCTTTCCATTGTAAGATTTTTGTTATGCCATCTTGTTTATGATGCATCGAGAATGTAGAATTCATTTTGATTTCCATTTGTTCAAATATTTTCAGACTTCTCCTTTGTCCTTGTTTGGTTATTTTGGATTGGTTTTTTGGTTTTCGTCTTTTTTCTCTTGTCTTTGAGATAGGTCTATGCTTTTTATTAATGATTTATGTTTCATTCTTTTCTTTTTCTTCAGTTATAGGGTTATGGTTTAATTTGCTAGTGACAGATATTTCCATATTTGTTATGCTGGTTTTTAAGGCTTTAATGAGATTTTGCAATTCATTTATTAATGATCTTGATTGTGTTTCTGTTTTGTCTTTTGTCAGGTTATTTCTTAGATTTTCATTTGGAAAATCTTTGTATAAAGAAAGAGGCCTCTATAAGTTTTCTTGTCTCTGGAATGTAATGTTTTGAGTGATTTTCATTCTTTTCACCTATGTCTTCATTGCAATTGATGTATTTTGGCTGATTTTTAATGCTATATCATCATGATTTGGTTCTATTTCCCCACATCTTGCACATATTTGTTTTCTTGTAAATACTCCTTTAGATGGCCAAATCTTTGACATTTGAGACATCATCTCAGATTTGGAATATATTTATCTTCTTTGGCTATTAAATATCCAATTTTAATTTCAGATGGTGGTGTAAGTGTATTGAAACTTAATGTGCCTGTATTTATTATCTGGTTTGGTTTTTTAATTGTTATCCTTTTGACATTAGTCACATTTTGTTTCTTTTAACTTGGCTTTAATCTCTTCTATGGTACAAATCGATCGATCTCCATTATGAACTACACCTCTCGAGGTGTTTAATCTTTCATGTGGGAATGCTTTTACATTAATGTTATGGAATTTTTTCATCCTGAACAGTATGCTTGCAGGTTTTTTATTCTGTATTTCTACCAGGATGCTTCCATTATTTAAGTTTTTTACTGGCTTAGGGTTATTCATTGAGGAATATAAAACTCTGTACCAAGAATAGTGATAATTTAGTTAGTGAGACCTCCTCTCTAGATTCTAGTATTATGAATCTTGGACAGGGTACCTCAACCTGCTCTTGATCAGAATCTGACTCCAGGTGAAGTCTTAAGTTGGGTTTTTCTTTCTACATCCATATAATGAAATTAAGTTTCACTGACTGTCCTCCCCGCCCATCACAGAGTCCTACAAAGGGAAATGCCAAGGGGGAAACCCATTTACCTTGGCAGATCACCGCTTTCTGATTCAGCTTTTTCCAGAGTTTGTAAGAATCTGAATCAGTGATTGGCATGACCAGCCACTTAATCGGATCGGACCTCTCTGACCACCTGTCTAGCCCAGGTAAAGGCCAAAGTGTTGTGTTGAGATTCAGGAGTTAAATCATCCCTCCTCCTGAAGGCCTCAATCAAGCATCACAGGTTGGCATCCACGGCCAACAGGTGGCTTCATTGGGGATGGTTTTATACCTCTGTAGAGGTGCAGTCAGTGTATTCTGAAGCCCCACTTAACAGAACAGCTATAAAATAAAGATTAAGTTTAATAAAAAAACATCTGCTATAAGGTAATAATAAAGAAGCAAATCTTACAAGCTTTGGTCAGATTAACCTATTTTATATATTTTAAAATCAATTCACCCCAAGCAAGGTGATAATAACACTAGGATGTAGGGGGATTACAGGGAGTGAAAGAGAGTGAGAAGACTCTAGTGAGGGGAAGTGAGGAAAAGAACAATAAAGGTAAAGGATTCAGGAAGACAGAAAATGGCAATTGACGTTGCATTTGTAATTTGTAGATAGAAGAAATATTGGAGGTTGGTCAGCTTATATATGAAATTGAAGTCAATGGTTAAGAGGAAGAGCGTGGAACAACGTTTGACATAAAACATGGAAAATATGCACCCTTGACATATACAGAGCTGCACAAAAGTGAACCCCTAAGATAACTATATATTCATTAAGAAAGACATTTATTAAACAAATTGCAACCAATTTCAAACATTTTTTAAGCTGGAATAAGTATATTAATTAAAAATTAAGTTGTGCAAAACTAAGTGATGGTTTGGCTTGATTTATTTTGTTTTATGGCATGTCAACCTCAAGGGTTATCTAATGCTGACAAAATTTTTAGAATAGGTTTGTATGAATAGAATATGTATTCTTTGTAAGAAATCAGTTTGTAGATCAGGTTTCATTGATGTATTTTTGTAAAGAGGGGTTTTTGTTGAGAGTGAAATCTATTGCTGGTAATAGTTTTTTTTTTTTTTTTTAACCAAAAATGTATTGCTGGTTAGTTTTTACCAAAATGTATTCCTGGTACTAATTTTTTTTTTCAGCCTTGACAATTCTATTTTTTGCATTATGCTTATGTATTAGGGTGTTATAAGTTTTTGCTTGTCCGGCTTATGTTTAGTGGGTGAAGTGTTCATAATTTCTATACTCTCTGGTCTGTTATCACTTTGTTTCTTGTCATGTTTTGTTCTTCGGAAGTCCTTTGTATGTGCTTGCCTGTTTGGTGCTAAGCTAAGCATTTCAAGATGTACACAACTCAAACTCTCAGATTTTATGAAAAACAATCAAAGAAACATACCAGGGTGGACATGATAGGCCTTTTGAGCCACAGAGAATCCATTTTGGTTGGTATTCCAACTGCAATGCAAACCAGCAGCAAGGAGACTTTGAACAAGCAATGGTGCCACATTCTAAAAATAAAAAAAAATTAAACAAAACTCAGTTTGAAGGTTAATCATTTTTTTAAATAGTAACCATCAAATATTTTAGCTTCAAAAATGCAAGTTCTATGATGATCATAGTAAATAAAGTTTTTGCATAATTCTTTTTTATTTATCTTCTAATATAAATATATATCTGTCTATATTTCGGAGATGAGGTATTATAACTATTTACACTATTCACATCATTCAGTCTGTTGTCTTCATCTTTATTGCCATATTCAATTTTTTTGCTGCTGCATGCTCCAACCTTCTTTGGAAAGATTTATTAAGGATACTATTGTCTTAAGAAAATTTTTTCACTGAATAATTAATTTTTATGAGAATTGTTTTCATTTTTTTTTTTAAATTTTAATTAAACAATCTATAATATTAAAAAATCGTTTAAAATTCTTCGTTGCTTTCAAGTTGGCAGTTTGGTGATATTGTTAAGTGAAAATTAATTTTACAAATCTGAAATTGAAAAGTTCCTAAAAATCATTTGAGCCAACATATTTTAAAAGAATTTAAAAAAATAATTTTGAATATATAGAGCATTCCTAATTTCTGCCTATGGGAAGCTATACATAACATAATCCTTAAAAAGGTCACACGATTTAAGTGTCATCTGACAATTTCTTTATTCAGTTCTATTTCATAATTCATTTAATTAAGTCTGAGAGTTGTGATAAAAAGCAACATTAATAAGATGAAAAGAAAACTAGCCAATAATTAAATTTATTATATTTCTTAATGCTACATTTATAGAAATAGACCTGAATAACGAAAATCATCCCTTCAAAATAAGGAATAATCATCCCTTCAAAATTTCAAAGTAAGTTTTAAATTTAAAGTACTATAAAATTTAATAATAAAATAACCATCATGATAACAATTAATAATAAATAAAATATTGTAACATTTCATAAATTATTGATTTTTACTTCTATCAGTTATTTATGTGAGTTATTAAATTTTAAAATTTATCTAAGAAAATTCTATAATAATTTTTTCATAAAGCATCTTCAAACGTAACCAAACATCAATAAAATATTAGATAATTGCTGAAAATATCATGTTAATTTGTAAAAATTACTAGGTAGTTAAAAATCAAAAAAATGCATTCCCTTAGATTTCTTAAATTTGGTAATTCTGGTCATCCATACAAGCTATCATAACCTCGTAACTTATCAGTGATGTCAATAACGAAAATAAATATATGACCAAAAGCAGACCCGTCGTTATGAAATACTTGTATACTATATTTTTATACTATAAGTATGTAATATTTGTTTCAAATCAGATTAATTTAACTTTAAATTTGCTAATTTTACTCAAATAACGTGTCACAAATATATATTTTATTTTTGGAAGATTTTAAAAATCGATATTTTTGTTTTGTTTACAAATTTCTTAAAATTAAGGAAATGGACACTTTTAAGAAAATTCTCTTAAATTGGCCGAAAATCTATTCCAATCTATATAATTTTTATTTAAAATGCACCAGAATATTTTAATTACTGGAAATAGAAAATTTAATCATTTAGCTTTCAATTAAAGCTAAAATAAAATCTTCAAGAATCCTTTTTCATTTTTAAAAATTAATTTTAAACTTTAGTTACTGAAAATTCAGTGGAGGTACCTACATAAGAGACAATATATGTCAATCAATAATCACCTTATTCAAGCTGCAGTCAATTTGTTGGGCATAGAGGATACAAGAAGAAGCCATTTGTGCATCTTCTGGTGCAAACCACATAATGACTTTGGCCATCAGAATCCACAGAGGTGCTCGCCAGGGATATTTGTGCACTAATTTCTGAATGTAACAACGGCCCTCTTGCAAGTTACCCTGAGAGTCACATGAAAAAAATATATACAAAACATTAAATCAAAAAACAATAAAGCATCAATAAATTTATTATTTCTACATTCCATAAAGAAAACAAAATCTATAAAAGCAATAATAACTGATTAATCATTATCTATTTGTAGAACACTTCTCTAGAAACAATATTTTATCTCAACACTTGATGCTAAGAGTCACAAACCATAAAGCCAGTATTAAAGAAAAATGTACATTATTAAATATTTGCATGCAAAAGTTCCCACAAAAAATAGTTTTAACTATGCATTTAAAAAAAAGAATAAAGTTTTGGAAATGTTTGCACTCCCCTAGTATGATAGACAATATGAAATATCTGAACAAAGTATGTAAGATAAAATTTGTAAAAACCAGCTGGATGTATAAAATTTTCTTGTTAACGGTTTTTTTTTTTGTATTATTTGTTTTGAAAATGATCATACAAATAATGAAACAAGAAAATTAGTAAAAATTTAAACATCCAACTGGCTTTCACAAATTCCATCTTACATACATCCTAATGTATAGAAAGCTTCCAATTCTAGTGGATAGGGGACACTATTTAAGTTTTTAAATACTATCATTAATAAAATTAAGAAATTACTGTAGCAAGAAATAAAATTTCATTAAAAAAGAAAGACAGTTCCAGAAGTACAAATCAAAAGCATTTTAATCATTAAAAGTTTGATCACAACAATTACTTTCAATTGTTCAAGATAATGCTTCCAATATTCCTATTGCATTATTATTTGAAAATCTGAGATTAAGTATTGTTGTTTAATATTAATTTTTGTTTAGTATTTCTTTTGTCTTATTTCTGACTCATGTAAGTAAACAATTATGGCAGCATGTTGGGTGTTCAAAGAAAATAACAAATGAAAGTTATATGTCTATATTTGATGTTTTATAACAAGTGTTTTCCATATTCTAATTGATAAAACGGTTGTCCTGGACAGGCATATTTCTTGAGGAAAAGGGTTGCAAATCTGGTAATTTATCCTTCATTTCTGCTACATGCTGGTTACTAATGACCAACGAATGACAGTCCGAGAATTGTGATAAAAAGCAATATTAATAAGATGAAAAGAAAACTAGCCAATAATTAAATTTCTATTATATTTCTTAATGCTTCATTTTTTAGATATAATTCAAATTTCTTTTGGTCTGTATGGTGACTGAAGCCATTGCATATTTCTTTCCAATCTCAGTGGCTGAGGTTCAATCCCAGATAAGAGACATAATATTAAATATTGATTTTCAGAGCAAACAAGTCTTCCCTCCTTGGAAGTTGGTTTACATACTCTTTTGAATACCATTCCCACTTCATAAATGTCTCTATTAAGTCTCTTTACTATTCAGTAATTCCCTCTTAAGTCTTGCTGGAAAAGTTTTATTGGCACCTTTCAAACTTTGCTAGACTAAGAGCATCTGAAGAAGTTAAACTTATTATCAATGGTTTAAAGTATACTAACAAGAACAAATTGTCAAAGTTTGGAAGTTAAATGGTAAATGGGATATATGTAGGTGTCTAACTTACTTTGTTAATCATTTCAGCTGCAGTTAACCAGGTGATATCAACCAAATGTTCTTGCTCTGGGTCTTCCATTTTCAGTAGCTCTTGAACCACAGCTGAAGTTAAGGCCTGATCACTCCTCAGTAAGCCAATTGCACACAAAGCCTTTAAGCCTTCCACTGAGGGTGGAGTCAGCTGAGATCTGTATAAACAAGAAATAAATAGAATCAATATTTCAAATTATGGGCAAAAAAAAAAATAAAAAAATAAAAAAAAATAAATAAATAAATCTTAGTTTATTATTATACGAAAGCGTGTTTGGCACAAAATAGATATTCTTTTATGTACCATGTCCCTTCAGGACATTGGAGATCATGGCTCTCCACAATTTCCTGTTCTTTGTAGCTCTTATTAAATTTTGCCTTTTTATTTCACCTAAACCCTGTTCTGCTATTCATTTACACAAACTTGCTAGGTAGATTATGCATTGTTTTCCTTTGTCCCTGTTGCCATCAATCAGTCCTGTATTAAATTTTCCAAGCAGTCCTTTCTAATTGTGTGCCTCAGAAATTACAACTTTTTCTGATGTTAAATATTCCTTCTTGTTTCTATTTCCTCTAAAACTTTGTCATTGATCACATGTTCAGTCCATGGTATTCACAGCATCCTTCTGTAAAACCACATTTCTGTTGCTTCAAGTCTCTTCTTCATCTATAAGATTGTCCAGCATCCCTTACCATATAAGAGGACTGATATTACGTAACAGTTCAGTACTCTTTTCTTTGTTTCTAATGAAATTTTCCTGTTTCTTAATTCTTTGCTTAGCTTTTGGATATTTAAATTGTTGTATTTTTTTGATTTTAGTATCTCAAATTTGTAATTTGCATGTTTGTTGTTCCTTCTGTCATTGATGTTTCTTCTCACTTTCCTTCACTATGTTCTGCAATAGTTTTTGTAGTTTACTTTCTATGACTGCTATCAACACTGTGTCATCTGCATATCATATGTTGTTAACATAGATGCCACCAATAATGAATCCTGGTAGGACTTCTATTCAAAAAAAATAAAAAATAAAAAAATAATACAGCTGTTTGGTCAGATTTTGCAGAGAGAGACAGGTTAAAGATTTTTTTTTATAAATAGTGTCACCTCAAACAAGGCAGTACAGCCACTAATATGCAAGGGGTTACAGGGTGTGGAGGGATTAGGTTTTTTTTTCTGGATTTGTTTTACATCAAAAAAGAAAATTATAATATTATTCTCTACTGTTTGTATCAAACACTGTTTTTTTTTTTAAATAAATATAATTGCTAAGAACACTGGATTATAAATCTTACTGCTTTTTTTATTATTTTTATATATATATATATATATATATATATATATATATATATATATATATTTTGCTATATTTATAATGGATGAGTATTTTATATATATGCATTCACCTACATACATACAGCTTAGCAGCTGAAGTGTTATTGATTTTTCACTGGCACCAGTAATCAGTGTTCAAGTTCACAGGAAAAGCTAGAATTTCAAATTTTCAAATGCTGATTTTCAGAGCATGCAAGCTTTCTCTAATTGGTATATTAAACCATTACAATTTTTCTATTTTCAAAAGTGGTGCCAACACCAACTGTTGAAAAAGAATAAAAATTGAAACACAAATGATGTGGTTAGTCAAAGATGAAAATCTATATTTTACATTCATATAACAGTACCTTTTATAGAACTGATTCAACATTACTTATCCATTATGCTATAGAAATGGCAGCCAAATAGAGAGGTATAACTGAAAAGAATGTATTTCATGTATATTATATACTGAAAGATTTAAGGTAAGAATGATAGCTAAATGGAAAAGACGGTGTGGTGCCCTAAGCATGCACTTATTCTGATTGTCAATTAATCCAGAGTTAACTTAAAATTTCTGATGCAGCAAGGCTGATGATAAACTTGATAAAAGCAGAGATTACATACGCAGTCATCAGCAGTTCAACAGCAGCACTAACATTTCCTGAGTTCAACAAGGCAAATGCTTGAGCAGTCATAACATGAGAACGATATTCCTCGGTTATTTGCAATACCTTGCTGTAAGCTGAAAAACAGGAGAGACATAAACAAAAATCAATCCTCAAAACAAAATATGATGATTGTCTGGAAAATATCATGAACAAGAAGCGTACCTTAATGCAGTGGTAACTTAGCTCTCTTTAAAATATTCTCCTTACACGTTTCCTAGTATCTTTCCCACTTCCAGTTTGCAATGTCTTTTTTCAAACTCACCATCAGCTGCTCCTTGTCATAATCTCTTTAATCTCATCCAGCATCTGAATTCTCCTTTTCAACAGTTAACATCAACTTTGGGAAAAGCCTGACATCATAAGTAGCCAAGTCTAGATGGTAGAGGAGGCCTTACAGATGTTTTGTGATATTTTACCAAAAGCCCTACAGTAAATACCATTGTGAATGCAACAGTAACAAGTAAATAAGCTTATTCAATGGCATCTACTGACTGAGTAAACCATCAGGAAAGTCACCACTGACTGGTTGGTTGATAAGTTACACCAAGGCCATAAAACTAGTACTTAAGATATCAAAAACGTCTAGATGCATTCCAGACAGACCTCATTGACAAAAGACTTGAATTCTAGCGATCAGATTTTTTTTTTTTTTTGTGAGTATTCTTTATTTAGTTACAATGAAAGAAATTGCTTTTATATTAATAAAAGCGTATTGTGACAATGATAAAAAGTGACAGAAATCAGGATAGAAAATTCAAAAATTAATAACAAGCAGCAGATATAATACTTTAGAAAGAGTAATAGTTAACAAGAAAATCATCCAAATTATTCACAGATACACATGCATACGCACACAAAAAAAATTCTTCATTTTCTATTCCATCTTGACTACAGTGGAACCTCGGTTCACAAATTTAATTTGTTCCTGAAGACCATTCGTAAACTGAAACTATTTTTCCAATAGGAATCAACGTAAAGGAAAAAAAGTCACAGTACAATAAAATTGGAAAAGAAAAGCACAGCACAACACACAAATGTATACAACACGGTGGTCAACTCAGAAATTATTCTGTTCATGTGAACTTGGTTCGACTATGTTGAAAATTTTATCCGATAACCAAGGCATTTTCTGTTTGAAAACCAATTTGTTCAACATGTGAGATGTTCGACAACTGAGGTTCCTCTGTAATTTGTTTCATTTAATTGTGGATAAGAGAAAAACATTTAATCCCTGTCCCCAAAACATTTATGCAAATCCAAAAAGGTTAGAATTTATAAATGAAAAGTTGATTCATTTAAAAAAAAAAAAAAATTCTGAAATACCTTGGTAACATTCTTTGAATTGTTCATTTTTGAAAAGAGTCAATGCCAAGCCACACAAATCTTCCAAATTGTCTAGCGGCTTCATGAGCTTATACTGTTTTAAGGCACCCTTGAAATATCCCATTGAACTGAAAAGAATAACAACAGAAAAAGAAAGAAATATCTCTTTAATTTAATTGGAGCAAACTTTCTAAGATTTATCATTTAACAAGTCCATCATTTCATGAGTAAAATATCAATATTTTCTTCTCAAATCATTTGCAACCTTAATAATCTGACTAATGTCAACATTCCAAAAAATATTAAGATTATATCAGCAATATTAGATTTTATGTTAAATTTGTGCATGATTTAAAATTCTCTTTAAAGTTTGGGACAACTAAAATAGAAATGTTCTTGATTTTACATATACAGGTTTCTTTAAAAATGACTGACAAAGTACTGCAGTTAAGTTTTTTATTTAATTTTTTTTTTTACATTATTATGATTAATGCAACTAAAAAAGAGCAAGTCACTATTGTGATAATCAAGGTACCATAGCTCTTGCTAAGATCCCAGTCTACCATCAATGTTCAAAACGTGGACATAAAATACCACTTCATAAGGACTGGAATTCAAAATGGTACAATAAAATTGAACTATATTCCATCAGAATAAAATGTTGCCAATTTGTTTACTAAACTTATTAGCAGAATAAAATTGAAGAAATTCTTTTCTGCTCTAAATGGAGCACTGTAGTGAACATTTTTTTTATTCCCTCGTTTTTTATTTACCCACATTTGTATATGAAGAGAACTATTAAAAAATCTATTTAAAAAAAAAGTAAAAATTTTAAAAATCTATTAAAAAAATAAAAAATGATGTAATGAAATATGAAATGCATTACATTTTGCATACATGTTTTGACACTGAAAACAAAAAAACTGAAACACAAAATAAAAATAACACAAAATAAAAACAAATACATTAACAATTTAACATTCTTTAACTTTTATTACTTATTATGGAGTTCTGAGGGTGCAATAAGAAGCAAAATGGCTAAGAAGTCTTTCATTTTGTCAAGTGATGTGCTTCTTCGTGTTTACATGAGAAGACACCAGCATTTGTTTGGGCTTTTTTTCACTTCATTAACATATTTGTCTCATTCACAAATAAAGTTATTATTTCGTCATTTATAAATAGACAAAATAATTCATTTTCAGAAAGGTTGTCAGGTATATCGATGGTCACCAGTAGCTTCCACAAAATTAGTCAGCCATGGATGATAGTAGCCATTAGTGGTCATCATCATTTTCCTCCATGTAGTGACACAGTTATCATCTTCGACCAATTCACTGTCAATTTTCACTTGAGTAAAGCCTTTAAAATCATCAATGGAGTCCAAATAAAAAAAAATCCTAAATAAAGGCTTCATTGGATGTTTGATTTACAAAAAATTATGAAAAAAATTAACATGGGTTTAATCAATGTTACACTTCATGTAGAGTCTAGAAGAATTCAAAATGTTTTCAGTAAATGGAAGTTTAGCCTTGTTCCAAAGCACTAGTAGGCGATTTCCAGCTTAAACTAGCAGAAATAACAGTTGACAAGTGTTTATTTATAGCAACTGTCTCAAGGCAACAGAAAGTGCCTAGAGCTGCAAAAGGAGAGAATTCTATGGTGACAATTTTCGCCTCCAGCATGGTAAAGGTTAATATAGCACCCGCAACGGCTTGAATCAGTGCTGCTATTATCACAACATCTGTCATCCACTGCTCTGAGATCAAGAACACAACATGGGCAGAGTTGGTGTTGATCAAAGCAGCCAGCGACCAAGAGCCAGCATAGACCAGCATCAGCATTGACCAGCACAGAGTTAGCCCTGTGGTTAAAACATCATCCTAAGACCCTAAGGAGAGGACCAATAAACATGGTTACACCACCGGGTATAGGCGGCTAAAAAAGAGGATATACTCACTGAATGCATTGCCTTCTTCACATTTTTGAATTCAAGATTTTCCTTCTCCTAAATCCCAACCCAGTTCAAATTACAGTCTCCCTTGCTATTTAACCCTTATAGTACATCATAATCCATCTCAAATATTCACATGGGAACAATGTTGAGCACCTAAAGGGTGACAGGTGATATTCATAGAAAGATTGCTCTGAGTAGGAATGATGATGGGTAAATCAGTTACTTTGGTTGCTTTTTTCTCTTTTCATTTTTTTTCATCATTTCACACCAAGCAAGATGATAAAGCCACAAAGACGCAAGGGGGTTAGTGAGAGTGAAAGCAGTCAGAAAATAGAGGACAATAAAAGAATAAGATTGAAGGAGAGAGAAGATGACCATTGATGTTGCATTTAAATTGACAGAAAAGCAAGAAGCCAGAAAATTCTTATGACTACTCTATCAAGAAATGCTGATGTTGATTTCCCCAAATGAAATATACTTTCTGTTAACAGCTTCTATACTTTATGTCAAATAATTAATTAACATCGAAATCCAATGCAGATATTAAATAAAACCAAAGTAAATAATTTTCAGCAATAGGCTTGGTTGCTTCTTTCTTCAATCATCTTTTTCTGCATTAAAACTTTTGCAACAGTTGAAGAATAAAAAAAAAAACAACTCACCCCTTGACTCGAGCAAGATTGCTTCTGGCTTTCTGCAAGTTCTCAGAATCAGGTTCTTCCATTTCCAATATGTCCACAGCTCTGAAGAATACAATACAAAAAACAGAATTTTCATTTCAAAAATATCATTGGCCTATCCTGACTGGAAACTGAAATCACGACCTTCTCTTAACTATTGTCAATTTAGAATGAAATAAAAAGAGAGGGAATGCCGCAGTCTGATTCAAACTTTCTTCCCACTAGTAGTTTGAAACATGACAAAACCAATATGACTGGCGATAGGACTGTGTGCAAGGCTATTTACTGATTTATACTTTTCACAGCAGCTTTAAAACAAAATAAAGTTGTAGAAATTGAAACTTTGTTTCATTTTCTGAGTTCCCATCCATTAGATATGATGTTTAATGTATGAGAGCATATTTAAAATTTTCTAGGGAAAAACAATTTAAGCAGTTTTCTTCATAACCTTTGCTCACTTTTTTAACAAAGTAAACTTGAAAACATCAGAGAATGTTTTACGTAATCTTTTAGCTTCATAGTCTGCAAATTCATGTTGTAGGCCAAATCATTGGTGTAGCAAGTTTGAGCCCACACACGGCCTTATGCCAGACAAAGCTAAGTTTAGTAAATACCAATGCATAAAATAGTAAAAACCAGTGTTGCTAATGGATATTGGAAATTATTGGTGCAGAATCACTAATTAAAATAAATGTGTTGAACAAAGCGTTTGTGCAGTTTATTAAGTAAAAATAAAAGTTGGCTTACAGCCATATCATATTGAAACACCTGTTCTCATATGATCACCAAAGTTAAGTAATGTCAAGCCTGGTCAGTATCTATATGGGTAACTACTTGGGAAAACCAGTTGCTGTAAGCTTGGATATGCAGGTGGTATTATGGATAATAACTCAGAATTGGAATTCAACTCATTTACATGCAAATACCCTTGAGAAAGGTATGAAGCTACCGCTCCTCCTCCTTCTCCCTGCTATGGGTTAATTATTAAGACTTGTATCACTAAATCATTATTATCTCCCAAAAGAATTCTTACAATCTAAAAATATTTTCTGGCGTGAAATGACCTGCAAAGGAGTGATAAGCTATAAAAAACGAATCAATACATCAATCAAAATAAAATTGTTTTTTTCTGACATTAACTTCATTGAACACCATATTTTGTTACACTATTTTTGAGGGTCTATTTTTCAATCAATTTCATAATTCCATCTGATTGGAACTTTTTATCTTTCTCAACAAAGAACTGCTCTCTTGCAATTTTCCAGAGAACTGAAATGATTTTATTAAGTAAATTCTGTAAAGAACAAGATAAACGGTAATCTGAAGAAAAAAGATCTAGAGAATATGGTAGCCAACCAAAGCTTCCCAGTTACACTGTGCTAAATATACTGAGTATGCTGGCTATCTCTCACAATGTATATATATTTTCAAGGTCTTGTTTTGATCACTACTGATCTCAACTAGTCTAGCCAACTGTCCAGCAAAAAAACACTTTTGACCATTCATGTTAGCTTCTCTATAAACTGCACAAATCTTTTTCATTTTTGCATTACAGTAGCCTTTTTATATAATAAATCCAAAATCTTGCTTATTATCTTCTACGTTCAATGTTTGAATCAATAAACAAAACTACACTTTTTTGACAATATTTATAAATTTCATGCTGATATGTTTAATAGGAGTAGATAAGTTTGTTTTCCTGTCTTTTCAACAGGAGTAGAGGCTTATCCCTTGTTTCCTGTTTAGGATTAGGTTTCCGGTTCCTTCTAAAGTCTTCTAATTCCCTTTAACTACCAAATAACCTCTTACATTGGGGTGAAATGAAAAACAAAAAAATGACAACTGCCACATTACAATCAAAAGTGATCTTTTTAAATGAATGGAGTTAAAACTAAATACAGTGTACGTTAGAAATACATCCAACACAATGGTAAGACATCAGCTAGAAGAAAAGCTCATTTCCACTAATTTCCCAGAAACATGTGCCACATTAGCTAGACGAAGACACCATTGTCACTAATGTTTTACCATTATGTGGGAGGTATTTCTGGGAGGTATCGCAAGTTAATAAGCATACCTTAGATGTGGTACAAATTTAAAAGTATGGAGCACCCTGTGAGGATCAAACTCACTACTCAGTCATAAGTGATCTAGTAAGACAAGCTTGCTAACCATTACACCACTTCAAAGTGCCCAAATATAGTGTTTTACTAAGCACAGCTTATTTACAACACAAAGCTGTAAATATGGGGCACCCAGTGAGAATCAAACTCATTAACCAGTCATAATTGATCTAACAAGATAAGCTTGTTAACCATTACACCACACTGAAGTGCCCATTTCTGAGATGTATATGTGGGAGGCATTTCTGCCAAACCCTATATTTTTAATACCATATAACAACAAAGAGGATTTTAACAACAGAATATTCTTTGTTCTATGAAATCAATATTAACGGCAAAACAAATAGGCGAATATTTTTTCACTCACTTCTCAAATGCCCGATTTGCTAAGGACAGCAAACCTTGACGTTCCAGCAAGATTCCATACATGTTGAAAGCAAGGGAATCATTATGAATACGTTCTGAAATAGAATGAAAATGAAAACAATTCATATCATACTTTTTCAATCAATAATTAAAACTTATATGCAAATCAAGATTTTAAAAATAAAAACAGGGATTCACCTATATATGGAAAATAGTGTCATTAGGTTGTATAGTGAAGAAAATGGCGAATTACCTCGTCAAACCAATTGACAGTGTGTCATGTGTATCCTATAATGGAAAATGTGGCAAAAAAAAAGTTACTTGCCAAAAAAAGAAAGAAAAAAGGGCATCTATTCTGCAAGATATGCTGAAGATGGAATATTCAAATTAGAAACAAGCCAGTCGCAGGAGCTGCCATAAAAGTATTTTGGATATGCTAATATTGTGCATCCTCTCCCAACTGTCGACGAATGAAAATAATGCTCGGTTGATAAAAGCAATTGGTGTTCTTGAATCAGGAATCAAAGACAAAATTTGTGTATTTTGGCTACCACGTTCATCGGTCAGCGAGTTATTTTTCTGACTGGTTACGTGCATTGTGATTTAAGACCTGTGAATTGAGAATATCAACACTGATTTTCTGCTCCTGATATTCGAGTCTGGACCTACAGTGATTTGTTTTCTTCATTGTGGAAGTAATCTACGACAAATATTTTCCTTTGCAATCCAAGAACTCTTACAGGATTCAGGCATTAAAAATATTCACCCATTCCAACAAGACATAAAATCTAAAGCAGTTAGTAATGAAAACATGTGCAGTGTCCCCAGAAGATGGAATTCACCAACATATAATATAGTAACTTGACAAAGAGTACTCTTCCAATAGTCTGTTAAAATTGTTAGTACTAGTGTACCCGTGTCATCAAAAATGACAGCAATTGTTAGAAAGTTTTAATAGTGAGATACAATGAAACAAAAATTTTGAAACAATGTATTGAGATTCAATAAAGCAGAGATAAAGAATTTATAATAAAAAGATAAAGAATGCATACATAAAGAATTTACAGCTAAAATAGAGGCCAATGATCTGTTTAATTAATCTGTTTCCTTTATATTTTTTAGATATTCAAGTGTATCTATGATTCATTGATTACTCCTGGTATTATATTAGTCACTTTTTGCTCAATATCTTTTTATGTTAAAAATTTTATATGTTTAATAGAAATATCTCTCAGAAGAAAAAGATTAGCAACAGAACGACAAAGACATCAACAACAAAGCCTATTTCAAGACCAAGTTTATAGTAAGACAATCACTTAATATACAAAGGTATCTGAGTGCCTCACATGAAAGGCTTGAATAGATAAGACTACAATCTAAGAAATGTAGGAGTAAAGGATGTGATTAATTAAATAGTTCATTTTGCTCAGAAATTAATTTTGTCTAAATGCAGATAAATATTTTATTCATACAATAAATTGTATCTGTAGTTGAAGCCATGAAATTGTATTCAAAATATTTACATTTCAGCATTAAATAACCCGTAGAGGTTGATGTGCCGCTAAACAAACTCAACCAAACAACAAACTCAACCAAACAACAAACCATGGATGTTTCTAATCTAAAAAACACATCAATCTTCTTCTCAAATTACCTGTGTATTTTGCAAGTGCATCAGATGCTGCAGGGACTGCAGCAAGTTGTTCAATGCTGTATTGATATAATTCAGTGTTAACTTTGTTCGTGTCTAGAAGAGTAGAGCAAACCCAATGACCATAGCCAATACAAGCTTCTGTCTAAAGAAAAAAAGTAAGAAAGTGAAAATATATTTATATACATGACACAGCAACTCTGATATAGGATGAGTTTGAATCCCATATGATGGATTCCAAATTCTTGTTATTTCAAATTTAATTTGAGCATTATAAACAGTTAAAAGAAATGAAGATATTACTGAACAGAATTCTTTCGCTAATTAGCTTAATATCAGTAAAATGCTGTTGGAATTTGCAATATTATACTAGTGTGCAATTTTACATTTTGGAAAGGAGAAGTTAAAAGACAGAACGGTAATTTAATCAACTTAATAAATCTTTTTTAAAGAACCACTCTTGCTTTCATAACACAGCCATGTTTATTATTTGAAATGAGTAGCAAAAGGACTTAACTCACATGGTTGCTTAATTCAGTTGTGTGACGAAACAAATCCATGGCATCTTCATGGCCAACAGATTCAGCAATGATTGCCTATAAGATAAATAACAAAATTATTTGATACAAAGTAGAGAAAAAATATATAATCATTAATTACTGAAAATATCAATAATCACTAATTATAATCTAGCTATATGATTAGCCAAAAATTAATTCAGTTTATTAAGTAAAAACTAATAATCATTTGTTTTTCTTAATATTTTCTAGCTTCTGTGATATTTCAAGAAACATAATAATTACATCCTTCTAGAACTTGTCTTTTCAGAATTGTTCTAAATACTTTGATATAATTCAGTGTTAACTAACAGTGTTAGTTTTCTGATATATATCACAATATAATGAAAAGTAATCATTTTTTTTATTGTAGTTAAAACTAAATGCTTTTAATGTCATTTAACAATAAAAACAAAACTTTTAGGCCAATGGTTCCCAAACATTTTTATCTGGACCACATTTTAGACCAACTCAATGTATGGATATAATGGGTTGGAACAAAATTTCATAGCATTTTTCAATGGTCAACATTTAAACAAATGATTTTATTTCACACATGACAAATTTATTACACAGATGCATATTCTGGAAAATGATATTTCAAAGCATCTTTTTTATATAACACATTGTGAATTTTAAATGTTTTTATGCTAAAAATGAGGAAAAGGAGATGCATTTTGTCATTTTATACTATTTTCTTTCTAGAAAGTTAAAGACAATGTATAAACAGCAGAAAAGATTTGTGCCATTTACAGAGATGGTGCCATAGCCAAGAGTATTGTGTATAAATAGTCCAATAGGTTCAGAAGAGGAAATTTTGGTTTGTAAGACAGATAAAATTCTGATATATGATGATGACTAAATTGAGATGCTGATTAAAACAAACCAGGTCACACAACACAAGACATCACAGAGATGCTCCACATATCTCATATGAAGGTTTTAAGGTATTTGAACAGACTTAGATATGTGAATGACTATGATGTTTGGGTGTCTCATAAGGTAACAGAAAAAATTTAATGAACCACATTTCCCTGTGTAATTCTCTGTTCAAATACCACAAAAATGACCCATTTTTGAAAGGAACAATCACAAGCAATGAAAAACAACAATGTGAAGCAAAAAATGAAATGCCAGTCTGCATCTGAAGAAAGTGAGATTGTGTATCTGGTGAGAGTGGAAAGGCATTGGATATTACAAATTCCTTCTATAAAATCAAACACTGAATTCAGACAAGTACAGTTACTAGCTGAACCAATTAAAGGCAGCAGTCAATGGAAAAGTGTCTGGAATTGGCCAATCAAAAAGGTATCATCTTCCATGAGAACAATGCCAGATCTAACATCTTTTTGCAGACCTGACAGAAATTGGTACAACTTGGCTGGGATGTGGGGGTATTACAATGTATGCCATACTCACCTCACTTTCTACCTTCCATTTATTTAAATCCCTACAAAATTCTCTTAATAAGAAGAGCAATTCTTTGGAGTCTTGTAAAAAGACCAATTCATCCCCCAGAAAGATGCTACGTTCTGAAAGGATGGAATCATGAAGCAGCATGAAAGATGGTAAAAGGCAGTGGGAAAATAGTATGTATGTGTTTGAATTAATCTTTGTATAAATATCTAAATACTGTCTTTGAAACTCACTTAAAAACTTTTGTTCTGACCATATTCATATTGGGTTGGCTGAAATGTTCTCAATTTGAACTACTTCCCAAAATGAGTATTCCAGTGTATTGACATTAAAATATATACACACATGCCTATGTGTGATACAATAGTTTAATAAGTTGCTTAAGAATAAGTATATTTTCATTTACCTGTCCAATCCAGCATCCAACATAACTGGGATCAAGGCTTTGAGCAACTTTAAATGCTTCATGAGCCAACTGAAAAAGATACAATATCATTAGACAATGAAAACTTGTAAAATACTTTAAATATTTAGTTTTTATTTTAAATCATTGACATTCATAATAAAATAATGCATCTTTTTTTCATATTTAAAATCAAATCAATTTTTATGCTTGACAATATTTTAAAAATAATCTATGAGTTCAATTTTAAGTTACTCTGTTTATTTTTGTTTCTTTCAATGATTGAAAGAACAGTGAGTTTGTATGTAAAGAGTTGTTGCTTACTGAAGGTCTCATGAATTCGTTTAATATCAAAAAATATACTAAAAGATGTGAAAAAGTTTAAAGGGGTATTAAACAAAAGGCTTTTCTTTAAAAACTTTATTCTGACATTTCTTGTCAAATCGTGCACTTTCCACTATGGTACCTAGACTTTATGAATTAAAGTGCAGTACTAGATTTGCAATAAGACCTCTTGAATTGGCTAGAGGGAACCGTAAATTCTATGCTATTTGTTTCTTCACTTGCGATTCTCACTTATAAAACTCTCTTCTGGCTCCATGTTTTTTCAGCCAACTTTGACCTTCAAAAATCTAAATACAATGTCCATCATTATCTACTGTCTTCTTGATTCCTCTACTTTTATTGTTCTTGCTCCTTAATAATGTTTCTCTTTTTCTTCTTTCATACTCAGTAACAACTTGTGTCTTAATGGCTTTACTACCTTGCTTGGGGTGAAATGATTATAAAAAATGTTTTTATCATTATGTATGTATCATTTTATATCATTTATATATTTATTATTATGTAATAATAACTACAAAGGCTGTTCACATAAAGAATAAATCTAAATAGAGCATCATTGTTATCTTCTCAATACGACAACTGTTGTGTCGGAAACCTACCACCCCTCTTGAAGATGAACTTGTCTGCGAACAAAGACTTTAAATAGTGGCATGTCAGTTGACATGGAAAAAGACAGAGAAGTTCTTAGCTGAGCTAGTTATTGACTCAGGCGATTTCTGTACCTTTTTACCAACCTATTAAAACCCTTTTTATTGTTACGTGTTATTTGGCGTTTGTCTCTACTAACCCCAAATCAACATCATAACAACAACGTAAATAAATCACGTGTTTATTTATGATAAATTATGAGAATTCTTTCTCAATATTTATTATATTGAAAACAAAATAACTGATGATATAATCCATGTTTTAGTCAATAAAAGGATCTCACCTGTAGGTTGCTGCTCTTCAGGTAAAGGGCACCTAAATTAGTCCAAGCAACAGCATTCTTTAAAAGAGAAAATAAATAGCCAAATTAGAAATAAGACTAAGATAATAAAAAAACATTTTTATATTATGAACGAATATGAAAATAGTGATGAAATCAATAGCAGGTGAAAGGTGGCATAATGGTTATTAATTCTAATTATGGAATCAGCAAACCAAGTTTGAATTTTAGCTATAACTGTATGTGTTCATTTTTAATCAAATGCTTTTGGATCAGGCATGTATTCACTTTTCAATGCACTATCTCTTTACCAAGTATATTTTCAACAA
Source organism: Acanthosepion pharaonis (assembly GCA_903632075.3). NCBI lineage: Eukaryota > Metazoa > Mollusca > Cephalopoda > Sepiida > Sepiidae > Acanthosepion > Acanthosepion pharaonis. The sequence goes on along the minus strand of CAHIKZ030000825.1, from coordinate 636,861 downwards.
AGATCTTAATACTGGCAATCAAGTCAGAAAATCTTTTCCAATTGTTAGCGTCAGTGTAACATTCACATACACATATGAATAAACAAATAATATATATATGTGTGTGTGTGTGTGTGATAAGATAAGGAACAAACAGTAAATCTTTTCTCCATATTTTATTTCTGATGACGCTTAAGTAAAAGCAAACTATGTTAAATTTATAAACATTTCCTATTTGTTTCTTATCCGATCATTCTGTCAGATTCTAATCCATATCAGATCCCAATTCATATATATATATTTATAAAAGTGGACACTGAACTCAACATCCAGCAGTGACAATCTGTTTCATGCTTATACACAATCATCAGGCATATAAGCATGAAACAGATTATCGCCCCAGGGTGTTGACTTCCATGTCCCACTTTATATATATATATATATATATATATATATATATATATATATATATATATATACACACACACACACACACACATACATACATACATACATAGTGCAATGGGTAAATTGTCACCATTTTATATTTTTCATTTCATGCATACATGTTTTTGCTTTTGTCGACTACACAGTATAGCAGGGTCAATTGGGCACTGTCTGTGAGAAAATGAACACCATGATGCAACTCACTCTCCCAGAAACAGCATGCAGTACTGCTTGGCATTCACACTGAAAGCTCCAATACAAACATTTCAAAGTGTTTGGGTGACAATTTGAGGACATTGCACAGGATTCAAAAAGAGTTGGATGATATATCCAGTCAATATCATGGTGTTTGGAGTGATCACTAGTGATGGCAACATTATGCCTCCATTCATCTTCCCACAGTGACACAGACTCAACACAGAAGCCTATATCAAGTACTTTGAGGAGGTAATGCTGCCCCGGATCAAGAGGGTGGCTGCTGGAAGGCCCTATGTCTAGCAACAGGTCTCTGCACACAAGCAGAGCAGGAGAACCCAGTCATGGCTGTCAGACAATTTCTGTGAACACATCAACCCTTACATCTGGCCACATAACTTCCCAGACTGCCATCCCCTTCATTATTATATGTGGGGCACAGTTGAGCAAGACCATAGTTGAAGTCAATTGTAATTTTATTGGATAAATTTGGTAAATACATCTGTTAAAATGAGATGTCAGTGTCATTTTTGTGTAATTTAGACAATTTATATATATATATATATATATAAAAGGATCCGAGCAGTGGAGAATAATTCAATGGAAAACAATCCCTAAAAAGCTAGAGACAAAATCACCCCACAGTATTGATAAAATTTATCTGGATGTACATTGCTTTGCGAATAAATAGGTTTTTGTAGGTTTTAGTTAAATTTAGCTCACAAACTCTAAATAATTTTTTTTTTTTTTTCATGAAACAGAAAATAGTGTAACTTAACATCCGATATTGTTCAGGTACTGGAACTTATCATAATGTAGAATTTATCCCTTTCCTACGATAATGTTATCATATTTTAATGTAACATAATTTAAAATCAATTCACACAAATTAACATTAATAAAATTCATTCATACCATACGCCACAATATCGTCAATTTATTTTAAACGTTATAATTTAGAATTAATTCATTTCTACCATATATAGTTTAATTTAATATTCCATCCATCCCTCCCGGTACCATTGATATATTTTAACTGTAAATACGTAAAATCAATCCATTCCATACGATAATAAGAACTTTTTAATTAAGTAGTATAAGTTAGTTTTGGAAAAGATTACTTTTTTTTAATTGGTGCGAAGCAAGCAATTTATATAATTCAGAAAGAAAAAAAAAAAAAGAAAGACGCCCCCATTTTAGTGAACATTTAAATGTATCGTTAATATTTTAATTGGGCAAGCAATTTTGGACGCTTCAGTTGTTTTTTTTTTTTTTTTTTTTTTTTTATTTTTTTTTTTTCTTAGTAAGAGCAGAAAGTATAAATTCTGACATGAGCACTAGCACAATTTTTTACACGGTGGCGACCTGTAGGATAGGATAACAGGTCAGGGGTGGCTGTCAGAGCTGATATGATGAATAAGAACCCCGAAATCAGCGATGAAGACGGCTTTCATCACTGATGACCACCTTTAAGCATTCGAATGTATTTTGTGATATATAAAATTTATTTTAGGATATCAAAACAAAAACATGTTAAAAATTGCTACACAATGGCAATTATAATTCAACATGACAAATGTGTCTCTTCAGGCAATGGTATACTACTGGTGAGTGAACGATTATTTCAATTTCATAAGCAGAATACTTCCTCTTTTCGACAAAAAAAAAACAGAATTAAAATAGGCTTGTGCACTTAATCATGATTAAACAATTGAATGTGACTTATGCTAAATTCAAACACACTGAAAATTTTTTTTTTTAATATAGGTCATGACATAAAGTTGTCTGCATATAGATCCTAGACAGTTTCATTATGGACAGATACAAATGGTTACATTATTTCCTAAGATGTATAGAAGTATGGTATTCAACTTTCCTAAGAGCGAAAGTGGTAGGGAGGTAATTTAACATAATGCTAACTAGTTATATGTATGGTCCTCTTCCTACATAAAATTTTGTAATTGATAAATAAAAGGCCCCTTTAAGAAATTGGTAAGCAACTTAACCATTTGAAAAAAGAAAAAAAACCCAATCATAAATACAAAACTACTTTGGCAAATTAATATGCAACCATTAAATAAGAGCATCCATATAAGATGTTAATAATACTAACTAAACATCAATACAATGCTATATTAAATGAAAATGAATCTTACAAATAGAATAGTAAGCCATATAAGGTGCATTGCAGTTCATCTACTGATTACTATAAGAAAAAGATTTATCAAATTCAGAGTTTAAATATATTGTAAGGTAAAGGTAGACTATGTCTACAATTTACAGTAAATTCTATTCTTTGATTTAATAAGGAGTTTTATCAGAAAATCCGATAATTTCTAATTTTTCATATAAGCATAGAAAACAGGGTTCATTTAAAGATCTACATGTTCCAGCTTTTTTTTTTTAATTTTCATTTTACCTTATGAGTTTTATTAGCTTAAGTTCCAAAAATATTTAGAAAGAGATGTACTATTTTTATAAATACTATTGGTAAAGGATAAGATAGTCTTAAGAGTTCTTAGTACTACCAATATAAAATTTTACAATAGTCGAATTCTCTACTGTAGAAATAGTACTTAGATAAACAAGCTCTAATCTTTGTTGAGCCTTCTTTTAAATTAAATGTTACAGACAGTGGAATTATACTCTATTTATTCTCATTTTACCTATATATATATATATATATATATATATATATATATATATATATATATATATATGTTGCATAATAAACAAATAAGGACACAATAAAAACAGAGTTTGATGTGTTGATGCAAAAGTATATAAACAGAGTCAATATAAGCTATTAAAAACATTTTGATGAAAAATGAATTTTTACAAGATTTGTTTTCATTTTTTTACAATTTTGAATTGAATAATTTATAAAGTTTTTAAATCTTTTAAAATTCATTTTCAATCTGATAATTCTTAGGAAAAATTGTTATTAAGTAAAACTATATTTACTAATATATTGTAAAGTTTATTACAATCTGATGACCCTGAATATTTTTAAAAGAATTTTGATTTATTTTTTATATGTGATTATGTGCAGAATTTCTGAAGTATGGATGTACAAACTGATAAATCTATTAAAAGGTCAAGTATTTTAAGGGTTGTCCCCACTTAAAAACTTTATCATCTGCTCCACAATACTTCACTGTGAACACATTCAGCTGTCAATTGACTCATTAAATCAGTTAACAAGTCAGAAAAACAAGACCCCATAGTTAAGAAATGTTTGTATACAGCATTTTATACTATAAGTAAATAATAATTGTCTCAAATCAGATTAATTTAACTTTAAACTTGCTAATTTTCTTCATATAACATTTCAGAAATATGTTATTTTTGAAAGATTTTTAAGACTGAGAATTAACTTTTGTTTACAAATGTGTCAAAAATGGATGATTTTCATTGATTTTACTGAAAAAAAAAATAAATTCAGATCAATATAATTTGTTTAAAATACACCACAGACTGGAAATAGTAAATTTTAAATCCTTTAAATTTCAATTAAAGCTAAAATGAAAGCTTCAAGAAAGCTTTTTTCATTTTTAAAAATTCATTTTAAACCTTACGTATACTAAATTAGTGGAGGTGTGTGTGTCTGTGTGTGTATATATATATATATATATATATATATACACATGTCTAAATAATAATAAAAAATAAAAATATGAGGTGTTATTTCTTCTTAGATATGTAGTCACATGTCACTATATGGCAATACCAGCATTGAGTTAAGTATTAATTTTGGCAAGTTGCTTTCTCCTGACTTTTGGCTCTCATACACACAGTACCAACTTTAAAATGTTTGAAGTTACATGTATTAAAACATGGTCAATTTATTTACACTTTGTTTTCACTGTCTTTCATGTTTTACATTTCCTTTTTAGTACATCTTATATGTTTCTGACATGTTTTTCAACATTAATATGTCACAATATATAAATATTTTAAGGATAATTAAAAATGCCCCTAGAATATAGCCACATTAAATGATCTTAGAAAAGGAAATGGGCACTACTAAGTAACTCTACTTGCTTTCTGAGATGCCCTGAAGGACAAAAGTCCAGCTTGGTACCCCAACCACACTACTTGAACCATTGACCAAACAATGAAATAAGCATTTAAGATCAAAGGAATTTGTTTCAACTCGCATTCACCTAAAAGCAAAAAAGGATTTTAAGATTCAAAATGTAAGAAAAGTTCTTTTTGGTTGCTTACATTGTTTTCTACTTGAATGGATTTAATGAAACAATGCTGAGCCAATTTAGGGTTGAAACAATCTGAAATACAAAAATTACGTTATATGAACAAATTGTTTTTATAGGACATTCATAATGTTTTCATATCTATATTACATACAGTTTTATGCACAACTATTTTGATTCTCACTCACTCGTCTTCCCAAAGCAATCAATTTTTTTTATTGTTGTCAAAAGAATCAAATATTGTTGAAAATCATTAGTTTTAACATCATTATAAAATTGCAGATATGCAAGTATAATAGCTAACAGCTCAGAACAAAATCTTGTACCATAACATTGCACTTTTGCACATCTCTTCTTTCACTAGCTATGTATTAAATAGCAGGGCATATGTAGCAATATCAGTCAGCTGTTGTTTTGTTAAATTGGAAACAGCAGGACCTGTTGCAAAAATGGATTCCGAACATTTATTTTCAACCAATGATTATCAGTATTGTGAAGTGGGCTTCATGCTTGGCCCAGATAAAGAAAAGTCGCTGAATGAAGATAAATTGATTTTTTTGATAAAGCAAAGAAAAAGAACCATGCTAGCTATAAAACTGACCAGTATCCCAAAAAGACACACAGACAGACAAAACGGGCCTTGAAGAATGATGGACAGGGAAGACACCCATTGGACAGTTCACCTACCCCACACCACCCCACACACACACACACACACACAACCACCACATCACCTACACTCACTCATAGCATTAGGTCATCCCAAGATTAAAATCTGGTTTACTGCTAGAAAAAAAATTTTTTTTCACTTGTGGGTAATGATCTAGTCAAAGGAAAATTTTTAAACCACAAGTGTTTGACTGAAAGAAGCTGCACTCTGTCATCAAACCTGATGTCTAGTCTTAGCTGCACTGCAATTATCAAACTAGGCTCTTTAGCAATGGTTGGCAATCAGTCTAGGAGAAGGGCAACACTGATTCCAAAGCCATATGTAGCCCTGGCAACATACTATACTATATTTAGGTTATGTTCACTTCACATTAATGATCTTAGAAAGGTATAAATCCTTTTTTTCCATATTCTCTGTCTCAGTTGCTAGATATCTAAATTACCAGTAGCAACACTAACAAGATAATGAAGCAGCAGAATAAAAAGCTAGAACACATATTGTCAACCTTGACAGGGATCAGTTTTATGCTAGAATGCTAAGAAAGAATATCTATTTTATATTTATATCAATAATCAAATATAAAGCAACAAAGAAGACATGAATTGTCAAAGGAGAAAAATATTCACCTTTTGAACAGAGAGCAATCCCCAATGCATCCCAATGTTTACAGTTCTGAGGATCAAGAGTAATAGCCTGCTTTAAGATATCCAAAGCTTTTTGAATCCTCACTTTCACCTCAGAGTCATCACTTTGGTTCTCATCTTTGCAGCGGTCATGTAATTCCCGTGACTGATAAAGGAAGTTGATACCTAGGTCATGCCAGAGAGAAGCGCATTCTGGGTAAATTTTCAGGGCCCGTCCATAACATCTGGAAATTGAAAAAAAAAAAAAAAAAAAAAAAAAAAAAAAAAAGGAAAAATGAATAAAAAAAAATAATCAAGTTTTGGTTCAGCAAGGCATCTAAGTATATGAACTCAAGTTAGCCAGAGCTCTCACCCATCTAAAGAGTTAATGTGATGCAATATATTCTGCAAATATGAACACAAGAACTGAGACATTTTCAAAATATAAACAAAGATAGGTTAATATTCAAACAGTTAGATGTAAACATATTCACAAGATTACAGACAAAAACTGACCTATTGTAACACTTCTACATATATTCTTTTTTGTCATTATCAATTTAACATAATCTCAATTGGTAATTGCACTTCAAGGAGGGAAATGCCCAAGTGTGCCAAATTTTACTTCATTTCATCAAGTAATTTTGCTGTCTATATGGCCTGAACAGCCACCTACCTCCCAAATATAAACAGGATCCTTATTGAATAGAAAATACAAAATTTTATAAAAATTTCTGAGATGACATGGTGCCACTATGATAAACTGAGTTGTCCTACCAATCAACTCATTTTTTTTAAATTTTAATCAGATTTTGACTAATCTAATTCATGTCTTGAAATATCTACCACATTCAGTAACATTGGAAATGTTGAAGGAAACCCTTTTGGTCGATGAGTTTATGCTGTCCTCACTCCAATACTAGTAATATTCAGTGTCCTTACTTAATTTTCTGAACTCATCTCTTTTTTATGTTGGAACATTGTACAATATATTCTGCAATAAGTCATGATCACAGAGGAGGTATCTGTTAAGGCTAACATGATTAAGAGAGAACACAATATCTCTCATGCGTTTGGTAATATGACATGACCAAATGAGGACACAGCACACAGTGACCAAGTAAAGACAAATTGCTAGATATTGATGTAAATTTGTGTTATGGTCCAGGTCCTTGTACCACGGTGATAGTCCAAGGTAGAACCAATAAAGAAGAACTCAAATACAGATATGGAATAACACAGATATATTACAAACAGGAATATATACAGAGAAGTAAAAAGTGTTAGTATGAACAATCAGGTTTAGTAGAGAGAACAATGTAGTCTTGACCAGTATCACTATTCCAATGTCTTGTGGTAATTGTATGAACGCGACTCTGTTTCGGACTGCCTCTGACTCGACTCTTGTCTTGACTGACAGACTCCTGACGGACCTCACTCCAGACTGAACTCCCTGCTTCCTCTTGAGGCGCAGTATTTATTACATATGGAATAGTCCATTATGTTATTATGGGCAAGGTCCCATAACAATTTGTTAGCCAAAAACACACAGACAGACATTATATATAACTTACAAACTTAGTTGACACAACTTTTATATCATAATTTTCTCTAATCATTTTTCTTATTTATAGCACAAAATTTTTTTTATGATAAAATTTACTTTTAGAAAAATTTTGACTGAATGGTGGCGTTTATTTCATTATTTCATTAGATATCATAAATGATCTAGAGTGGATTTAAGTACATGGGTGGATATGTATAGGTCGCATGCAAATACTACCCCATTTTATATACAATGGATTTAAATATCCTCATATTTTTATATTTACAAGCAATCATGGAACCAACTCACTATGGATACTCAGGTAAAACACTGTCTAATACAAAGTATTTTAAGATCAAGAATCAGAGTCAAGGTCTTTCACAGAAAGTTCAACAACTGTACAGACCAGTTATGCTAATTTTTATCTCTATTTTGAATTATAAAAATTATCACAACTCTATTTTGAATAATAAAATAATTAAAAAAATTTTTTAAAATTCAAAGAATTATAAAAATAATTCAAATCCTATTTTTGAATTATAAAAATAATTCAAATTCTATTTTGAATTATAAAAATAATTCAAAATAGTGTTGTGATAACATCTTACCACATGAATACCAACAAAGAACTGAAGACAAGTTATCGGAAGTTCTGAGATGAAATGATCATAATGTTTTCAGCCACTCTGGCCTTCCTCACCTGTATGTGACATCTGGTAAACTTCAGAAAGCTTTCAACAGAATTCACCTCACCTGTATGTGACATCTGGTAAACTTCAGAAAGCTTTCAACAGAATTCACCTCACCTGTATGTGATATCTGGTAATCTTCAAAAGCTTTTGGTACAATTATCCCTCTTTCTGCTCTTTACAATTTTTTTCAGTATCAATGCAGTTTGTGAGTGACCAATGACAGTACTCACCTAGAGCCCAGTTCCAGTAAAACACTCTTTGTCACTCCTGTTTTTTTTTCAGGGTCTTTGTTATTTGCTTGTAACAGCTTACAAGGAATCATAATGTCTCTGGAAAAAAGAGAATGGTATTTTGTGAGTAAATTTTTCTAACAGAAAGAAAGCAAAGTCGGTTCTGAAGATTCGAATTATAGGGTAATTAATATTTGATTCGCAAAAAAAATGTATGGTGATTTAATATTTAAATTTTTATTTGCAATGGGGTTCAGATGATGATGCAAATAAATACTAACAAGAATTTTGGCTCATTTGTTCCTTAATCAAAAAATAAGATTTCTTTGAATCCTTCAAGAGTTCTGATTTTGTCAACCTTGTAAATGGTGCTTTAAAAAAAAAAAATAAGTATCCAGATATTACAATGTATCTAATGTGTTTGTATTATGGATGTGAAGACAATATCCAAAAGCTTGAGTAAGTCATACAAAGGACTTTTTCAAAACATTCAGCAAATACATACAGATTTGTATGTGTATGTATATATATATATATATATATATATATATATATATATATATATATACACACACACACACACACAAATACTGAAAATATTTTGGTCTTGATAATGACTAAAAGTGTTGAAAATATTACAACAATGAACTTTATACAGTTTATCCATAATTTTTATATGGATGTGCAACAACTCATTCCAAAATACTACAAAGTTAATACAATTTAAATACACACAAACACACATACATATATATATAATATAAAAGGCTCAAACACTAATATTCCATGGTTATAATTTATTAAATTGAAATCGTAATCACAATCCAATTCATCAGACCTACAAATTCAAAAAGAAATCAAAAAATTTGAATTTGTAGGTCTGATGAATTTGATCGTGATTACAATTCCAATGTAATAAATTATAACCATGGAATATTAGTGCTTGAGCCTTTTATATTATATTCTTACTCTGTCCTGGACATTGAGTTCTACCTGGATTCTATCCTCTTGGGAATTTATATATATATATATATATATATATATATATATATATATTGACCACTAATATTTTATATATATATATATATATATATATATATTAGGGACCTCCACAAAAACACGATACCTAAGGTTTAAAATTAATTTTTAAAAATAAAAATGCATTCTTGAAATTCTTTTTTATTTTATAATTTGGAGCAGATTTTCAGAAAGGAGCAATAGTTATGAAAAAATTTGGATGATTTATATTCTCCAATAAGGCTTAATTTTAGCGAATAAAAAAGGTTTTGGAAAGAAAATTTAATTTCTCAAAATTTCATGAAATTAAGTAAGTGGAGTAACATATATAAAAAAAAAAAATATTTTTTACCAAGATTTAAAAAAAAAAAAAAAAATTTCAAAAATAATTTCATCCATTTGTGAGTAAGTCCTGAAAGTTTTATTAAAATCTAACAATTATTTGATTTTTGCAAGAATTTCCAAATCACTATGTTTTTCATTCAACAAAAACTGCAAAAGCACTAATTGTAATTATTATGTCAACCACTGACATAAAAAAAAAACAAGATTTTTAACCAAAATTTTAATGTGCTAGAAAGGATTAAATTTTTTTTTTAAATAATTAAAAAATACTTTGGTCTTTCCTTTTAATAATAACAAACATTTTGACAATAAAATTTTGTTTTTATTAAGTTTCAAGCCTTTTTCACCATGTTATGCTGTTTTTCAGCATCAAGTGGAGGTACCAACTATTATATATATATATATATATATATATATATAATAGGTATGCTCTATTTATGGGTAAAAGTGCTCAATATCAGAGATAGAGGGTATGTAAATATAAAAAAGTATGTAAAAGTCAACGCCGAGTGTCAACAGTCTGTTTCATGATTGAACGCAATCATCAGGCCATAGATTGCATTCAAGTATGAAAAAGATTGTTGTTACTTGATGTTGACCTCAGTGTTCACTTTTATTTATATATATTTATATTTATGGTGGTCAAAGAAGTTCTTGTGTGTGTCTTTGTTTAAATTGGATAAAGCTTTGCGCAGAGTCAAACCCACTTTTCAGAGCAATTAGTTAAGAAACCAGTGGCCCAACATAGATTATGTGTGCTTATGCAACCGACAACTTGCAGGCAAAATAAAAAAAAATCCGCAGGAAAAAAAACTCTCAAATCATCAGCAATATATTTCAAAATTTGCAAGCTTAGTGGAATGAGTTGTATTAGTTCTCAAAGTGACCGATTGGTAATGGTGGTAGGCTTTTCAACTGTAAACAAAGATGGGTGTACAGTATGAAAACTATGATACATTAGCACATACATAAGAAAGTAGCTGTGAGAAATCTATTATTTTTGTTGTTTTGATTAATATATCTATATTAAGTATATATTTATTTATGCCATTATATACATGTTTATAGTATTTACATTATGATCATAACTACTGGTAGTTACTGTCGTGGTTTTATAACTCAAAAAAATCCCTTCCCATCTATGAACAATTAGCTTTAACAGACCACCCCATTCCCCTATTAAGTCCATTGATGAGAGGTTTGTCTGTGTATATATATATATATATATATATATATATATATATTAGTTTATGTCATACCTGAAATTCTTCCTGTCCACAATATATGGCAGAGTGCAAGCATCTCCAAGCAGTTTCCACAAACAAGATAAATCCGGCCTTTGACCAGCAGCTCTGGAATAATAAAAACAAATAGTGAACATTAAATCAAAATTAAGTACATACTTTCATGCCTACAATCCTTTTATTTGAATGTCAGATTTTATTATGCAAATCATTATTTCACAATGAAATTGTATTAACTGATGTTGGGAAAATTTTCAGAATTATATTTCTAAAATAAATATACTGTTGTAACCTAGAAAGGGTTACTGAATGAGGAATAAACAAAATGGAGATTGGAAATGAAATTATAACATCAACAAGATACAATACTCGCCAGTGGCGTGAAGTAGATAAACCACTGCTAGTGGTCGTCTACTTAGACAGCATATTACCCCCACTTACATTAGTGTCCAAAGTATTTACATACGCATTAGTGTTCATAGATACGGCATATAACATATACCATGTTAATTTCAGCTTGTAATATCTGTTTTTATTAGAAATATTTACAATAAATTATTTAGTAGTGAAATGTTATTATGCAAATTATATGTTGTTCAATATATTGGAAATAAATAAATATAATAGTATAATTAATGATCTGAATTATTTAATTCCAG
>CAHIKZ030000825.1:285000-620000 GCA_903632075.3 Acanthosepion pharaonis | reverse complement strand
TCAAATGCACAAAATGCAAAATGTCATATATAGGTATCAGCCAAGCACTAAACCACAGAGTTTCCCCTTCACAAAAGCAACATTAAATTACCCAACAACAGAAAACTCTTTGTATCACAACACATCTACAAATGTAATCAAGGTAAATTTAAAATAATGCCAATATACCAAACAGACAATTATTCTTACCTACAAATACAAGAAAAAGCTTTATAAACAAATTTAAACCAGCACTAAATAGATCATAACCCCACAGACATACACATATAATGACCAAATACAGTAGTCAATTCTGTTATGCTGACAGAGATGATTGTTATGCTATGATAAAAGTTGTGAAATATCAGACACAAATCATAAATTCATAATGCAGTTCTATGATGTCGTACCACATGAAAGAACGAAATATAAACCAGAGAACTATATGCAATATATATGAACTCTTATCACCAGTCCAAGAAAGACATTTGAATCACTACCAAGCAAAAAAATCATTTTTATATGTGGAAATATCTACTCTTTACTTGAAGAAGGTTGCACCAGAAATGTGCGTAGCAGGATTATGGAAAATAGAATATAATATATATTTTAAAATAAAAATCCACATTTCAACCAAAAATGTTTACAGTTTATCTTCTTTTCAATATAATATATATCTTATTTATTTATTTAAATTAATAATTTATTCTTCAACTGTCTTAAAATACAGGATGTCCCTAAAGTCTGGACAGATAGAAAATCTCATTAAATATATATTTTTTGCCTCCACATATTAAACATGGTTTTGCTGAAAGAAAAAATTGACTTCTTTTTCTGGGGTATGCTAAAGGAGAAAGTGTACTCAATGAAAATTACAAATGCAACATACTTAATTGAACACATAAAAAGTAAATGTGCTAAAACTGATGGCAAGGTGGAGTTATTGCATTGAGTTCATGTGAATCTTGAAAAGTGCATCAATCTTTGCATCACAAATGTTGGAAATCATATTGAAGATGTTATTTGTCAATATTCCAATTCTATAAAATGTTGTTGAAAATTTCATTTCTTGAAAATATGCATTTTTGCCTAGAGTGCCCAGACTTTACGGATACCCTGTATAATAATTTTGTATGTCAAAGATTTAAAATAACACTACACAAAAATATCCATGAAAGGGATGTTATTGCTTTTTTTTTTCTAATGAAAAGACTCACCTGGTGAGGTAGAAAATGGCTTCTTCACAAGCATCAAGTACACGGCAGTCAAGAAACCTTGAGAGAAATGATTTTGCTTGCAGTAGTAATGTTTCTCCAATTCCTAGAACACAAAAGTTGGATGATAAATAAATTTAAAGATTAAATCAAAAATTTAAATAAGTGAAATCAGATTTTAAAAATTCACATTAATTCCAAAATCCACTCAATCACTGAACTATAAATACACATTAAAATGTAAATTCAAAAGACCAGCTCATCAAATTTTGAATTAAATAATGTCTGTGTATTAGTTTTTGTTTATTATAATTATAATTTTATCAGAGTACTTGTAAAATCTGTAATAGTAAAAATATTTTGTAAGTATTATCTTCTTGACTCTGTGAAGAGACAAGACAGAAAAAATCATGTTGAATCATTTCTTGAATATATTGCAGCTGTTTGAAAAATGTTGAAGGATTTCTCTCCCAAAATAAAAAAAAAAAAAAAATAGATTTTCATCATGAAATGCATGCAGCAACAGATTTTTCTATTTTGACAACAAATGCTTAAATATCCAGGCTGGAGAAGCTGATACAATTATATCGACTTCATGATAGCCTGTCTGACATGAACACTGTCTTACTTAATAAGCTTTAAAAAAAAAAAAAAAAGCATGAAAATTTCAATCATATATTACGCTATATTCTTCATTTTCCAATTTTTACTCCACACCATATTGTTTGTTTACACTGTGTAGCACTAGCAGTAAACCTTCTGTTATCCAAATTTCTTAGTTGAAGCATTCTGAAAATGAACAGAGTCATTAGATCTTCCATTCTCTGATCAAAAAACATTAGTCACACTTACCTTTCAGTGCAGGAACATAATAAGGCTCCTTCTCAAGTATGAGTTTATATTCAGGAACCGATTCTGAGAATAATCCAAGAGTCTGTTTAATAGATGCAATCCTGAAATTTAAAAACAAAAACAAAAGTGCAAAAAAAAAAAAAATAGATATTTACAGACAGTTTTGAATTCTGAGAATAATCGTTATCATTCCATAAGTTGTTCAAATTAGCAAATTCACTGTTTATGCTGCTTTCTTTGTAAACACATTTCAGACATATGTATGAGGGAATGCTGAACAACATTCACTCTAACCAGAAACCTACAAAATTCTAACTGACCCTTTGGAAAGAATTTGGGAAAATGCTTGTGCTAAGAATTCTTTAAGAGACCCACTTAAGTTAAGCCAGTATGACTATGTGCTTTCTTTGTTCAGAGAGCATTCCCATCTAGGATATGGAATCCCCTACTCTATTTCCCAAAATATAATTTTTCAGTCATGATTTAATCACTTATAAATAAAATGTATTTAATTCTGGAATAATAAGAGGACTCGTGTCAAACATTTGGAGAGAAAAAAAAGATGCAAATTATGATGAGAAATAAGGCATGTTACACAGATGGTGAAAATTATATTATCTGTATGGGCCATGTTGCTGGTAAAAAAAAGTAACCCTATCAGGATATCTGTTCTTCTGTTTATCCACATTCATTTTGTAAAATAAAAAAAATAAAAAATAAATTCATTCTTTCAATGCATCTAAAGTTGTTGACATTAATAGCATCACAAAAAATTAATTCAATAGCCTGAACGATTCATGGAAAGATGTTTTTGTGCTTCTCAACACCATAAAAATGATGTTAGACTTGCAAACAAGAATACTACTTAAATATATATATATATATATATATATATATATATATATATATATATATATATTGATTAAGCCATTATTAAAAAATGATGTTAGACTTGCAAATAAAAGCATACTACTCATATGACCTGGCTATATATATATATATATATATATATATATGTATATATATTAAATATGTATTATTAAAACTGATGTTAGACTTGCAAACAAAAGAATACTACTCACATGTATTGGCTGTATATGGATTGAGGATCCAACTGTAAAAAAAATATATATTGTATATTATAAATGTTTGGAGTCGTTCATTTATATTTTATTATTTAAAATGTGTTAAGGGACAAAATGTAAAGAAATTTATTTTTGCCATGTATTTTACTTCTAAAGTATTTTCGCATATTTTCAGGACTTTTGTTGTTAAATAATTTTTTTTGTTATAAAGGAAATGTCTTTCATCAAAATAAAGCCTTCAGTATCAAGCAAATAAAATAAAAAAATAAAAATAAAGAATAATAAAACATAATACCATTGTTAATATCAAATTCAAAGGTGGAATATTTTTCCATTATTCCAAAGATTTTCCAGAATACTCTTTTCATCTTTGTTATTTTTAACCCAACATTTTCTTTGGTACATTTTTTTTATTTCTTCTGGTGTGTGAAGTTCTTACATGGATTATTTTCATTATTCACTACATTTTTCTAAATACTATCTTTGTCTTTATTGTTTTGATACCAATGATCGGGAAGCTGAAAAGTTCCCAGCCTAACCCACTTCCCAAAATCTCTTCAAATAACCAAACATCAGAAATCTTTTTAAGGTTTCTTGGCCTGGCCAAGGACTTTTTAGTGTCTCCCCTTCATGCATGAGTACATCACAAGGTCTATGGCCTAATGATAAAAAAGCATCATAATATAATTCCTTGTTAATGCACTTAGTTGAAAATATTAATGTAATAATATTAAATGGGGTATTAAATCACTAAGGAATATTGACAAAAGGTTTTCCATTAGAAATACATCATATGGCCACCAGTTGCATGATGGGAAGGTGAACTGGCATGAATATAGTTAAATTAATAGACTTGGGAAAGACATTTAATTACAATAAAATGAATTAGCACCTGTAATTGTAGCCAGATGAATGAGACTGGTGGCTTTGTACAGAACCTACAGATGTTGACAGGAAGATGAACTTATGACCACACAATACCAAGAATTTCTTGAAGACCATAATTGTAAATATGATGGTCAACATAAAGAAGAACTACATTATCCAGACATCAAGTAATTTCCAAGGCCACATCAAATCCATTCTCAAGGCTGAGGGTAG
Organism: Acanthosepion pharaonis; assembly: GCA_903632075.3. Classification (NCBI taxonomy): domain Eukaryota; kingdom Metazoa; phylum Mollusca; class Cephalopoda; order Sepiida; family Sepiidae; genus Acanthosepion; species Acanthosepion pharaonis. Next base: position 615,769 of record CAHIKZ030000825.1, on the reverse strand, counting down.
TTTTATTTTTCAGACTGTATATTTATGCTATTTATTCATTAATTTTTATTGGAATTGCTTGGTGAAGAAACATCGGCTAATTGCCAATCTTCTCCAATTTTATAAAATATTAATAAGGATTTCCTTATACTTGGTTCACATATGTTAATAATTTAGTAAATGTTTATAAATTTATAAATAAAAATTTGTTTTCATATTTATTTCTTTATAAATTGGTAAATGTTAAATATTGCATTTCATTAATTTTAGAATGTTGTAAATATAAAATTATTCTTGTAAATTATCTAATAAATACTGTTTAATATTTTTGTTGTAAATTCTCAAGAACAAAGAAGATGTATAAATTAACTTTCATCATATATTTAGCTTTTATTACAAAAGAATAAACACAGCTGAGGAGTGAACTTAGTTAAAATAATAGCATTGTAAAAGACAAAAAAAAAATGTCCTTTCAATACTCTGTTTTTTTTTTTGTGGGAACAAAGGTTCAAGACTAACAAAAAATGATTCAATAAAAGTACCCTAAGTCTTGAGAATAGACTTGATGTGGCCTTGGAAATGACTGTAATTCTAGATGAGGCAGTTCTTATTCCTGTTGGTCATCATATTTACAATGATGGCTTTAAACAAGCCCTTGGTATTGTGTGGTCACAACTTAATCTCCCATTCAACAACATCTGTAGTTTCTACACAAAGTCACCAGTCCCATTCATCTGGTTACTTTCAAGACGTTCACTGTCTCAGTTTTTCACTTCCTTTATCAGATTGAAAATTTCTATGAGAATGTTCAAATTTGGTGCATAACATGTAACCTTACATTTTCTATTTATAGCCTGTTTAATACTTGACACATTCTGTATAATTCCACAAGTCTTAAGGGAGAGAAGTGTGGAAAAGATTATCAAATGGAGACATATATATAATGGTCTTTGAAGACTGGGTGAATAAACACTTGATCAAATCACTTCTCTATAAATGCTTTATCTGGAAAGGAGAAAAATATATAAAAATGTAGGAAATAAAAAAAATCTATGATTAACAAATCTATTTCCTCAGATGTTGAAATACATGGATTTATTTCAAATTCATTTTCTATTTTAAGGATGGTGACTTTGTTTCAGTTCATATTTTGTGAGGGCCAAACTACACAAGATAAAATTCAAAAGAGTAACTATAAAATCATTGTCAGCAACAAAAAGAAAATAAATCAGCTAGCTATGATATCACAGGTTATATAATATAAACTATGAATAGTTAGAATCCAAATGGTACTTGTAAGCAAAAGTAATGATTGTTACAAAAAGAAAGAACAAAGAAAATGACAAAAGTTCTCACCTCTGATGCTTTTGTAAAGGCTTTCAGGGCTGCTGTGTAGCTACCACGATTAACATAGGCTTCACCCAGACATTCCCACACATGACTTTAAAGACAACACAAAAAAAAGGAAAATACACTGTTTGCACCAAAATAACATACAAAATTTTTATATGTCAAAGATTTAAGAGAACTTTTGTTCAGCATTAGTACTTGTAAGCAATTATTATTCAAAATTTAGAACTTACAACACTTTACATCTTCTCTAGCAGTACTGAGAAAACTACTTAAAAATTGGAAAAACTCAATTATATATTTGTGAATGTAAGTTTGTTCATTTGCTAATATCAATCTATAATGTCTGAACAAGTTGATCCAGAATATCATGAATAGACTGGATTTCACTTTTTGAAAATAGCTGAAATGAAATAATGCAGAAATGCTGGTGAAAATTACAGTATTTATTGTCAAAATAAATGGTGAAAAAAATGAAAATCAATTTCAGAAATACTACATATTTTCAGACTTTATATATGACCAAAGTCTCTTTAACACCGTGAAAAGAGCAATTATTCACAAACCATGTGGACCTTTAAATCTGTGCATGGAAAATGTGTAAAAAATTATCACCATTAACTAGTGAGGATTATGTGTCCCAAGATGACCTTAGTTTAAGTTTTCATAAAACTTTCATTTATAATTTTGATAAAAGTTAACTTTTCTTTTCTTTCAATTATGTATCTTTTTTACAAAGCATATATTTTGTCCCAAAGAATTATAATTCAAACACAATTAACAATTATTTTTTTCTTAAGTGGTCACCAAACTGATTGCTTCAGCAATGCAGCACATCCTTTCTAGTTTTAAATAAATGGAATCATACATACATGAAACAAAGTAACATAAATGCAGACATTTATAAATATAAAGCACGTGTTCACTGCTTTTTTTTAAAAATGTACAAAACTTGCTACACTGTTTATTTTTATAATGAAAAATATAAACCACATGTATATTTCATATTTTAAATACGTAACCCACCTACAGAAGGTAGTGAAGGAAAGTGAGAAGAAAGGACTAAACATTAATTGCAAAGACATCATTATCAGCAAAAGGAACAGCCTAACATGAAAAGTACAAATTGGAGATACCAAAATCAAACAAGTACAACAATTTAAATATTTAAGTGTTTTAACAGGGAATGGAAAGTGCAACACTGAAATCCAAAAACTTGAAGTAACAGAAATGTAGTTCTACAGAAGGATGCTGAGAATACTAGCATGTGAGCAACAAGACATATAATTAACACAAAGAGATAGTTAAAATTTCCGTGTGCACATAATGAGCACAGGGGGCTTGGAAAATTTTATATTGATATGACAGATTAAAAGCAAGAGGGACAGAGGAAAACAATGCATAATCTACCTAACATGCTTGTGTAAATGGGTGAGAGAACAGGATTTAGGAGAAATAAAAAGACAAAAATTATTATTATTATATATATATATATATATATATATATATATATATATATATACACGCACGCACACACACACACTGTTAAGTATCTGATCAAATGAAATGAAATAAATTTCCAAGGTGTTTTTATCTGCTTTACAAATTATGATTTGAAATCATAACTTAGACTAATCATACCAGAGGTTAGGTTACTTGTTACTATTTCAGGCAAAAGATATGAATGGATTGAGCTGACGGATCAACCAAACCTGACTATATAGGAATAGGCAGTGAAGAGATAGGAACAGATAGACAGGAATGGACAGAGAGAGTGAGCACAGAACAAGCAGACAAGAACGGACAGGGAGAGCGAACAGACGGGAACAGACTGGGAGAGCGAACTGACGGGAACGGACTGGGAGAGCGAACAGACGGGAACGGACACGGGGAGCGAACAGACGGGAACGGACAGGGAGAGCGAACAGACGGGAACGGACAGGGAGAGCGAACAGACGGGAACGGACAGGGAGAGCGAACAGACGGGAACAGACACGGGGAGCGAACAGACGGGAACGCACAGGGAGAGCGAACAGATGGGAACGCACAGGGAGAGCGAACAGACGGGAACGGACTGGGGGAGCAAACAGACGGGAACGGACAAAGAGAGCAAACAGCCAGGAAGCCAGGAATGAACAGGGAGAGCGAACAGACAGGAATGGATAAAAAGCAGAATCAATATTGCCATTATTTTGTATGATTTCATGAGAAAAACTATAAAATACAGTTTTACTCACTGGTCAAGTGGGTCAGGACGCAGGGCTGCCTGTAGAGCAGTGACAGCTGCATTCGGATTTTCATTTTTCAATTGATGTAGGCCCAGCCTAAGCCATGCCCATTTTGCACTGAAAAATATGAATAGGAAAAAAATAAATATGCAATTAAAAACTAAAAGCAAACTGAATATAAGGGAAATATTAATTATGACAAGAACTTTGTTGTTTAATCAAATCAACTGATATGATATTATAGAGAATCCTTACCTGCCAGGTCCTGCCTTTGCTGTAACAGACTTGAGATATTCCAAAACTTTATCCTAAAAGTAAACAAATTCATTATTTAAATATAAAATATTATAACTGCCACTTACATATATGCCACAATAACTCAACAAATGCATGGATGTAACATTGTTGTACATATTTTCTAAATTATTCTCTTCAACTTGGTTGTTTTGAATACAATGTTGGATTTGTATAAAAAGGAAAAGAAAAACATGCAATCTCTCAAGACCACCCAATACAACCTATACCTAATGGCCAAATATATTGACCAAAATGTTGTTAAAAATGAAGATAACATTGAAAGATGTGTATAAAGAGAACTTGTGAAAAGTGGATATAATAGTGCTGTGAAGTAAGTTAAATGTAAGATAAAATACTAAAACTCAAGATAGTAGACTAATATCAGATTATATAGGATAGTGATTACATGTGACTAGCATGAAGATAGATAAAAAAAAAAATATATATATATATATATATATATATATATATATATATATATATATATATGTATGTATGTATGTGTGTATAAATGATACCATTATCTATTTTGACATTTATTATATATATATATATATATATATATATATATATATATATATATATATATATATATATATATATATATTATTCTTTATTCAAAATTATAACATATGCATGTTATAACATCACTACAAAAATGCAAATTTTGTTTCAACACTACTAGTGTTTTATCAAGTGATGGTGTTGATTGCAAAATAAAAGATTTTAAGAGTTCAAAAACCAACAAAACTCCCTCAGTAGGAGAAACATTGTTACTCTGTTTTGATATTTAAATTTAACTTTAAATGAGTTATTTAATTTTTAATCGTGTGTAACTACAGTAGTTACTACCTATTACTTCAGGTTGTTTATGATTCGCTGTGATTGAAAAATAGATGGACGGACAGACACACATACACTGTGCTTTATTTATATAGATAGAAGTGTATAGTAAGGATATTAAGTAAAACTGAACAATTGAATACAATACCAAATGGGACTTACATCTCTACTGTCCATCATGATGTCACAAAAGGCAGCACCGACTTCTGCATTCTCAGAGTCAAGGTCAAAAGCTTTCTGATAACATTTTTTAGCTTTTCTTCAAAAAGAAAAAAAAAATCAAAGGTTTTAGACAAGATTTTGTTATTATTACAAAAAGTGTCATACATGATGATTACAGAACTAAAGAAACTTTTTTTTAATTATTTTAAATATTTTACATTTAGCTGGGTTATCAGAGGAAATCTATCATTCCTGGTAGAAAAAGAAAGCAATTACTTATCACTTCTGCTGTTGTAGACATACTTCTTGACAAAACTTATATTGCCTGCTGTTGACATATATTTTTTCAGAATACCATCAAATGTCAGTCACTAGCATTTTGGTTATATACAAACTAGTACTTAGTGCAATTTCCAAACCAGTGTAGACATATAATATCATACAATACAAACCATTTTTTTCTGCATTTTTCTTATATGCTGAGTGTGTCATTAAACTTAGTCTGTACTGCAAAGTATCCAATCCAAACCATAATGGTGGTATCCATAAAAAGTCACTATCTGAGCATCTTTATATTCATTTATTTCCAGTAAACAGCAATTTCCTATTTTCCCCCAAAAGCCAAGCAACAATACTATAACAATGCTGTAGTGAAAGCGCTAATCAAAAAGAAATTCAAATAGCTTAAACATGACTTCATACTTACTATGCACAATTTTTTACAGTAATGCTCGCCATGTACAAGGCTCCAAAGCCACTCAAGGTAGAGGGTTACAGAGTAAGAGGTAAAAAACACAGTTTATTAGTTTATATGGGGTAGATAACAATTAACACTAGATTGAACAGGTTAAGATTGTAGGGATCAAGGAAGCATTCTCTCAGGAGTCAATTCCACAAAGTAGCAATTCATAGGATGCTGTTAGAGTGGAACTTACATCTTACCAATAGAATACAAAGGGAACAAGGGTGGTCTGCTACAATGTGCATGGGTTTTAACTGTGAAGGTTAGAAGTGGTAGAATTGAGGAATGTAGTTCATCTGAACACTTTCCATGAAAACAGTGATAGGGTAGTGAGAGGCTACAATGTTTTGTCTGTGGGAAAGGGATTGTAGGGTTTAAAATAATTCATCACTCACAAGGGCGTGTAGACACTTTTGAACTCTATCAAGACTGGAAAGTGTAGTGAAGACTGAATAGCTCCTATCCATATATGGCAGATGTACTTCATTTTTGTCCTGATTTGGTTCTTGTAAAGAGGATAGCAAGAGTGATACAAGGACTGACCGTTTTTCCAGCATCTTTAGCAAGATGGGAGTGCCACTAGTACGCCAGAAGCTAAAGAGAGTGTAAGTAATGGAAAAGACAGTGTATAAGGGTGTTGAGGAAAGGATAAAAAGAAGAACAGGGATCAAGGCAACAGATGTCGAGTGACATTACATTTAAATTCTTGAAGATTATAGTTATCAGGGAAGCAAGTAAGAGGAAAAGAGTTCCACTGTCGGGAAGTGCGAGAAGAAGCTGTTGGAGTAGAAGAGGTGGTCACATTTAACTGTTTCGACAGTAAAAGGATGGGACCGAGATGCCAATCTAGTAGCACACTTAAATTCATGCAGTCAAGGCACCAGTAAAAATAGTTCATCAGAGCAGATGGCATGAAAATATTTATAGAAAAGACAGAGGGAAGCCACATTATATCAGTGAGAACGTGACTGGAGTCAAAACCCCAAGTCAGGACCAATCACATTGCATATCCGTCTTTGGATTTTGTAGAGAACCTCAAGATGAACAGTGGGGGCACCAGAACATATATGACAAGAGCATTCCATAAATGGATGAATGGTAGATTTGTAGATGTGAAGGATGGACTCAGACAAGAAAAACCTTCTGGCATGACACAGAGAATCAACTTTCCTTGCAGTAGATGCAGCAATTGATTCAATGTAGATAGATTGTAAACAAGTTCCACTTGAAGATTGGGGGGGGGAGAGAACATCCATCATATCAGTAGAAAATTTAAAATACTCCCCAATTTAAAAAATTTAAAGTATTAGAAAATTTCAATACTTCATATAAACCTTTCATATCAAGGTAAAATGATCATATTTGAGGCTTGCTTTGTGGTTGGAATAGTTGTGAGAGACCATAGAGAAAATCAGGATTTAAAAATGCTGATTTTCTAGGAATGAAAAGACTCCTGCTCTAGAACATTTCTATTGCTACCATACCATACTACACTAAATATCAACATGAATGTTTTTTGATATTCTTCTTCTACAAGCTGTGTTCTTTCAGCATGTGGGTAATCATGGCTCTCCACAGCTTCCTGTTATTTGTAGCCCTTAATAAAGTTTGTCTTTTTGTTATCTTTCTTCTGCTGTCATACATTTATGCAAGTTCAGTATGTTGCCCACTGTTTTCTTCTACCACCCCTTACCATCAGTATGTCATGTGAATGTCAAATTTTCCAAGCTCTCTTTCCTCATTATTTGCCCTAGAAATTTCAACTCTCTCTTTCTGATGCTCAGAAGCTCAGTTTTTGCTTCCATTTTCTCTAACTTGTCATTATTGCTCATGTGTTCAGTCCATGGCATTCTCAGCATCCTTCTGTGGAAGCACATTTTTGTCACAAGTCTCTTCTCCATCTGTGTTGAGAGTGTCCAGCATTCACTGCCATATAAGAGGACCAATATTACATAACAGTTCAGTACTCTTTTCTTTACTATTTTTTCAGACAATTATTTTTTGAAAGGAGTAATATGTCTTTCAGACTAGCAATTGCAATAGTTAATGCTGTGATAAATTTAGAAAATATTTGTGTGGTGCTGATTTATAAAAAGACAAATTATAATCTGCTGTATTCCACATTTCTTGATAAAACATTTCCCAAAAAATTCTGGTTAAAATAATCACCTTGCACACTGGTTATAGCAGTGATTCCCAAACACCACACCACAGCACACCTCATAGGTGAAGCAGAAGAGGATAGCAGGTGAGGCAGAATGATTGAAAGACAATCAAAGATTTAAAAACAGTTTCCAAAAATTCATATGTCAGAAATAAATAAGATTTCAAAATTTAAAATATTATTATAAATTACTTCTAATTGCATGCATGAGTCCCAGTATAAATAGTTATAAATAATTATAAACTGATTTCATCATTGTGATATTTTTGCATTATATCAAGTATTAAGAATATAGTAACTAGGCTCTGCAAATTGGAAGAGAGAGTTATCAATGATAATGTTCTGACTTTGAATCTACAGTTATCTCCCTTTATCCCTCTCTCAGTGTTTTTATTTTTAAATGTACTTTTTATCACATAAAATTTGGTGAGGTATGAGCAAATTTTCATTATGAAAAAGTGGCCCAGAGAAAAAAGTTTTAGAATCACTGGGTTATATAGCTTGAGATGGGCTGACAGTTTAAAGTGACATGTATCACACATTCATTACCTAGAAATATCATCATGTAGATCCTATGGTGAAAAATATGATAATAATATCATCTGTCCATCAGAGCCATATTTATTAACAACTGGTCTCAGTAAGTTGAATTAATCTAATGGTAGAGAAAAAAGTTCCAGTTTTGACTATCTATTAAAATATTATTAACACAAAATATATATTAACACTGAAATTAATGACCTTAATTAGATCCTCAGTTTAACATGTTACCAGTTTAGTTTTTTTTGTTTTATGAATAACAATTTCCTTCATTCTATAATAATAATTTATGAAGACAATAGAAGAGTAGAGGTAATGTTGCAATATTATAGACACCCATATAGGAAAGGGTGATATGGTTTTACCACAATCTCAAGTGTTTCTGTTTAATTGCCAGGAAGTAGTGTTTTTTTTTATGTTTAATTTCCTAAGTGGCATCCACTTTAACCAAAGGGAACAGAGAAGTAAAGGATGAAGAGTTTTTGGTGATAAATGACAACAAAGCCAGAAATAGGGGGGTGTATCCAGGTGCTGGCATATATTAACAGTCATGCTTGGGATCGGGGTAAGTTCTAGTCCACCTTTGGCAGGAGACAGACTTGTTCATCACATGTTTACAATGCTGTCAATTCAAATTGCCAGGCACCACACTGATATGAGAAGATGGGCAAGGAATTGGTAAGAGAAAGAAATTCACATGATAGCAGTTGTCTAGTGATAGTGGGTTGATTTTGTTTAGTGGCCTATCAATCTCTATGGGTTATTTAATGCCAAAATCTAAATATTTTGAACAGAATTTTATGGCTTCAACAAAATATATTTTGAATGCAATTGTATGCCTTCAGCTACAGATAAAATATATTATTGGTCATCTTGCTATAAAGTGTTGCTGGTAATTCTACTATAAAATGTATTGCTGGTCATTTTTTATATAAAAATGTATTGCTGGTATCTTTACTATAAAAATATATTTTTATGCTTTTATAGTGTGTTGTTTTTGCTTGGTGTTCACTATTTGCCCATAGCTAATACTCTAAAAAGGTGCTACCACCCAGGGTCAGGGTGGAACTGGGAACAATACCAATCTAGAGGTGGTTCCATGCTACCCAAACTCTTCAATCTCCTGATCAGATATTGCTGCCAGATGTAGTTTATCATCATACTTAGGATACTATGTCTCATGTCACCTACCTATCTGATCAGGCGAAACCCTGAATAAAACAACCATTTTGTAATATAGGAAAAAAGGTTTGTATTATCATTACACAACGTGGCATTTGCTTTTCATCTTGTTACTTTATGAGCAGGAAGCAGCCCCTTGTTCAACTTTTGGCACACATTGACAAGATTAAGAATTGAAATGTAATGTGGGGTAATCTTTAGGCAGTTGGTGGAAATCTTGGACAAGGTTATATGTTTACAATATAACAGGATTTGAACTTACATTTGCCACTTTTGGTTGCTTCATTAGTGCTTATTAATATATAGACAATAAGTAGGGCAGTACATGTATTGAAAAAAGTCAAACTAGTAAAATAATTACATTTTTAAGCTTTGTAGAATCATTTAATTAAAATGGTAACAATGAAAATAGCTTACTCTTTATTTTGTTGGCCATAAAGATAAAAATGTCCAAGGTAGAGAAAAATTTCTCCATTGTATGGATCAAATCTAGCAGCCTAGAAAGAGAGAGATAAAAAATAGATAAAAAATAAAAAAGAAGGACAATAACTAACAAAACATAAGAAATCTTGCATTTTACCTTTTTTTTGCAAGCAAAAAGATATCTCTATTTTTGGAGTGATTTTCAGGAAAAAAAAAAGACCCCTGAAAAATACAATGAATGATGTATACAAATTCTCAGCTATCTTTTATATGCACTGTCGCTTCAGGATGTAGGCGATCATGGCCCTTCACCTTTTCCTGTCCCTTATAGCTCTTAATAAGCTTTGTCTTTTGTTATTTCTCCCAAACCCTGTTCTGCCATCCATTTGCTCAAGCCCATCAAGCATGTTATGCACTACTTTCCTCTGTTCTTCTTTCTCTCAATCTGTCCTCCTGAGTATCAGATTTTCCAAGCCCTCCTTCCTTATTACGTGCCCCAGAAATTTCAACTGCCTCTTCCTGATTTTAACTATGTTTCCTTTTTGCTTCCATTCTCTCCAAAACCATATTGTTGCTTCCATGTTGGGCCCATGCACATGTTCAGCCCATGTTATCCTCAGCATCTTTCTGCTATACAGCATCTAAAATACCTGCTATTTATCAGATTTTGTATAAAATGCAGGAGAAATTTAAACTTTTGGAGGGCATAGGGTTAAAGGAACAATCAAGAGTGTTTTATTTTATTACTTAGTTCCACTTTATCAAGGGTCTATTTATGCAATTAATTTTAAAAAACATAAAAAAAAGATAAAAAGAAATGGTAGACAAACACAACTACAAATAAGATTGCAAAAAAATGTTCAGTAAAAACATAACTATAGACTCCAAATTCCAAGTACCAGCAGAATTGAAAATTACAAAGGTTAACAAACATTGTTTATTTTCCAGACCCCACATTGAAAGCAGATATTAGCAACAACTTCTATTTTAGAATTTGGGGAAATATTGCTTGATTTACAGTCAGAAAAAAAAGTAACGATAACCAGACAGAGAATATTCAACTGAATAGAATGGTGACTTTTCTATTTAATATTTAGACAATGATGAAAGTTAAGGAAAGCAAATGATAGTAAATTGAAGTATCTAGGTAAAATGTGATCCCCCACTATTGATAATATTCATTATGCAGCTTTGCAATCTCTCATGATAGATTCAAAAATGCTATCATATAATTCATCACTCACTACCCATTCAAATAAAAGCACCAGCACTTACCTGCAATAGTGAGGCAAAACATTTCTGTGAACATTCCTCGGTGCTCAAGTCAGAGGAGATATCTTTCAATTGCCAATATGTACGGCCTAGCATCAACTGAAACTTACTGTTGTTAGGTTCCAAGGATACTGCTGTTGACAATCTGCAAGTTAACAAAAAAAATGTAAACAAGCCTATCTTCATACAAAGTGTAGTCATAAAAAAGCTGATTTATGTCATAATTATCACACACTGTCTGATAAGAGAATATATTTTATATTTTTCACATATGACTAGTATAACTGATACAGATTATATGTGTGTGTGTGTGTGTGTGTGTGTGCATAAATACACCCACTTCTGCCAAACTAAGCTGGGTTAAGTAAGTATCTATATAATTTATACAGAGGTTTTTTTTTTATCATATCACCCCATGCAAGGTAGTAAAGCTACTAAGACACAAGGAGTTACTGAGTGTGAAAGTATAAGAAAAAAGAGAAACATTATTAAGGAGTGAGAACAATAGAAGATTAATCAAAAAGACAGGAGATAAAAATTGACATTACATTTAAAATTTTGAAGATCAGTTGGCTGGGAAGTATGAAGCCAGAAGAGAGTTGTACATGCAAGAAATGCAAAAAAAAAAAAAAAAAAAGATTACCATAGGTTACATCTAGCCAATTCAACTGTAAAGTGATCTTGTTACTAATCTAGTATTAAACTTAAATTCATAAAGTCTAAGTACCATAGTGAAGAGTTCATTTGAACAATTACAATAAAAGTATTTATAGTAAAGGCACAGGGAAGCTACATTACTGTGATGGGAAAGTAACTGAAGCTGAGACGTCAGATATGTGTGAGAAATACATGTTTTTAACACAGACATATGTTTTCTTTTAAATCAATTCACCCCAAGCAAGGTGATAATACCACTAAGATGCAAAGGGCTACTGGTAGTGAAAGAGAGAATAGACTTTAGCAGGAATCGGAAACCTGATTCTAAACAGGAAAGAAGGGATAAGGAAAAGACTAGGGAGGAGTGTGAACCGGATGATAGGTAAACCTATCTACACCTTTTAATATACATACTAGAAAGTGGTGAAACTTATCATCCCAACCTGCTTTTCAAAAGATCAGAATCGTCTTGGAAATGCCACTTGGTCAGACTTAAAAATTTTGAGCACTCCTCTATGTGTGTATGTGTATGTGATTTGAACGCAATCACACTGTTGAATAAAGAATGTTTTCACAAACAAAACACTATTTTTCCACCTAGTCACAACCACTGACTTTGTATATTCACTAGCAATGAACAAGAACCTTACTGCTATACTTGTAGCAATGAACAACTTTTCCACACACATCATCATGGCAACTGTCGAAATGTATTACCCACAATCTAACTGTGCTCATTTCTGTAAATGTTCAGCAAGTGATTATATCAATCAGTAAAATTTCTTCTGCACAAAAGAAGAATACAATGATACACCGGATTTTATATGGATTTTCAGATGCCATTTTGTCAGACTGTCACTCAACTGCTATCTGTAACTAGGCAATAAAATTCTCTAACGCCATACCATAAACATCTACTTCTGATGTTGTGCATCAGCATAAGACAGGAGGCATTACTTTCAAAGCAACTCCTGTGTGGACATACATATATATATATAGATATATATATAAAATTAATAGATTTATTTTTAATCTGACATTTTTTATTACTTCAAATGTTATTTTCAGTGGAGACCTATGTTTGAAATAGATTCCCAATATTTTTTTTATTTTAAATACTGTGCATTAAATCTATAGCCTGCACACCTGAGAAAAGTCAATCACACTGTTTAAAATGAAAATCAGACCATCTATTTCAAACACCTGAATCCACTAAAACAATGTTTGGAAATATTTATTACCCTCTGTCACCTTATATAAGCTTAATACTGCCCTTCAAAAGTGTAAATTTTAAATTCATTTTTTCACCTTTAAAGTGAAGTCTGAAGATCCAGAGAAAAATAAAATCTCTGGTGAAATAAATTATAACTAATGGGACCTTAAAGTGGTCTGTTCTTTCTTTAAAAAGTAAATTATATATATATATATATATATATATATATATATATATATATATATGGATTTGGTATTATCATATATAAGTGGAAAGTATAATGCAAATAGGTCTTTTTAATATAAAATATTAAAAAGATGGATCCATAAAGAGAGCTCAATGTATAGTATACAGAGCAATATGATATACATCAAGGAAATACTTAATGCATCATTGAAAACACAGTTATAAATTATAATTTATTTCAATGGGTAAGTTTTTAACACGCATCAGACAGAAATTACAAATGGTTTAAATTTAAATTTATCCAGAATATTTTAAAAAACAAGATAACAGGAAGTCTAGACGCTTGACCTAGAAAATCTATTTTCTGGGGATTTATAACATTGAAGATGTGTGGGAGAGGGGGAGTTAGCTTTCAATCCAATTTTCATGTGTTGTGGTTGGGAGAACATAGTAACAGCTAGAGAAATACACTAACATAAAGACATACACACAAACACACACACATATATATATATATATATATATATATATATACACATACATAGACACACGTTTTGAATGATGCCTTAAGTTTTTTCTTTGATGTGTGTGTGCACGTGTGTGTGTATATATATATATATATATATATATATATATATATATATATATATATATATTTAATTTGTATATTTAACATCAATTACTTTTTGATTCAATAAAAGTTATTAAAAAATAATTTTATATATAGTAGAAAATAAGATAAAAAAATATTAAAAATAATTGAAGCACTAATAATAAAAAAAAAAAAATCAACACTCAATAACATTAACTATGAACACAGCCATAATGTGCTAACCATGTTTGGAAAATAAAACATTCCTATAACTTCAAAAAGCCACACATTCAGTTAAAAATAAAAAATTAAAATTATATTAGATAATGGCTAAAAGAATAGCCTAAAGTGCTCGGACATGCAGAACTTTTGAACAGTTCTTACAGACTTTGTGTCCAGAAAAGAAAACTCTTGTACTATCACATGAAAAATTAAATAAAAACCTTAACTGCAGTACTTTGTCAGTTGTCTTTAATGAAACTTGCATAAGAGAGGGATTGCTACCCAAATACAGAATTATATACACACACACACACACACACACACACACACACCTTATAAAATATGAATCTTTAGGGGCCATAAAATGAAAGTATGAGCAAGAGCAATTATACTTACTTTTCCAAAGCTTTAGTAAAATCCCCTTCATGAAAGTGGATCCAGCCTCTCAAAGCAATGACTTCTGCATCTTCTACAGCTTCAGACAATTTTTCAGCATACTCCTGCAGATCACAACACCAATGTTATTTATAGAGGCACACAAAACACAATAATAAATTTTAATTTACATTTTCTAAAACAAATATACACCAATAAAGAATCACCTTGATACAATCTTAGTTTCTTCATCTGATAAGCGCCATTGTCCAATTTATGGAATATTTGCAAAAAATTACTCCTTAAATAATTACAACAGTTATTGGATTGGATTAAAAATAAATCTCTTTGTTTATCTTTGAGTAGATAAGGAATTTGAGTACCGACATTAGTTCTTTTTTACTTACAGTATTTTTAAATTGTCATTTTCTTTTTTTAATTTCAAACCAACTATTAGGATTTTATAGAATTTTATAAAATAAATTGCACATCTGGTGTAATTTTAAAAAATTTGAATTCATTTTTTAATAACTTTTATTAAATCAAAAAGTAATCAATGTTAATTATGCCAATAAATTTTAAATTAATAATAAAATACATAAAAAGCCATTTTCAAAAGTGCTATTAAGAACTCAGATACCATGACAAAAAATCAAGTAAGCGTTGTACTGTCTGATTATTTATAACTTTAAGACTGTAATTTTGGTAAATATATCTGTTAAAATGAGATGACAGTGTTCTTTTCATTTTTGCCTAATTTAGACAACAATTTATCCATTGCACGCTGTATAGGAACTTTGAACAAACATTTCGGATATATTTTTTTGGATTAATAATATCCACAATGGCAAAAGTATATTCCCAGCATTAAAACACCATTATATGATGTGTAACACTCTCAATAATAAACAAAACAAAAACATTAAAGAAACAAGTGATAATAAATAGAGGTTAAAATTAAATTTTTGTGACAGTTTTCAAATATCAATAATCTAAAGCAAACTAGTAATTAATGCTAGCTCCTGCAGAGGGCTAATTGAGCCTCCACACCCAAAACTAAAGTAACCTCTGATCCAGCTTAGAAAACAGCAATGATAATTTTGAAGAAATAATTTTGAATTCCTCAGTTCATTCCATGGAACTTCAAAACCTCATTTTAACTCTGATTCAAGCTATAAGGTCAATTCCAGCCAAAATACTGATTTCGGTCGAAACTCCAATCTGGACCAAAATTCCAATTCAGGCTGAAAATTGAGTTCTTTAAATCACAAACTCCATGTAACTTCAATTGAGTTAAGTTCTTCAAATCACAAACACTGCAGAACTTCAACACTTCACATCACAAAACCTCTCACTTTAATTCTGATTCCTTGGCATTTTGAATGAATAAAATTGATTTTTTAAATTCACAAAGTTTTGTAGACAAAGTTTTTGTGTTACTTTAAACTCAATATAAATTAAAAACTTTTAAAATCATTAATTTTATTCAGTTATTTTAAAATTTGAATTTTTAACTGTTCCCTCATCAATCCGGACACAAATCCCAATGCTGGATGTTCAGGCACCAGATGAAGGGCAGATTTTTTAATCACAGGATCATCCTGATTCCAGAAAGGTATAATATGTCTACATAGAGCAAGTGTGGTCAGAGTTAGAGGGGTTTCAGACGGACAGACAGAATTTGCTGTTTATTTATCAATGATTAATTTGTTTCTTGATTAATATAGCTTTGAACATAAAGAAATATATGAAGTCAGTTTAAACATCACTTATGGCCTTGTGCTGTACTAAACGAGGTTTAGTAACGCGTAAAAGATGTTTCAGAAGTTACCCAAAGTGATTCCTTGGACCAATCAGAAATGAACAAAAAAAGAAGACATTCTTGAAGGCAATTGCCTACAAAAATGTAGAAACAGATTAAGAAGAGGAAGAATCAAAAGAAGGTGGTAGTTACCGCTGCCTGTTCATATTTCTCTAGCTTTATATAAAGGTAGGCAATGGTCAAGACAATCTCTCTGTCTTCAACTGTAGTCTGAAAAGAGGAAAACAAGTGAAACAAATCTAAACATTTGAAAGACAGTGATGTATACATGATAGTGATGGCTACTAGGACAGGAAGTGAACTATGATCTGGCTATCAGAAATATTTACTGAGTAAATGCTCGATAAAAAGAGTTTTAAATTTGGAATCAAAATTCACTGGACAATAGTTTATTATCATTAAAAAAAAAAACATTTTGGGCATTCACTGCTGCCTATATATACAACTACAAGTATTTTTGAACAGCCCAAGATAAAATCAAAAAGTCCAATTCCCAATACTCTATCACAAACAGATGCATATATTTTATTTTTATTTTTCCTACTATAATAGAAAAAAGTATTTTTATGTCTTTCTGAAAGTGTGTATGCTAAATTCAAAACAAGTGGAGATTTGTACAATTATTTTTTTAATACCAAAACAAAGCTACAGTTTATCCTTGATGGCTACTCTTATCACACACACATGTTGCAAGATGTGAAATCTATCTTTAAAAGTTTCAATGAAGTGTTAAGACTCTCAGAGTTTTCAGGACTGTATTATATGAGAAAAATGCTACAAGTCCATTTGCTGAAAATTAGTTAATGTAATGATTACTTAAGTGGATTTTGAAAAAAATATTTGTTTATAATGGCTATTTGCTACTTCATAAGATTTCAGTCTGTAAACTGTGCGAACCAAAGGGTTTATTTAATGACTTTAAATTGAAATAAATCTTATTTGGCTATTAGAGGAGAATTTATTTAAATACATTTAAAATACAATTGTTTCCTTCAGAAATTAAAGACCTATTTCATATTCAAAATGCACCAAGTTAAATCAGTGGATTAACATTTCTAGCTCAAGCCTTTATCAATCATCAAACCCTATAATAATTATCAATGTATGTTTATTTATATGTTTCCTGTCCCTCTGTAATGAGAAGGGAGGTAAATCAATTTCAGTTAGTAAATTTATGAGGGATTACTTCCCTGAGCTGTTTTAATAATCTAGACAAATAAAATATTTATCCACATTTAGACATAATTACTTCCTGAGCAAAACAAACCATTTAGTTAATCACTTCCTTTTCTCCTTTTGCTTTTAGATTGTAGTCTTCTTTGTTCAAGCCTTTCATGTGATGCACTCAGATACCTTTGTCGATTAAGTGATCATCTTGCTTAAACTTGGCCCTGAAATAGGCTTTGCCATTGCTGTCTTTGTTGTTCTGTTGCTAATCTTTTTATCCCAAGAGATATTTCTATTTCACTGTTATATTAAACACATAAAAAATTTTTAACATGAAAAGATAATGAGCAAAAAGCGATTTATATAATACTAGGAGTAATCTATAAATTATAGATACACTTGAATGTCTAAAAAAATATAAAGGGGACAGATTCATTAAATAGTTCATTGGCCTTTATTTTAGTTGTGAATTTTTTTTTATCTCTGTTTTATTGAATCTCAATCCATCATTTCATGACTTTTGTTTCATTTCATCTCACTATTAAAACTTGTTAACAACCACCATCATTATTGACAGCACGAATACACCAGTCTTTGAATAAAGAGCCAAGGATTCACTCATATTCATATAATTTTTAACTATTATAGAAGAGAACTATTAACTTTTACTCATCATAAAAAATCCCAACCTTATTGAATGATGATATAAAGTATAAGGAATGAATTAACTATTCCCTGATGCATCTTTGCAATTCAAAGATAAAACAAAATTGTAAAATATTTACCTTTTTTTTTTCTTTTTTTTTTTTAAGCATTTCACCCCAAGCAAGGCGGGAAGCCACTAGGACGCAAGGGGTTACAGAAGATAGGAAGATCAGATAGGAGTGATAGAAGATAGGATGAGGGTAGTAGATAGATTAGGGCAACTGGAGATGTCGATTGACATTACACTTGAATAGCTGGAGATTATAACTCACAGGGAAACAGGAGAAGGGAAGAGAGTTCCACAGGTGAGAGGTGCGAGACATGAAGCTATTAGAGTAGAAGAGACGGCTACATTTAGGAGTTTCGACAGTGAAGGGGTGAGAGCGGGATGCCAGCCTCGTAGGGCGCTTGAACTCATGAAGTCTGGGAACCAGCGAATGCAGCTCCTCGGAGCAATTCCCATGAAAGTATTTGTAGAACAGACAGAGGGAGGCGACGGTGCGTCTGTGAGAAAGTGACTGTAGACGAGATGCCAGGGCAGGGCCAACCATATTGCATATCCGCTTCTGGAGCCTATCAAGAACCCCGAGGCAAACAGAAGGGGCGCCAGACCATATATGGCAGCAATACTCAAAACAAAAAGGATTATTTGCACTTTTAAATTTCAATAATTAATTTTAAGAATTTAATGAAAAGGAACTTTAGACAGTACAGAAAGGCCAAAGAATTATCAGCTGAAACATTAACAACAATAAACATAAAATAATAGCTTATATAATAATATAAGAAATAGAATATGGGCACCTCAACATGGTGTAATGGTTAGAAAGCTTGTCTTACTAGATCAATTACGACTGAGTAGTGAGTTTGATCCTCGCTGGGTGCCCCATACTTTCGGCCTTGTGCCACATCTAAGCCAGGCTTAAAAAAAATCACTATAAGAAATAGAATCACCTCATATATATATATATATATATATATATATAACGTCATCCACAGACAGACTGTTTCGCTGTTTCACAGCTCATCAGTGTGGCTAGACATCCGATTGCCTCTAGCTAGGATCGAAACCCGACTGAATTGGTGTCAGTGGAGATTCTAACCATTAAGCCGTCGGGCGCAATTGTAGGGATGAAAGTGAATTTTTTTAAGCGTATTTATTTTTTACAAACACGCCCAGTGACCGACAGTGACTCAATTCGCATCTGCGAAGAGTCTCGCTATATATAGCTATAATAGTCACTGTTTACCAACCCACACCTATATATATATATATATATATATATATATATATATATATATATATATATATATATATATATATGTGTGTGTGTGTGTGTGTGTGTGTGTGTGTGTGTGTGTGTGTGTGTGTGTGGGTGGGTGGGTGTGTGTGTGTGTGTGTATCTTGGACAATAAAATAATGTTAAAAATTAAAATTTCAGACACACTAGGTGGTATATTAATATTTTTTTTATTATTTAAATTACGTTTCTCGACTAGTTTCAGCCAGCATGGCCATCACCAGGAGAAAAAATTCCTGCTTGTTAGTAGCAGTGAACTACAGGAGTGAATGAATGTCTTTGAAAAAAGTGAACTTTGCCTGTAGTTTTCATTTGTTTTTTTTATCATTAATTTTTGGTCAGTTCTTGTATAGGTCAGTACAAGGGAAGTAACTTTTCCATGTTTGCTCATACATATATAATTCTTTTTTTGTTATAAGCATTTAAAGACTTTGTTGCTGTACTCATAGTTGACATTATTTATTTTGGGCTTTAATTCTCTTATATAAAGGGCTACAAGGATTTTTAGCTTTCGCTTATTATTGTTTTTATGTAATATAGATGTATTTTCAACTAATATCCATTTAATCTGTGTGTGTGGGCATGAGTGTTCCTTTAAATGCTAATATATTGAAATATGCTCAGCCAAATGAAATGTAAGCCTTTTTGTTAGCAATTTTTTTTTTTGTAGTTAGCATTGACATTTTATCAGAGATACAATCTCCTAAAGGACATGTTTATGTTATGTCTAAATTATTTAACCAAAGCTGTTTGAATATATATATATATATATATTATAAATTAATTGATTTAAAATATGTTTTTTTTGCTACACAGTTCCAACCATGTTTCAAAAATAGAAGCTAAAAACCCCAAATTTAATTTTGCAATTAAATTAAAAGCATTAGTTCCATTTCATCTTCAAGCGAATTTTGGAGTAACTTTTAAAAATTACCGGGTTTTTAAAAGTTACTCCAAAATTTGCTTGAAGATGAAATGGAACTAATGCTTTTAATTTAATTGCAAAATTAAATTGGGTTTTTAGCTTCTATTTTTGAAACATGGTTGAACTGTGTAGCAAAAAAACATATTTTAAATCAATTAATTTATAATATTAATGCTCTGTAAATTTACATTGAGCACTATTTTGTAAAAATAAAAATATCTATAAGAACACCGGATTTTATATCTTACTGTTCTTTCTTTTTATTTATATATATATATATATATACACACACACACACACAGACATGCCAAAAATCATGACATAACAGTGTGTAAAAATAATGGTAGGTGGCACCACTATACCTTGGCATTATGGTAATGCCTAAACCTATATCTGATATACTCCGACTAATGGTAAATCAAAATGAACACTGAGTGGGCTGCTCATAACAAAGTGCTATAAATTACTGGAGTTTGAACTGGGCATGATAGTTGGTCACATATGGATTGGACATTCTATTTCTGAAATTGTGAAAAAATATAACATCTCTTACTCTACTGCCACATGCATACTGGGAATTTGTACTCAATCGTGGATTCCATATCCTCTAAAAATGATTGGTTATTCCAGTAGAAGAGTCTTTCCACTGTGTCATTGGGCCCAAGTTGGTCAGAGGATCATTCTAGAGACTTTCAATAGTGTGGCCACCATGTTTACCTGATATGAACCCAATCAGGTATTTATGGGACATGGTGGAGAGTTCAGGCTATTGCATTCAGTTCAGACTAATGCCCTGGAGAATAGCACAAATAAATTTCTCCTTCCACCAACTATTGGTTAAATATCAGTGGATTAGACACTTTATTCTTGGCACAGCAGAGCCTGTCTTGGGGAAAGATAATGTTAAATTCAAAGACCTTGCTAACATGTTATGGTCAAGCATTATTTCCCATATCTAACAGATTTGAGGAAAGCTACAGTTCTGTAGTGGGTGATGTAAATAAAAAAATCAATGTATATATAACACACACACAAAGAAAACTATTTCGAAGGAGACAGTGGAAACTAGATGTTATTTAGGATTTGTTAGGAGCTGAAAGTAATTATTGCTAACAAACCTCCTGAAGGATCTTCACCATGTTGTTAACCATTCCAAGAGAAGTTTGCTGAAGGCATATCTTTGCCTGCAACATGTGGAGAGATGCTATCAAACTGCTTGGGCTGATTGTCAAGCAGCCAACCTTTTTGGGAATGGCTTTAAGAGCTGAAGTAGAGAAAAAGAAAGATTTATTAGGTACAGGTCATAACTAACCCAATGTATTTGGAAAAGACATTAAGGTTTAAATTAAACATTTCATTGGAACATCAGTCTTGCTTGTAGTCAAAATTTATTAACTTATTTGGTACTATAAAATTTTTATTATGACAGGTCAGTCAACAAGGACTTCTGATTATGGAAAAAAATAATGAAAATTGTAAAAATGACATTTTTAGCATAGGTGATTGTGATGTAGAAAAATGTTCTAAAATGGATTTTACAACTAACAAGAATCCCCATCAAAAGGTGTGTTGTGATCTATTCAAATCTGTATGTAACTGTCAAAAAGAGGACTTTGCAAGTTTTTGCAATGAAAAGTGACAATATATAATTCTTCCAAGCAAATATTAGCAAGTTTAATTTTTTTCTGATATTTTCAGAACTGGAATATTCTTTAGGAAAAATGCAACTAATTTCGATTTACATCTAAATTTTAACTTTTGTTGCCTGTGTCTATTCTGTATATACCAAAAAAAAAAAAGTAGATACTGGTAACAGACTCTTTGTACATTTGATTTACCAACCAGAATAAAATTTATTTTTGTTTGGTCTGAAATCCAATTTCTCATCATTCCTTTTTTCTCAAAGACAATCATGAATTTGACAACAATTCTAACTTGGGATCCATTATTTGATCACAACTTGTCAGAATAACAAATGATTCTGATTATTCAATTTTTGCTAGTATTTCTTTTATTTTGAAGGTGCAGGTGGCCTAATGGTTCACAACATAGAAAATGGAATCAGTGAACTGAGTTCAAACTCTAGGTTGGGGCAGTTTGCATTACTTTGCACCAGAGTACATGGGAAAATCATGAACCTATTCCTTACAATTATGGGTAATATAAGTGAGCAGTTCAACATATACTAAAGTGGGGAGCATCTTGAGTATTTGGCTAGCAGCCTGGCCATGTCAGAATTCACTAACTACTGAAACCATAGCAGCATCACTTAGTGTAATTGCAGACCTATGCTCCACAAGGGATCTGCAAGAATTCCTTTATTTTGATCATCAGTATAACTCTTGGTCTATTCATGATCATTAATAAACAATGCAGATCAGATATAAAGAACAAACCTTCATTAAGACTTGTATTTTCATCCCTTATACTTAGAGGCATGCATTTATATGGCAATTATCTTATCAGTTGGGCCACAAAGGCTATCATTCAGGAGTTATCAAAACCTAGTTACATTTAATGATAATGACTTGATAAATCAAGTCAATTCTCCTGATAGAATAATTTTAGAATATGATGTACAAAGTTTACACTTTTTTTTAAATTAGTATCGAACAATTTTAGTTGGGCCTGGTTATGCATAACAAATTCTCAAATTTGATCCTTATTTCATGCTTAAAATATAACACTACAGAGAGAAATTTCAGTTATTGATGGTTAATAAACTTTACATACAAAGTAAGTCTACTGAGTCTTGCTTCATACTTAAAATAAGCTTAATTTTTGGACAAATCTGAACCTTGTCATGTTTATAAGCTTCATGCTAAAAACAAAAAGAACAGTATATACAATATTTAAACATACATACATACCCATGTTGTATGCTTTCTCAATCACTGTTGTTTCATGAAGATGATACAAAGTTAACATTAGGTAGTAATGCCCACAATAAATCAAAGAATTCTGTTGTAGACCTGGAAAACAAATATAAAATCTCTTGTATACATGCCTGTGTCTATATGTTTATTAACTTTTAGTAGCAACTACTCTATCTCCAATGCGACATTTTACAAACTCCAGATCAATAAATTTTCATCTGAAAGTTATCAAAAAAACATTTTTTCTGGTTTATATTAGGTTTCTATACATTACTTAATGAAGAAAAATTGATATTGTTTTCTTAAATAGTTTTTTGTTTTTTTTTAATTATTACAGAATAACATTTATTTGGATTTTTCTACTTCTATGGTTTCTCCTGCCCAAAAAATAAACCTTTTCAAGTTCTCCTTCTCATAAATAAAATTCAAAATGAGAAAAACTGTTAATTGCTGAAAACCCCAGAAAAGTGGATTGAACAATTACCAAAAAGTTTTTTTTATGAAACTCTAGAGTTGAGGTGCAGAAGAAGGTGAATATAAGATCAATCAGCTAAGTGACAAATTACATTTTTAGTAATATAGGTAATATATATATATATATATATATATATACACACACAAAATAATTGGTGGCTGCCTATTTTTTCAAGTATGCACATCTGCTAGGGGTGGGATAGTTAATCCCTTGTTGCAGATCCCTGCTCAGACACCTTTGTATTTTTCCAGCACCCACAGAAACAACCAATGTGCCTGAGCAAGCATCTGCACCCAGGATTGGCTAGCCACCGTCACAAACAGGCATAGTTGGATTTGAGTGGCCATTCATTATACATTGTAATATATATGAATGTATATCATATTAAGACATACTATCAAATTGTATTGCATGATAAAAAGAATTAATGATAAAGTAAAATAAAATAACTATTGTTATTATCAATAATTAACATTCTTATATCAATCTTCTAGCTTTCTCTCCAAAGTATACTAAATATAATGATAGTAAATAATGACTGACAAACCTTTTTTTAGTAGTTCAGTGGCCGTATTGTAATCTTTTGAAATGATGGCACAAGCACCAATGCAGATCTTCATAATGGCTGATGTTTCCTCAACAGATGTGGCTGCTTTGTTCACACAGTCAGTGAAGAATTTACTAAACAATGGCATTAACTTTCCTGAAAAACAAACAAAATACTTATTTTAATGGTATTGAATAATGTTACAATTGTAAAACTATCTTTTGACACTCTCTCATTCCTGATTGAAAGACATTTTTGGTATGAACAATTTCCTTTTTAAATACTGTTCACACTTAATTAACTGAACGGAAAGACATACACAGTCAGGCTCTAGGGAAGTTTTAGTATTAATCTTTATAGTTTGGGAATAAAATACAATTATATCAATTATATTTTAGTAAGATAAAAAAAAAAGAAATTATTTACAGTTTGAAATATTGATAGTCTTTTATGAATTTATAAATGAAACATTATTAAACAGGGTACAGCAGAAATATCGCCCATATAATGGTAAGACATTAGTTAGATGAAGACAACATTGCCACTAATGTATCACTATTATATGGGACGTATTTGTGGGAGGTACATATGGAAGGTATTTCTACTGCACCATGTACTTAATTTTCAAAATTTTAATGAATGGCAACTTTCCTTCAGAAAATAATTCTCTTCCTCTACCCTATCATTTCTATAATCTCTTCTTCTACCCTATTCCTGCTATAATCTCTTCTTCTACGCTATTCCTGCTATAATCTCTTCCATCCTATTCCCGCTATAATCTCTTCTTCTACCCTATTCTATCTATAATCTCTTCTTCTACCCTATTATTTCATGCTTTATTCAAAATAGTGTTCGCAATCCTTATGAATACATTTTAGCCAAGTTGTCCGTCAATCTGAATAGCATTGTCTAAAATCATGAGAGGAGTTATTTTGATTAATATTCTTATCCTTGCAATTTTTATATTCTAGCCAATGTATCCTTTGGCCTTCAGAGAAAAAAAATATGGTTAATACTTTGCACATGTACTGGGAAAATTACCAAATATGTTGATTTACTTGTAGCTGGAATTTTTTGTTTTTCAGACTAATAATACACTACTTTATGCAGTTATTTTAATATGCAAATCTAGAAAGATCTAGATAAGAGAAAAACAAAATTATTACCTAATGGAATTATGTAATTGAGAAAGAACTCAATGGCTGAAATGTAGCAAAGATGAGAATACTAATCTGAATAACTTTCGGAAGAATAACAATGACATATCTAAAAATTTAAAACAATATAAGACATGAAAACAATGACAAATATTACTTACCTATGTTTGCATCCAATTCCAACAAAAGGGCGTAATCAATAAGATTTTGATTTTCAGGATCAACAGCCAATAAGCGGTTAATCTCCAATTTGAGAAATTCTTGATCATTGTTCTGAAAGTCAGATTATAAGTTCCATTGAGTCAATGAGAGTATTTTTTTTTTCATTTTACCCCCAAGCAAGGCAACAAAGCCACTAACACACAGGGGGGTTACTGAGTGTGAGAGAATATAAGAATAACATTATTAAGGTATGAGAACAATAAAAGGACGGGAATTAAGAAGACAGTAGATAATAATTGACATTGCATTTAAATTGTTGAAGATCAAACTTGATTGGAAAGCAAGAAGCCAGAAGAGAGTTCCACAAGCGAGAAGTGTGAGAGAAGAAACTATTAGCATAGAACTTACAGTTACATCTTTGCCAATTCAAATGAGGAGACATTGCTGCCAATCTAGTATTACACTTGAATTCATAAAGTCTACGTACCATACAGGAGAGTTCATCAGAACATTTATCATGAAATTTATATTATAGAAATATTTATAGAAAAGGTACAGGGAAGCTACATTAAGGGAAAGTGACTGAAGTTGAGATGCCAGGTCCAGATGAATGACATTGCAGATTCTTGTCTGGATTTTATCAAGAATCTCTAAATATATAACAGGAGCACCAGACCATATGTGGTAGCAATATTCTAAAAATGGTAGACTTGTAAATATTTAAGATAAATTTTGGCATGAAAATTGTCTAGCATAACACAGAGAACCAATTTTCCTAGCAGCAGGCCTAGCAATTGATTTGATATAGTCTTTCCACTTCATGTCAGCAGAAAATGTTAGGCCAAGAAACCACAAGTCACTCCCTCTTGGACATTAGCATTAGCCATGTTGATGGAAAGTGTTCTCTCAGGTAAGTAGTTTTGTTTATTTTTCTCTTATTACCATCTTAGTTAAAAGCAGGACTCCTTGGAAAATGTAAATCATCAGTTATTCATTTCTGCTCCAAATCGTAAAATAAAAAATGCAATAAAACTGACATTATTTACTTAGAAAAGCTTTTAATTGCTTTTATAAATAAGATATATTAAGAACACTACAGTCTTAAGAAACAATTTTTTTTTTTGATGAATGAATTTTTACAATAATTATTTTCATTTCTTTTTAATTTTAAGATAATTATTTATTAAGTTTCAAATTTTTAAATTTCTGTATTACTTTGTTCCCCTTAGGTCATATTGTTATTAAGTGAAAACTACATTTACTAATCAAAAATTGAAAGGCTTAATACAAATTATCACACACCAAGATTTTTAAAAGAATTTTGAATTCTTTTTATTAGTGTAAAAACATACCAATTTTTTAAGTACAGTTATACACAACATTATCTGAAAATATGAGCAATAATTATATTAAATTTAAAGCCCAAATTCCTAAAATGCAATAAAACATTAGATTATGGAGAATATTTATCTAAATTTTTAAGCTTACTGAGTACTTAAAAATTATTTAAAAACGGCACTTACATCAGTTTCTTCAATTAGGTTTTACTACAGATAAAGTCTCCATAGAAGAACATTAGCTATTATCAAACTGTCAAGAATGTCAACACAGCTACTATCAGGTTAAAAAATGTATTTCTGAGATATTTAAACACAAAGTAAATAATATTTGTTTCAAGTCAGATTAATTATACTTTAAATCAACTAATATTCCTCAAATAAAATTTCAGAAAAGTATATTTTATTTTTGGAAGATTTTTTAATAAAGAGAATGATATTGCAATGAAAGATGACTAAAAAAGGCACTAATCAGCTAGGGAAGCAAAAAAAAAAAACCACTCCTTCAAGTCAATTTAAATTAGTTTTTGAAATGTAGCAAAGTATTTTGCTTATTGAAAATATTAAATTTAATCAATTAGCTTGAAATTAAAGCTAAAATAAAAGCTTCAAGAAAGATTTTTCATTTTTAAAAATTTATTTTAAACCTTAGGTATCGTTTTTTTCTCTGATTTCTGTGGAGGTGCCTAATATATATGTATATGTATGTATGTATGTAAGGGTGTTCCAATAACTTGGACCGATTTTAAACTTAATTCACATTTAAAATCAATCCAAGTTATCGGAACACCCTTTGCGTGTATGTATATGTGTATGTATATATATATATATATATATATATATATATATACACACACACACACACACACAGATGGCAAAATTTTTCAAGCACCACAAGAAACCAGTAAGAAAACACAACCTAAAATCTACATGATTGCTCAAAATTAAAGATAATGGCTGAAACCATTAACATGAGACAAAACGTACTAGTTTGCAAGGCGCCAGAAACAGAAATGTGTCTCCAATCATTGCTTGATGCCAGCAATTGGGTCTTTGTCAAGACATATGATAATAGAATAACATAAAGGGAGGAATAATGTCTTGCTTTTTCATACTCCATTTCAGTGAGTATTTAACTCCATTCAAGAAAATTAGTAACAATATAGAATTTGATAAGAAAATAAAAGACATTTTTACCTTGACCAGACTTGAGATGTATCCCTCTGTTAACCATTGTTTCTCTTCTGAAGGCACATTTTGACTTTCTAAACATTTCTTATAGCAGGAAGCCAACTAGAAAAAAGAAGCAGCATATAGTGATTTTCCAAGCGTAGCTTAGATGTGGCACAAGGCCGAAATTAGGGGGTACCCAGTGAAGACCGAGCTCACTACTCAGTCATAATTGTAAAGCAGCATATAGATATGCTACAAAAAAATTAAAGCCAAGTCAAAATATATCTGTATATGGCCTTAGAGAACACAAAGAAAAGTAGATTATTCCAAGTCATGATAAAAGTTGTGAGAGTTTTACAAGTAAAAACAAACAGTTCTGATAAATGGCAAGTTCATTTGTAAAATAATTAGTTGCATTGTTAAACAAAATGGTAATTGTCTATGATGTGAGCTGTTCTAGTAAAACAAGATCTGAAGATATGTTAGCAGAAGTTATGTTTTATCTTGTAGAGAAGTGACATCAAAACTACCCCAGAATACATTACAACAGATCCAATGGCAGCAGGCTGCTTTTATTAAGGAGAACATTAAAAGTATAACCCCTTTTCATGCTGCCGACACTCGATGGTGTAACCACACTTAATGGTCTGGTCCCCAGGGTCTTAGGTCGACATGTTAACCATAGGGATAATCCCGTGCTGGTCAATACCAATGATGGTCCAAGCTGGCTATTGGTTGCTGGCCACTTCGATCCACTCCAACTCTACCCATGTTGGGTACTTGATCACAGAGTAGTGAAAGATCGAATTTCATCATAATTGAAGTGCTGAGTAAAACCATGGTGGGACCTACATTAAGGGAAGAAATATTTTCACAAATGAAAGATTCGTTTGGTCAATCTTCAATTGGTTTATGAAGCTCTTGGCACAACAAAAGTTGACCTTTCCCACATCAATCTCTATAGTGACAATGGGCCTCAGCAAAAATTCTGGGTGCTGGGTTCAAAGTTCTTCAGAGGCAGATCATGGCAGCAGACATGGATTCCAGAGGCACTGATGTGAGAATTTGCCGTGCAAGAATCCAAACTCTCAAATCTGTCTGCTTATATGCATTTTGGCTCATAACTGGCATGGGGCAAACAGGTTCTGGGGATTCGGTGATTCCCCAATTATCGCATTAATCCCAACATGGGTTCTTTGTCCCCTATTTCTGCTTTCTTAATCAACTTTCCAAACTTTGAGAATTATTCACCTTCCTTGGGTGTAGTTACAGGGATTACTCCTCCTCTAAACTCCAACTTACTTCACTTTACATCTCATACCATAACTCTATACAGGTAGTACTAAATTCTCCTTCTTCCTCCTACCTTCTTAGCATTCAACCATAGCCTACTTCCTTGGGCAGGCACAACTGTCTTTGTGATGAACCTAATTTTAAAAGAGAGTAGATGAAAATGAAGGGTTTTATTCTAGTCATTAATTTCAATTCTCTGGTTCCTTTCTATTGCCCTAGAATTATCACTGTCCAGTGAAAATATAAACCAGATCACTGGTTTGCTCGGAAAAGACAAGACTTGTTTTCAAAACTTCCATCCTAAAGTACATTCAATCCTTAAGAAGTAGAGATAAAATTATTTCCCAATTCTTTTTTGTCACATGTCAGATCCTTGATAGATAAAAAAAAAAAACTCTTGGGTGTATCATCCCAATTCATAAGGAATGAAAAACCCAGATGGCTCTTTTCAATTCCCATCATCAGGGAAACTGTCCTCCACTTTCTCTTTCAACTTATACTTAATATTAACCACTTCATAGCTTCAGTGTCACAAAAGAACAGGAATTAAGAAGGTAGAAGATAACGATTGACATTGCATTTCAATTTTTGAAGATCCAATTTAACTGGGAAGCAAGCCAGAAGAGAGAGGCATAAGCGAGAAATGCGAGAGAAGAAACTGTTAGCATAGAACTTACAGTTGTATCTAGCCATTTCAACTATAAAATGATGGAACCTTGTTGCCAATTTATTACTGCACTTAAATTCATAAAGTCTAGGTACCATAGAGGAAAGTTCAGAACAATTACCATGAAAGTATTTGTAGGCACAGGGAAGTTATGTTATTGCAGTGGGAATGTAACTGAAAAGGAGATGCCCAGTTAGGACCAGTAACATTGCAGATTCTTGTTTGGATTTTATCAAGAAACTCTAAATATATAGCAGGAACACCAGACCATATATACTTTTAAAATATGCTATATTTATGGGTAAAATTGCACTATATCAAATATAGAGTGTATGTGCTCAATATGAGAGATAGAAATTGAGGTCAACACCAAACAGCAAGTTTGTTTCATGCTTGAACAGGCCATGTATGTTGTGTTTTGGCTTGACTATTTATATACTTGTCAGTGGTGCATTATGGATACTAAGGTATGGTATTAACCAAAGAATTTGGTAGGTGATAACAGTTATGTTTCAAATTGTTCTAGAGGCTACTGAGTAGGAACAATTGTGGATCCACAGTTATTTGTAACTATTTTATAATTTACTTGTGTTTATGTGTGTATTCATGGTTTGTTAATTTGTTTGTTATTTACATACTTAATTTGTGTGTGCGTGTATATATATATATATATATATATATATATATAGTTTATGAAAAACTAGGTAATCTGTATGGGTAAACCCAAGGAGGATAAAATCCAGAGTAAATATATATATATATATATATATATATATATATATATATATATATATATAGGGGTCAGTATATTTTTATGCAAAATTATTTCCTACTATTCCAAATGTTTTTGTAGATACCTATGTTTGAGTAGATACCCTGTTTTTTGTTTTTTTTAAACAGTGTGAATGATGTCTACCAGTCTGCACATTCAAGAGACTTAATAAAGAAAATGTGGTCTCCAGAAGGGTTTGAACCTACAGCCCTCTTTATCATAGAAGCACATAGGATCATACAGTGTTTTTTCCTAAAAAGTGGGGCCACAAATTCATACCCTGGTCGTGAACATATTTTCTTTATTAAGTCTCTTGAATGTGCAGATCAATAGACATAATTCACACCATTTAAAAAAAAAAAAAAATAGGTATTTGCTCAAAAATGGGTATCCACAAAATAGTGTCAGTGTGTCACTGTGTCACACTTTTTCAATTAATGGGACACAACTCTCTAACTTACAATAACTCATGCTACAGAAACTTTGGATTCCCAAGTTTTCATTACTGCAATTGTTTTGGGCAATTTTTTGTACATGAATTTTTGTGACAAATTTTTTTGTATGATGACAATTTTTATAATTTGGAAATAAATATGGGAATAATCAAATTTAATTGTGAAATCCAGCAAAAGTCACCCATGAAATAAAAATAATTGTTTTTATGGAAAGTAAGGACCTACTCACATCAAATTGTCTTTAAATGGCATCGCAAGAACTATCATTTAACTTTTAAAAGCTAAGCTTAGATATTAATGCAATACTTAAATGCAGCAATAAATTTTGAGTTATTCTGTAATTTATTGTTGGCTATTGCATAGGCAGCAGTATACCTATCAAAAATAAATCTCTACCAATAGAGGATCAGACTACACTCAAAACAGCCAAGGTTGCAGCACAGAAAAAGTAAGTCACATGCAAATGAAAACCAGATCAAACAGCAACTAGGAGAGCTTCCAATGCTGTGAATATGCAAAGACTTAGAGACTATGGAACTTCTACTTAGTTGTATTGATGCTAGTTTGTGACCCTGGGTTTCACGTCCTTGTGATCTTCAGACAAACCTTATATATATATATATATATATATATATATATATATATATATTGCTAAAATGATAATTTGTGATTTATGCAA
Source organism: Acanthosepion pharaonis (assembly GCA_903632075.3). NCBI lineage: Eukaryota > Metazoa > Mollusca > Cephalopoda > Sepiida > Sepiidae > Acanthosepion > Acanthosepion pharaonis. The sequence goes on along the minus strand of CAHIKZ030000825.1, from coordinate 583,829 downwards.
AATGTTCAGATGTTCTCCATTCATTAAATTGACCAGTTTACAGCCAGGACACACCATGCTACTTAGTCAAATCATCAAATCAGCTTCATTTCCTCTCATATAACAAATGGAAAAAGAAATTTTCAAACAGGATTTTTGCAAGAATTGACACTTTGTTGAACAGATTCACACATGGGTGCTTTCCTGAACACTTCAATTTTGACCTCTTCAAACCATGAATCAATTATTTGCTTCCCCACTTATCATCATAATCTTCACTTCATATGACCTTTTCTTCTCTTCACCTTATTCATCATTACCATTTCAAATGTAACCTTCTATCATGAAATGTCTCTCAAGCCTTGTATTGAATTTAGTATAAAAAATTATGTTTGCTCTTGTGCTTACCACATTTCCATGCATCTCTGACTGATCTTTGTCCTTCTCAAGTAGTTGTGACAATTCCTTTAAAGCAGTAATTCCTCTGTGTGAAGTTTCCCCAGTCACACTCATCAGCTTCTGATAAGCAGAGACAGCCTGTAAAGTGACAGAATTCAAATATTGTAACAAACATGGAGAGATGGTCTTCTCATTCTCTTTAATATTCATCAAAAGGATAGATTATAAAGAAGGGTATCAAGGACAAATTTATTGAGAATCAGTAGTAGGCTGGCCAGGATGTCAGCTTGCTCAAGTGGGCCCCCAATATCAAATAAAAATGCAATAAAGAAACAAATACAGTTTTAGTAATAAAAAGGAATAAGAACTTTATAAAGTCATCTGCACACTATCAGTTACTCAAGTTCAATTTGAGAGGACATTTTCAAAGCTAAAGATCACAAAGACAAGGTTAAGAAATTCTCTGAGGAAAATTTGGAATCAAACATGTTGTTAACCATTGAAAAAAAAACTGTTAGATGAATTGAATGCAGAGGCAATTATTCACAGATTCACACAAACACAAATGATTTCTCTTAATACAGTGGACTGCATGCAATGTTCTATTGTGCTTTTGAATTATGTTAATGTGTAAATTATGTAGTAAACTATTTAAAAATATCAACCAATTACTTAAAATTTAAATAAATAAAAATATTCAATTATATGTGTTAACATTTGGTATCTATTGCCATTAATATGTACAATACATGTACACTGTAATTACTTACACATTTTTTTCCACAAAAATCTTAATTGTACTATTTTTTTTTTATGTATTTTTTTAATTTTATTTATCTGTAATGAAAATTATATGAAAGTATTGTAGTTGTGGGTTTGTCCTCTACTCCACCTCTCACTCTAACACCTCCTAAAATCTTGTTTGATCATTTGGTCAAATTTTGGGAAGTAGGTCAGACAAATAACTTTTCAATTGCCCTCCCCCCTCATGAACAACCGTGGGGGGTGGTAAGAGAGAAAAAAATTTATGTTAGGTCAATCTCAAGTAGGTTAGGTCTGGTTGCTAAGAAAATCAGTATTCAAATTCCCTATTTTTTTTAGCTAAGCCTGAATACCAACTTCTGGTACTAGTGAGAAGGTATCTGTTTCAACCACAAGACACGTGTCTTATTTCAGGTCGTCATTAATCTTAACACATTTAGATATTTATAGATTTATACACAAAATAGAATTGCCCATTGAACTAAAAAGAGTGTGTTACAGCATTTCCTGATGTCTATGGTTTCTCAGCAAAACCCAATAATTTTTTTTTAAAAGATCCACTTTAAAAATAAGTTTGTGTTACATTCTAAATGATATGAGCATCAAAATTAACATTATGACTGCTGCTGTTAAACAAAAGATTTTATTATTAAACTCTTATTACATGAAATGAATTGTAAATCTATCTAGGGCAGAGTAAGCACCAAAAAGAGAAGAGAAACCATGAAGTTAGATTCCAGTTGCTGAAGTCAGGCATGCAGTTCTATTGAATGATATACAGAGTGCGATGGATAAATTGTTATCTAAATTAGGGAAAAATGAAAAGAACACTGTCATCTCATTTTAACAGATATATTTACCAAAATTACACAAAAATATCTTGAAATACTAAAGAGTAAATTTATTCAATAAAATTGCCATTGGCTTCAACCATGGCCGCCAGACAACATCAGAATCTCTTGCAACTCTTCTGAACTGTCTCTTTGTTTAAGTTAGTGAATGCTTCCATAATCATTGCCTTCAGTTCATCTTTGATGTTACAAGGAGTTTGTTGGCCACTCAACTTGACTGTGTTCCACACATAATAATCAAGGAGGTTGCAGTTTGAGAAGTTAGGTGGCCAGATATAAGGGGTGATGTGGTTACAGAAATTGTCTGATAGTCATGATTGGGTTCTCCTGCTAGTGTAGCATGGTGCAGAGTCCTGTTACCAGACATAGGGTCTTCCAGCAGCCACCCTCTTGATCCAGGTCATCAAGGCAGAACTACCTCCTCAAGGCATTTGATGTAGGCCTCCGTGTTGAGTCTGAGGACCCGTGGGAAGATGAATGGAGGCATAATGTTGCCATCAGTAGTGATCACTCGAAACACCATCATAATCACCATTAGACTCCTCCAACTATTTCCAAATCCTTTGCACTGTTCTCAAACTGACATCCAAACACTTTGAAATGTTCATATTGGAACTTTTGACACAAATGTCAAGCATGCCATTACCAAATTTTTGGGAGATTGAAATGCGTCATGGTGGTGTTTTTCTCACAGACAGTGCCCAACTAACCCTACTATAGTGTGCAGTTGACAAAATAAAAAAAACAAACAATGTGTATACATGAAATTGAAAATGTAAAATGGTGACAATTTACCCATCGCACCCTGTATATACTGTACAAGGTCAGTCTGTTAGGGAATTAAAAAGGCAGCATAACCAGTTAACAAGTATTTCAAAATGGCTGGATACATTCCGGACAGAGCTTGTACATAGTGACTCTTCTGTCATCAAGATTTTTTTGTTATTAATAAATTAATGTATAGAAATTTATATGAAAATAATCATAAAATTTGCTAATTCTTACCTGTTCAATAAATCCCATTTCCGAGGAGAGAGCAGCCAACTTTTGCAAAGTCTCAGAACGTTTTTCCTGATCACTAGAAAATGAAAAAAAAAAAAAAAAAAAAACTTACATAAAACATTTATAAACTTACGAGTCATACTGAAGGGGCACCTCGATGTGGTGTAATGGTTAGCAATAGTCTCACTAGAACAATTACAACTAGGTAGTGAGTTCAATCCTCACTGGGTTCCCCATACTTTCAGCCTGAGAAAATCACCATGAATCATGCTAAAAAAAAGTGATTAATTAAAAAAAAAAGTGATTAATGAAATATGCAATATTTAATCATTCAAGAAATTATGAATTTATATGTGCGTTTAAAACTCAGTAAATTTAAAAATAAGTTATTCCAAAATTCGCTTGAAGATGAAATGGAACTAATGATTTTAATGTAATTATATAATTAAATTTGAAGTTTTTAGCTTCGGTTTTTGAAACTTGGTTATTACTGCGTAGCAAAGAAACCATATTTTAAATCAGTTAATTTATAATATTTATGCTCTGTAAATTTACATTGAGCACTGTTTTGTAAAAATAAAAAGTATCAATAAGAACACCGGATTATATATCTTACTGTTCTTTCTTTTTATTATAAAATATATATATATATATATATATATATATATATATATATATATCTGATGGAACACTGAACACAAGAGCCACAAAAAAAGGGTCTAACATGCTTCAGCAAGGGATATTCAGAAAATAATCCTCTTGCTGATGGTAATAATTCGCATTAATAGTACAACTCTTTTAAGTGAACTTTCTCATAACCAGATTATTCTGTCAGACTTTATATATTTATTGGATAAAAAAAGATGCTTTTATATCTCAGGTATCTTAAAAATTGCATATATAAAAGCTCTCTTTAATTTGTAGTCATCAAATACTATATATATATATTAGAAAAATTAATAAAAAAGTGGAAAAAATATTTGTGACATGTTTCATCGTTTAAGACTTTATCAGACTACAGCAATGTTTTTGCTGATGCAATTATATATGTGTGGGAAGATGAGAGGAACTATATATATATATATATATATATATATATATATATGAGAGGAAGAGAGAAGGGGGAGCTGAAAAAGTAGGTATACTGTATACTCAGGAGATCAGTTGAATCCACTACCTTGGTTTCAACCTTACAGTATCCTCAGGAGATTTTTTATCAAAAAGCGTTAAGAGGTCATTTGATTAAAATCACCTGAGGATACCATAAAGTTGAAACCAACCTGAAGCAGCAGATTCAGAGGATTTTTAAAGTTAAAAGCTATACATGTTATTTTTACTTTTATTTTTTTCACATGGGTATTGAGCATTTTTAATACCAGTTTCCTGATCTGATTCAACTCTGACCATTAACCTTTATGTATTTTATATATATATATATATATATAAAACTTGCACCTGAAGATTATGAAAAACATGAAACTCCGGGTTCTGCAATCAACATAGAGTGTTGTGTGTGTGTGTGTGAGAGAGAGAGAGAGAGGGGAAAAATGGTTGTGGCTTGACAGCATCCAATGATGCTGACTGGTTCTTCCTTTTGGGTACATGCTGTTACTACTCAGACAGTAGGACTGACCCAATGAAACATCTTTCTCCATTTTAAAATTTTCATGCACAAATATTACTTGATATCATAAGTTATAAGATACAAATATTTAACTTGATATCATAAGTTTTGATAGATACAAATATTTAAGTAAATGCTCTGTTTATAATAAACAGTATTAAATAACATTTACCAGCCTGAATATCCAAGAAATTTTCATAGAAAATATTCATCCTCCGAATATTATTTAATACTGTTTATTATAAACAGAGCATTTACTTATAAATATTTGTATCTATAAAAAGAATGTTAAACATAAAAATGTCTTAAAATAATTGTCAGACTTTGTCTATTTTATAATATATATATATATATATATATAAAACAATGACTTGATACTAAAAAATTTTATTATAGCCTTAAATAGAACTGATGTAAGCATCTTAATGTTAAAAAAGGCAGAAAATATCTAAGAAACCTTCCGCCCAGCTCTTCATTAGGGATCAATTGTTGGTGAAAACAATTACTTTTTCAACAAGAAAAATGAAATGCACTTTTAGGGGACTAAATGAGAGAACAAACTGGAACACAATTAAAACATAAAATCAACATAAAATCAAATTTAAAAAATAAATTTAATTTGATTCAAGCAGGAAATTTTTCTCAAAATGATGACCATGCTGGACAAATCTAGCCAAAGAACATAATTTTAAAAAATAAAGCAAAAATATTAATATACAACACAATGTATCTGAAATTTTAATTTTTAACATTTTTATATATTCTCTCAGTGTATTTGATGGCATACTGAATAGGCAAAAATATGCTCGTTAAAAAAAAATAGTTAATATACAATAGTAAAAACTAAATACTAGTTTTATGAAAGACTTTATCTTTTCAAAGAAATCAAAATGAGTCTCAAACATTAAAGAGAAAAAAAAACATTAGATTTTTAAAATAATGCTAGAAATTTGGAGTATTTATTTAATAATCATTTCAACTTATCAGCATCTGACTTCTACAATTTTTTTCTAAAATAAACATGTCAGTAATTTGTCCCTATTTGTACACATTATAACATTTATAAATCTATCATTCATCTGTGCATCAAATATTGCTACCATATCTAGTCCTTTGCTCCTGCTGTATATCTCAAGATTTTTGACAAAATTCAAAGAAGAGTCTGTAATATAATTGATCCTGACTTAACATCTTGACTTTCCCACCAATGTAACATGGCTTCCCTCTCTCTCTTTTCTACAAATATTTTCATGGCAATTCTTCTGATGCCTCGACTGCATGAATTTAAGTGTGCTACTAAATTGACAACTAGGTATCACTGTTTTACTGTTGAACTAGCTATAGATGCAACTATCGGTTCTAGTCTAAGTTTCTTATCTTGCACAACTCAACTGTGGAACTCAATTCTGCTTCCTTGCTACTTAGAATATTTAAAATTTTAAATGCAACATTAATTGCCATCTTCTGTCTTCTTGAATCCTGTTCCTTGTCATTTTCCTCACTAAATTCTTTTCATTCTCTTTCACTCCCTGCAAGCTCCTGCATCCTACTGGCATTACTGCCTTGCTTGGAGTGAAACGATTAAAAAAAAAAAAAATTAAAATAAAATAACATAGTGGCAGGTAAGACAATGTTGTTTTTATTAATAAAGATGACAAGAGGTGGTGTCATCTTTAAAGAACAACGGACACTGGGAATTACTATAAAAATCTTTAATCACTGAAGATATTTACTTACTTTTCATAGAGTTCTTGTAGTTTGTTGTAAACTGACACAAGTTCTGTTTGGCTGTCTTCTGTTGGTTTCTTTTCATAAAAACTGCAGAGTCCCTTTAAAAATATATATATATATATACATATATTCAAATAAGGTCAGAGACATTTAGGAAAAAGCAAAGCAAAATAGAGGAAAGTTTTTGAAAATTTTGAGGATATACTTTTATAAACGTGATTAAAAACAGTGAAAATAAATAAATAAAAACTGCCTCAATAAAAAGTTTTGGTTTCAAACAATAATATAATGAGGTAGCAAATGTGTTCAACTGCTCAGTTCATAAATTGCTTAATTTTAGAGGAATAAGTGTCCATTATGGACTTATAGTAACATGTAGTGTGGGACCAAAAATGTACAATATATTCATCAGCTAATAACTGTTTTATGTCTTTTCTAGGTAAAAATTACCTGCAGAAAAAAGTGATACAATTTAGAAAGAGAACACTTTCGTTCATAAGATTTTAGTTCAAACTTCAGTTTCATTGATTCATTGCCTCACATATATTCCTAAAGTAATGTTCTGTCATTCTTTGGTACCAAGATGTCACTCTTGCCAAAGAATTACAACAAAAATACTGTGTACAAACTGTTATCACTTTTATTACCTGCCAAGCAAGGATCTGGTTGGGATTTGTCTCAATGGCTCGTTGGTAAGCTTTTATGGCTTGTTCTGGCTGGTCCATCTCTGCAGCAGCCACGGCAGCAAAAACCAGAGCATTGTAGTTGTTTTTGTCGAAACTCAGTACAGCCTGCAATAGAAATTCAAGACTTCAATAGTAAACCATAAATAATTTATTTTACCAAAAGTGTTTTTACATGAAAATTCATCTCTGTAAAAAAATCAACTTTTATTACAAGGTGTTCCCAAAATCTGGACACAAGAAATCTCATTAACTATATTTTCTTTACCTCCACAGATTAAATATGGTTTTGCCAAAAGAAGAAAGAAATGATTTTTTTTTTTTTTTTTGGATATGCTGAAGGAGAAGATGTACTCAATGAAAATCACAGATGCAACACACTTGATTGAACGCATAAAGAATGAATGTGCTGAAATTGACAGCAATGTAGAGGTATTGCATCAAGTTCATGTGAATCTTGCAAAACACATCAACCCTTGCATAAAAAATGATGGAAATCATATTGAAGATGCTATTTGTTAATATTCCAATTCAATAAAATGTTGAAAATTTTTTTTCTTGAAAAATATGCGTTTTTGCTGATGTGACACACCCTGTAGAATGCATTTAAAGTAAAGAAAGATTAAAGGATCCAATTAAATATACATTCTTGAAACTCAAATTGATAAATGGCCTCAGTTCAAACCTAAGAGGCACGTAATGCCCTTGTTTGTTCTTGGAAGCAATTTACAGAGGAACAGTCATCTAGAGATGAATAGGTTTTGAACAAAATTCTCTTCAACAATTGTTAAAATTTTATGCATTTTTTTTTTTATTATGCCCTACCAAAAATTAATATCTATAATTTTAAAGTACTGAAGCCTAAAAAAGAAAGATCTTCCTAGATTTTTTTTGTTAGTCTCAGCCATAACAACAAAACACTATTTATAGTGTTTTGTTGATAAAAAACAATTATGAGTTTAGGGAAATTACTGTGTAGGTATACAGAAGTAAATTATCTTCCTTTGGAGGGAGATAAATCACATAGGTCACGTGACAGCCGCTTAATGTTGGCACTCCCTACAGTAATGAAAGTGGCAATTAATTTCAGTTTGTTTACAGCAGCCAAATCAAGCAATTACTTTTTCAGTCTGGGCCAAGGGGTTACAGCTGAAGTAAAATCTGCCTCCCACAGCAGCTTACACACATGACACCATTCCCTTTGGGAATATATCTTTCCCAGATATAGAAAAAACTCCAGCTCACAATCCTCAATCCAGCCCATTTGAATCTGGAGTCCTAAATGTGGCTTCTCCAGAGGCATAGAAGAATTTCCATATTATATATAAGACCCTTTCTTTTTACTTCTCCCTACACTCTGCTTTGCCATGTAGATATATGTGATATATTTATTTCTGTGTGGGACATGTGTATATGTGTATATATAAGTGGTATAAAAGTCTCTCTGAGAACAAAGCATGTTTTTTGTTCCTTTCCCTTTCAGCTATTCCATTCTCTCAGTGAAATAGTATTATCATATCATGGATATAATAATGCCCATAACGGGGGAAATACAAATGGGGGAATAAGTCTCTCTCCTGTTGTAACTGTTTTTGTCAAGAGGTGAGATTCATTGATGTATTAGGTTTCTCATATGTTTTTGTCTAGTTTGTCGCTACTGTGTAATCAGTTTCAAGGGAATCATTTAATAATATAATAGATAGTGGCTCAGAAAGAGAAATCAGAGAGCTGAGTTCACATTCCGGTAGAGTTTGTTACATTCACTTATGCAAAAATACCCTTGGGAAAGGTATGACACCATCTCTTAAGGCAGACTCAGCTCTCTAGCTGTAGTTGGCAGTCTAGAAGGATAACACTGAATTTTCAGCCCTCATGCTGTGATAAAGATACCTTAGGCAAGATCTCTATTAGGTTTCAACCAAAGAGCTTCATCAAAGACAACTCATTGAACAACAGTTGTGCAAGGATCTATGTCACGTGATTATGTAACAATTGCATCTTTTTACACTATTACTTGTTGGTTTCAATCCTGCTAGGAATGACTGCAAAACACTTGCCCTCTCTCCATTTTATAGACAGAAGCACACAAATGCATGCTTAGATTTTTTCCTAGCCAATAAAATAGGTCAGATCTCAGTTTCATCTGACTCAGTCCCTGTCTGTCTTGAAGTCAGAATGCTACATTCACTTGTCCAAACTTGCTTTTGTGTGTCAACCCAAATTCTTAGTTTGTGAACATTTTGCCATATTCCTATTAATTTACCTTGCATATATTGTTTGCTTGCTTTATACTATTTTTTTCCCTGTTCTTTTCTTGTTATTGCTTACTGTAAACTTTGTCAATTCTGGCCACATTATTGTTCATTTTTATTTTTTCTAAGATTAGTTGAATTTGTCTATCAAATATGTGGTTGAGGAAATTATTGTTAATTAATACTTGTTTTTGAGTTTGTTATAAAATATTTTTGTGTGTAGAGGATATTAAGAGTGCTCACTTTATTAGATTATTTATAATAACTAATTTGTATCTGTGTGGCCATTCACTGTTGTCATGGAGTCATCATAAGTTTAAGTTGATTGATTTTTATAGACAGAGTTTTCAAAGTTTTCATTATTTGAATCAATTACATTGTCTAAAAAGAGAATTCTGTTATTTGAATGGAGTTATTTTAATTTTTAGTTAATATAAATATACTGTCAACATAGAGAGTGCCAATGGAGACTCAAGATCATCAATGTTTGTTGGGCTCATCACATTCTTTAACAAAATATACTTAGATGCTAAAATGATTCCTTTCCTCTAACTACAATATATCATTTTTAAAAATCTTTAGCTAGATATGTTTTTTTTAAATAACATGTGTGTTTGTATATATGTGTATGCGATAGTATGTTTATGTATCTCTTTGTCTGTGAATTTTACATTTATGATCAGTACTGCTGATATATTTCTTCAGCACTACCCCAGTCACACTCCTCACTCCAACCCTCCAGCCAATGAGTTAAGGCTGCCACTTTTTCTTTGATTTTTACCAACTTTAGTTCGGGATAAATTTAATTTGCCCTTTTTCAATTGATACATTAAGTACATACTTATACTGTATGGAATAAATTATTTAAAATGGACATTAGCCCAGTGGATTAAAGCTGAATGTGTAGTTTGTGAAATTGGTGAAATAATAAGTGCAAGTACAATCGCTGGATCTGGAAGTGTGTATTTGTCTTAGTAGAAATGGGGTGAGCAATAACTGAGCAGTATTAAATAAGAACTAGACGAGATATCCGAGAACAATCTACACTTGTAGATTAAATAAATGGTTCAGTTCAAAATTTCCTACAGGTTATCCCATTCAACATACATCCAATGAAGGCTAGAGAGTACAATGGCTGAAACAATGTGATGTCAACAACAAAGATGAGGACAATAGTTCCCCTGTAATTAATTTAAATAAAAAAAACCCTTAACAAAGAATTTTTGTGGAGTGAGTAGCCATTGTCAGATGCAAAGTATTAAGTAACAGAACTGTCCAACAAACATAACTGACATAGTTTGCAATAACAAGAAAAAGAAAAAAAAGCAACAGGGCAAAAAATAAGATAAAGCAAGCAAAAAATATATGCAAGGCAAATTAATAGTAATAAGACAACACAACATTAATATGGCCTTTTATATATATCTCTGAATCTTTTTGACAAAGAAAAAAACTAAATGTCTTTAATTAAATATTCATTGAGTTAACAGTCTTACCTTACAGTGTTTCAATGCTTCTTTGTGATCTTTGTTTTTAAGCGCTTCACGGGCAGCTTTTAATTTGCTTTTAATCTCTTTGCTATCCATCTGAAACAGAAATAAGAACAATACCTTTAAGGATTGACTTTCTGAAATATGAAAATTCACCAAGGATTAAATTGAGAAATTTATTTTACAAGTAACAGTTTCTATGATAAAATATTTTAGTAACTAAGTTATTCAAATTCATAAACTCAGTCTTATGTATTTTATCTTGTCATCCAAATCTTAAAATATTATTCCCAGAAATGTAGAGTTCTGGGTATGACAAACTACATCAGACAGCAAAGCCTCTGATTAAGAGTTTTGAGGAGCATGGAACCACCTCTTAATTACTGTTGTTCCAAGTTCATTCTGACCTGGGGTGGTAGCATCTGTTAGGGTCCTAGCTATGGGTAAATAGTGAACCCCAAACAAAAACAAAACATTATAAAAGTATAAAAATGCATTTTTATAGTGAAAAATACCAGCAATACATTCATATAGTAAAATTACCAACAATACCTATTTATAGCAAGATTACCAACAATACAATTTATAGTAGAATTACTAACAATACTATTTATAGTAGAATTACCAGCAATACATTTTATACTTAACTGAAGACATATATTTGCGTTCAAAATATATTTAGCTGAAGCCATATAATTGTGTTCAAAATATTTAGATTTTGACATTATTAAAAATATATATATATAGGCTGTAAAAGTAGGTATACAGTAAGTATTATGTTGATATTTGTATAATCAATGTTTTACTGTATACCTACTTTTGCATCCCATATATATATATATACAGAGAGAGAGAGAGAGAGATTGAGAGATGCCTTTATCACAATTATGCCCTTTATTGCATTTTTGTTTTCATAAAATATGACCTAACCTACCTACCACATTTATAGAAAAAAAAAGAAATTAATTTGATCACATTGATTCAAATTTCATTCTAACTTTGCACACAGATTATTGTAATAAAAATTTAAATATGTAATAGGAAATTCTATCACATTAACATAGTTACAAATAAGATTTGTTTTTACAAAAAACTGGAATTACTAAATAAAACTAATAGAAGATTTGGTGATATTTGTTTAAGTAGCCAACTTATCAAAATAAATTTGTCATCCTATAAATTGTATTTGAAAATCTGGAACATCACAGGTTAGACCATTACTGTCATATGAACGCATTCATTACATTTTTATCTTAAAAGAAATATCGACAATGTAATATAGCTATAAAATATATAATGGCCAACTAGCCAATCCTTGTTGCAAATACCTGCTAAGGGACATTTGTGTTTGTTCAACCCCCACACAGCCCACCTATTGTTTATACTGCAACTATGCTGATCAGACTTTAGTTACAGTTTCCTGAAGAGAGCACATAATCCGGAATGGTCAGCATTGAACATGTCTGATTTATCAGGAAGATGACTTCTTGATGTTTATTGATCTCAGTGTGCAGTAACTTTGGAAAGTGTCTGAAATCTACACTATGTGTTCACCCAAGCATTGAGAGTGAAATTAAGTTCACTGAACTGTTTGAAATCAATTGATGGTTGTGCTAGTGTGAAGTCACCAGTCATCATAACCAAGGGTTTGAACATGCTAGTATTGTTCAAATTGCTAATCATTTCAGCTTATGAAATATATAAGGGCTGACAGCCATATCATGTTAAAACATTGGTTCCTGTAGAATCACTGAAGTTAAGCAATGTTGAGCCTGGTCAATATCTAGATGGATGACTGCTTGGGAATACCAGGTTTTGTAAGTTTGGATTTACAGGTGGTGTAATGGATAATGGCTTGGAATTGTTAATTGGAGAGCCAAGTTTCAATTCCAGTTGGATTCATTATATTCACTTACATGCAAATACCCTTGGGAAAAGTATGAATCAACCTCTTCTCCCCCAAGCTATGGGTTAATTAGTAAGACAGTGTATCACTGAATCATTATTATCTCAAAAAAAAAAAAAAATTATTACAATCTAAAAATATTTCCTGGATTTACATAACTTGCAATGGGTTGATAAACTGTAAAAAATGAATCAATCAATCAATAAAATATATAGCATTAACAAATTAGTTGTTATGGAGTGGTTTCACAGTGGAGGCTTGTATTTGTACTAAGTCGGTCCTAAAATAGGTTCGACGTACAAAATGTTAGGAACTTGATATAATAGGTAATGATGCAGAGAAATCTAGTTATGGTCGCTGATACTTTAGTATCCAACTAACGGTCGTCCAGCATCGACTGACTGACCGAACCCCCTGAGCGACTCCTACTACTTATTATAGGAGGGAGAGTCTATTAACAATAGAATAGGTGTGTTCCACTATAACATTAGTAGTTTTTTCCTATGACTATTAAGTGCTATTAATAACATCATGATCATGATGATTGGCAATAAGACAATAAGGGGGAGTTGAATTCATGCCTTCTGTACATACAGTCAATCCTTTGCATCTATAAAACAAACAAATATAGAGCAAAATTAATTTTTTTTAAATTTCTAAAAAGTTCCAAAAGCAAAACTTGAATCTGCCACAGGTCAGTTTACTACACTAGATACATGATAAAAAAGATACAAATATATTCTACTGTAGCCTCTCATCATTTCACATATCTATCTCTAGTATTTTTCATTGTTTCTTACACACCTTATTTGTTCACTACTTGTGTGTCCCCTTTTGTCACTAAAACTTGTATAAAAAAAATGTCCTTGATAAGTACAGAACAAACTTTTTTTAAAATTATTAACAGTTGGTAGATTTTATTTAATTTTAAAATATATATATATAAAATTTATTTTTGTTTACCGGTAAACAAATGTTCCCCAATATGACTTTTCACAAATAGTCAATAGTATGCAGAAATAATTTTTAATTTTTCTCCAAGCTTCCTTGTTACTAATAGCATAAAAATTTCCACAATAAAATTTATTTTTATAAAATTTTTTGCATAAAAGTCTTTTTTTCTACTCTTAGGGATTGATGTCTTCTTTGTACCTACATTACAATAACTTACATTGCTCTAGGTATTATAAGTAAATTGGTTGATTGATTTAATTACAGCAGTGTTTACCTCTATTGTTGACTATAACTGCCTATTAAACAATGTCTCAGTTTTTCTGTCTCTATCCAAGATCTTTACAAAAATTGAACCAGTGATTGGTTTTCTGTCTTATCAACCCTTGGCAGGTTATTTAAAGTCAGAAAATATTTTTAGATTGTAAGATTTTTTTTTAATATAATAATGATACAAGTGTTACTAATTAATCCATAGCTGGGAGAATGAGATGGATTAATACCTTTCCCAAGGATATTTGAACTTAAGTGAATATAATGAACCCAATGGGAATTGGAACATGGCTCACCCATTAACAATTCCTAGCTATTATCCATTACACCACCCAAATATTCAAGCTTAAAGCACTATGAATTCCTAAGCAGTCACCCATCAAGGTACAGACCAAGATCAATGTTGCTTAACTTTGGTGATCATACAGGAACTGGTGTTTCAACATGATGTGGCCATAAGCTTAAATTGAGGATAATTTCAAGTATACCAACTTATGTGCATAGGTTATATACAAGGAGGTACTGAAAAGTTATTGGAGCAAGCAAGAAACACTTTCAGAAAAAAATAATGTTTGGTCAGATTTTGGGAAATGTGGCTCATGTAAAGAGCTTTTCAGCTCTGCCTCCTTTTCATTTTATTTATAAAGCTACTAACTATAAAAAATAAATATTTACAAATGTTTTACAAGTAATAATTAATGTTATTTTATTCAGGAATCAAAATTTGTGAGGCAACTGATTAACAGTCTTAATCTAAGTACAGGCTCTAAATATGTCTTCTTTCTTTATTAGATCCAAATTCATAAAAAGAGAAGGTGGCTTGGTCTTGCCAACACAGAATTTCAAGACTAACGTTCCTACCAATAAAACTTTTGAAGACATTAGTATAAGATACACATTTAATATCTTGTGTTAGCTTACTACATAATAACTTAATCATAATTATAACTTTGTAACTAAAGGTAATTTTCATTTTGTTAGTATGACAACATAATGTGTACTAATTAGGTTGTGCCATAATTAGAAAAAGAAAAGAATTCTAATATCATTAAAAGTGCTTAACTGTAATTCCATAAGATGCAAATTGAATAAAAGTGTAAAATAAATTTTGAGGAACCAAAAGTCATTTCAATTCATTTATGTCCCTTGACCCTCAACTCAGAATTACTTACAGGAAGCAGAATGTTTTTAGTTAAATACAAATCTATATCTTCTTAGTGGTCTTTACAAAAAATGTCATGTCCCTTTTGGGTGTAGGTGAACATGATGCTCCACAGATTCCTTTTTTTTTTTTTTTACTATGTGTGAATTGCTGTTCTTTCTTGGGAAAAAAAGATAAAGTGAAGTGGTTTCTCATTGCTTTCTCCACAGTTTTGATTTCAGTGTTTTTCCTTCTCTTAGACTGGTGACCACCCAAAGCTAGAGTTCAGTTGAATCTGCTATTTAATCCATAGCTAGTGGGGGAAAGGTGAATTGTACCTTTCCAAGGACATTTGTATAAAAATAAATGCAACTGACTAGGCATGAATTAAAACTTCTGTGTCATTAACAATTACACAATCCCATATATTTTTTTCTTAATAAATTCACCTCAAGCAAGGCAATAATTCCACTAAGACGCAAGGGGCTACTGAGAGCGAAAGAGAATGAGAAGACATTTTAAAAGGAACCATAAACCCAGTCCTAAATTGGAAACAAGGGATAAATCTGTACTACTGTTCAAAAGACTGGGAAGGAGTGTGAACAAGAAGACGATAGGTGAACATATCAACTCATCCTTGGCTTTTATATTGGTAATAAGGATTAAACAAATAATCATGTTACAGAACCGAGAATAAGAAAAGAAATCTTTTGGATGGGATAATTCATAATTCAGTTAGTTTAAGTTTTAGATAATTATAGCAAGTTAAACACAAATATAGATTTCAATATTGAAAGCCTTTCTTCTGATACCCATTTTTTAAAAAATTAATTCAACCCAAGCAAGGCAATAACGCCACTAAAATAAAATGAAAGAGAATGAACCGGATAATTGGCGAACCTATGTTATGTAAAACATAAATAAATAAATATATCATAGAAATCAAATACAATCTTTTTTTAAGTCTTTAATAATTTGCAAAACGCATATTCAGAAATTACGATTAAAAATGGAAAGATCATCTATTCAACAATTTTAAATGTTTGGTTTTTTTAAGATAAAAAAATTATCTGCTTACTACGAAAATAAAAATTGAAAAAGATTGGCGAGATCCCCAGAATAGCATATTATTCAGAATATGCAATAAAAATAAGATAATGTAAAAAACGAAACTTGTCACATGCAATTCAAATTATATGTAATGTAATTATTTGCAAAAAAAAAAAACGAAAAAAAAAAAGTATATTTTTGATCATTAAAAAATTGAATCAGAAACAGAACGAAAGTCCTATGACAATTTCAATTTCCATTATGTGCATTATAAAAAAAATTCATATTTCCAGACAGTGGGTAAGAATTTAACTTACGTATGGTTAAGAAAGAAAATGCAGATTGTCAGAATTCTTTACGCCCCCACCCAAAATCATGAATGAAAATAAAATCAATAGAAATGAAAATCAATCAATAAACAGTGCAATCACCAACTATTCGTTTCTAACCAATATTATCGTCGATACGATAACTTAATCTTATCGATAAAGATTTAAAAATTAAAAAATAATTGATCAATAATGAAAAAAAAAAGAAACTAAAAAAATAGTTGAATATGGACAAAAATAAATGCAAAAGAAAGTTAAAAAAAAAAAAGGGGGGGGACACTAAAATAAAATTGTATTGAAAACATATTTTTAAAAATTGGTAAAAAAAAATGAATCCTTGTGTTCAGTAGTTCAAACAGAAAATAAAACTTACTTTAAATTAAAATTATTAAATTTCAGTATTCTAAATCCTTTTGAGTTTTGACACTTGGATATCATAATTTACCGGAATAGAAAATAATCCATAATTATTTTTGTACAGTGAAAAAGAAAAAAAAATTAAAATACATGTTTGTTTGTGAACCCTTTAAGTTAAAACCGCCATATTTTTTAATATTATAAATTATTGTTGGTCATAGATTTAGGTCCTTATCTAGGGTTGGGGTTGTTTTATTTATTTTTGGTTTGGGGAATAAAATGTTTTACTTACGTAAATTAATAATGCTTTACAATAAAAGAAAAGAATCGGGAGCAACAAGGAGATAATTTATAATTGCCACGTGAGTAATAAATGTAAATTAAATTTTTTCCCCGAAAGAAAACGATCTTTTTGTTTCTTTCTTCAAATGAAAAATTGATTGAGTCAATCAAAATGCAAATAATGAACAAAGTTGAAAAAAAAATTGACAGTGATAAAGAATAAGATTTTAAATGGGTGTAAAAAAAAAAAATAACCTATGATCTTTCGTAAAAAAAATCAAAATATTTTTCTATAATTTTCCCTAAAATAAAGTAATGAATGAAGACATTGGAATAGATTTCGGAAAATAGAATCGGTTCGAAGATAATTTTTATTGAGTGCAACACAAAGAAATCCAATATTTAAAATTAAAATAAAATAAAAAGTTAAAAACTTAAAAATTAAAAAGTATTTCTTGTCAGCGGATGAATAAGTAAAAAAAAGATGGTTTCGGTTTGTTTTTTAAACCAAGAATAAAAAATTATATATCAAGGTTAAAAATTAAAAAAATAGTAAACTATAAAGTGGTGTAAAATATCAAATAATAGATTTAAAAAGCCATTTATTGTAGAAATAACCAGAAACCGGCAAATCATTTATCATTTAAGGGAATGTAAACAAGTCAGCAAGCAAATTATTTCTGTACTGTAAACTTTGACAAAACAAGGACTCCACAGATTTTATACTTACAGTGAATAGCTTAAATTCAATTATTAGTATATAGAATTTTCCCTCTTAACGTGTTAATTTTGTTAGTAGTTATTAAGGTATTTATCGAATCCAATCGAGTTTTCGTTTGTTTTTGATTTCTTTTCTAAAATACACGCGTCAACGAAGAAAGAAAAAGCAGCCGGCAGATTACTTTCCGGAAGTAAGCCCGAGTTAATTGCCCTTGTTTGTGAATATCGGAAGCTTTCACGAGTTACGGCCCTTGCCAATCATGTTGCGGTTGCTACTGTTCAAAACAAACAAGGAAAATTACGGATAAACAGAAGGGCAATTACACTACTAAAACCGTTTTTATTGAATTTACAGTCCCCAGCAGCGTATTTTTATTAATTTAAAAATTAGTTTACATTTTTTAATCTATAAAACTTCTAATCTATAAAAATTCAATTTGAATCTTTTCAATTCTTTAATAAAATAATTTAATTAAAATTTAATTATTCTGTTTAATTGAACAATAAAATAAATTTTTACTGAAAAATTAGTTAATAAATTAAATGATAAAAGTAAAAAAATTGAATCGAAAATAAATAAACTATAATTTAATCAGTATTTATTGCTAGGATTTGATAGAACCCCTTTTTGTCTCGTTTTTAAGGAGACACGGTGGGTGGAGTAATGCAAACGGCTCAGAGAGCAGAGTTCGAATTCCAGTCGAATCCATTGTATTCAAGTGCTACTACCCTTGGGAAAGGTGTGAATCTTCTTCTTCTCCACTCAGATATGGGTAAAGGACAGCAGAAAGAAATGGCAACCTACTACGGGGAAAAAAAATCTGCCTTGTCAGTCATGTATAGAAAGATACATGATCGCCTACTCATGGCAAATAACTGACTGATGCTCCTTAAGGTTAGGGATCTATCGTAGGTGGATTCAAGGCTTGTACTTATTTTCAACAAAATTGTGCCTAGTCTGACTTGTGAGAAACATTTTTTTTTGAAAAAAATTAGTATATACCGAGCCTACACACTAAGGCAGAGTGTATCATAAAAAGTTCTTTTTAATGTGGGATAATGCGTATGGTCAAGGAGAAAAATGCCCGCGACCAGTGTCAAGCCGACCTCACATATCTTCGCGAAATAAAACAGGTGCGTAACGTCTATAATTGGTGGACAAAGTCGCCATTGATAGAATTAAAAAAAAAAAAGAATCAAAAAGCCTAACTATTTGGTCTAAAGGAAGAGAAAACTTAAACTATTTGGCATAGTAAAGATCCTTATAGTCAGACAGGTATCATGCCGTGTGCGTAACAAATTGGACGGTGGCATGTCTCAGGCATCACCGCCTGAGTACCCGATTCATCATGTGGTTAAAGAACCAGAAGGATCGATTTATATTGGACACCGTTTACTCTATATATAATATTAATAGTAACACTGCTCAAGGCTTACTTCATTTGCATAATTGAACTTTTTTCTGCT
This sequence comes from Acanthosepion pharaonis, assembly GCA_903632075.3. NCBI lineage: Eukaryota > Metazoa > Mollusca > Cephalopoda > Sepiida > Sepiidae > Acanthosepion > Acanthosepion pharaonis. The sequence continues at coordinate 564,580 of CAHIKZ030000825.1, read as the reverse complement.
TAATTTAAAAATAACTACGAATTATTTTAGAAAAAAAAAAAGAGTTTCTTATTAAGCACTATATAAGAATAATTTTTGTCTTATTTTCAAGAACAATATCATAATATTTTTTTCGGACAAAGAATTTATTCCCAGTTCTAGTGCTGTTATTTACATTTAAAAAGTAAAATGATGGTTAACGCAAACTGTCAAAAAGAAAAGTAATCTCACCGAAGAGTTACACTACATATTAAAAAAATCGTAGAATGGAAATGTCGTGATATCGCGTGAATGTGAATAAAATCAAACTAATAGATTCGATTATCCACCAATATATATATATATATATATATATATATATATATATATATATATATATATATTATATATATATATATATATATATATATATATATATATATATATATATATATATATATATATATATATATATATATATATATATATATATATATATATACATACATGTTTATGTTCTTGAATTCTTGAAAGGAATATAACACAAAATTGAGGTTAAAGTGGGATTCGTACGCGCACATGGATCTCTAGAGATAAATTACTCAATCTTTCTCTGGCAATTGTTAGAGAACTATAGCCGGGATTTATTTTGTAAAAATACAAAATTGTGGCACAAGGCCGAAAAGGGGGAGGGGGTGGGGGTAAAAGGCTGGTCTTCACTATAACCCATTCCCTGGTGTTACGACTCCCTTCACGGGGCTGAACACATTATACTGCTCTTATTCTCGAGTTAATACAGAAGTGTTGTGGGAGAGTTATAACTCTGAGCAAATAATTATTAACCTCCCCACCCCACTAACGTTTACTTGTAAAATGAGGATTAGCAAGAAATAGAAACACCAAAACGAGTATTATTTATTATCTGGTTGTTGCGTGGAGTTGGAGATACAAGGCACAGTAATACTGAGTAAAATTGTAAGTTTACAGTTAAAAATGTCGACCAAATATAGATTGGATACCGACAGAATGATATGATAAAGAATAAGTAAAGTGTACAGTCTATCTCCTATATATTTTTGTTGTTGTTGTTTTTTTAGATGTGCATAATAAGTGTCTAGATAATTTAATTGGAAAATACAAGAAGTGTCTGGAGGTTTTCTTACCTCATATTTTTGTTGAGTACTAAAATATAAATGTTATTATTATGACTGAAAAATTAAAAGGAGCCGAAATTTAAGTTGACGCACGTGTTGACTGCTTGTCTGATAATATTTAACACCCACCCCCGGGCAAGGGATGTATGTGGCACAAGGCCGAGTTTACCGTGGGTTCTCCGAGCCCGTAGGCTCGGCCCAAAATATTCCCTTAAAACCCGCATAAACCGGTTCAAGGCCTGTCTACCGCCCCGGACGAAACTTTGCCCTTCGGCAAAACCTCGTCCAGGTCAAGGCAGAGAGTTCGACAGTTGAACACTCTATGCGACTGTTCCTGACTGCTTGTCTGATAGTGATAATAATATCACGTGTTTATGTGTGTAGAGGAAAAAAGTTGGGTCGATTCTCATTGGTTTAGAATGAATGATTTATTGATAATTATAATTGTTATAATTATTTTTTTATCTTATAATTAAATTTTTTATGAAGACGAGAAAGTGACAGTATAAAGAATAATGAACAAATATTTAAGGGGCAGATAGGGATAGAAAGATGTAAATATTACAACATATTAAACATTTTTATGGAAAAATAGAGTAAAAAAAAGGTAAAAGAGAGAATACAGTTGAAAATATTTGTGCATTCCTCATTTCTGTTACAAATATATCCACGTTGTTGTAAGATCTAGATAAAATATGAACACAATGAAGAATAAAAGGTATAAGGGAGGGGGTTGTGAAGATACTTGTAAAGGATGAGAAAGCACAAGCAAAATTTAATAAATCTTTGTCAATACCAGTGGAATTTCGACAAGTCCAGTTAACTGCTTATAAACATCTAACAAAAAAGATATTTTACAACAATATATAGATTTGATAAATATTATCCAAATTTCCTCAAGTTGTTCAAAATAGTTTTCTTCTTCAGATTTAAAAAAAAAAATCATTTCACCCCAAGCGAGACGATAATGTCATTAACATACCAGGGTTTATTGAGAGTAAAAGAGAATGAGAAGACTTTAGTGGGGAGGAAATGCAATAAAAGGACAGAATTCAGGAAAGCAGGAGATGGCGACTGATGTTGCATTTAATTTTTTTGAAGATCGTAGTTGGCGAGGAAGCAAGAAATCGAGAAAGTGCGAGAAAAAAACTATTAGATTTGTACTTACGGTTTAATATCGCTATTTCAACAGTAAGATGAAACAACCTAGTAACCAATCTAGTAGTACGCGGTTGAGGTCATAAAAATTTAATTTTTATTATTTGAAAAGTTTTATAATCGTCTCTAAGTGTATAATCATCTACGTTGTTTTTTGTTTTTTTTTATTTAATACGTTTTTTTTTATGAAGGTCAGATGGTTCGTGTAAAAATTATTGCATTTTTACGGCCTTTTTGGCTCAAGCAGTTGATACCTCCAAAATTATTTTCATTTGTTGAGAATTCATTTTTTGAATTCATGGAGTGGGAAGGTTTCTGTTTACTGGCAAGTGAGAAAGGAACATTCCTTTCTGTGACATCCTGAGAAGAATTTAAACCGAATGAACAATCAAGTTAATTTTGCAGCAAAATACTTTTAAAAAGACCTCGAGAAAACAACCTGTGAAAACACGAAACACCTTCGAGCTGAAACATCCCGTTTGAGTATTCAGTTAAAAGCTGAGGTGGATACATTTTGTATTTTCTGCTTTATGCAATACTTTCCCTTTTTTTTTCTTCCATTTTTAAAGGGTGTAATCTTTTTGTCTTCGATTCCGTGTCTTTTCTTAAAAATTGTAACACTTTTCCCGTATATCTGATGATAATCCCCTGTTTGTAACTCCAGAAAATTGTTATCCTGCCATAACAGTCGCACAAAAGGAACTTTTTGTGCAACCTTTGTATTTGTACCTTTTTTTTTTTTTTTTTTTTTTTCGTAATATTGTAAAATAAATGTTTTTCCTTTTGAAATTTTACGCAGCGGTTGTCATGTTTTATAATTTTACGCCTATTATTATATCATGATATTTCTACTAAGTTTTGTGCCTGGCACAAGAAACTTCGATTTGGTAGGAAATAAAAGTTTGATTAAGGTACCAAAGAGGAGAGGTTTTTATAACAATTGCCATGAAAATATTTATAGAAAAGACAGGGGAGAGCCACATCACGGCTGTGGAAAATGACTAAAATCGAGATGCCAGATCAGGACCGATTAAATTATAGACTCTTCTTTGGTTTTTGTCGAGAATCTCGAGAGAGATATAGCAGGCGTACCAGACCACTTATGGTAGCAATATTCAATGCACGGGCGAATTGTAAATTCATAAACGTACAAGATGCATTCTGACGATAAAAATGTCTGCCAAGACACAGTAAACCAACTTCCCTAGTGGCAGGCCTAGCAATTGATTCAACATAATCGTTCCACTTCATATCAGTGGAAAACGTGAAACTAAGAAAGCGCAATGAGTTGCTCTCCTGTTAGATAGCATCGGCCATGTTGATGAAAAGCAAAATGGCTCTCTATGATGATTAAAAGATAGTAGTTTTGTTTTGGAGGTGTTAAAATGTAAAAGCCATTTCTTGGTCTAGTTAACAATTAATCGTCGGTCATTTTCGAGAGCAGCTGTCAATTTTACTTTCTCGGGCCTATCTGACTTTCTATTAAGACGGGATTAAATAATTGTGCCATCAATATAAATACATAGTTGATAACTGATGACATCGGGAAGGCCATTGATGAATATAAGAAGCAACATAGGTTCAAAGATAGAGCCTTGGGGAATTCCCGCATTCCTGTATGGCCGTTCAACACGAATTTCATTACACGATTTGTTTAAAATAAGAGATTCTATTTGGCGAGAGATACCATAGTCCTTGAGCTTGTGAAGAAAACCAGTATGCCAAACTCTGTCAAACGTCTTCTTCGAGATATGTAAAGGCACAGCCCGAGCCTCATCATTCTTATCTAAAGTTTGATAGGAAACAAAAGCCATGTAAATATAGATGTATAAATTTATCAAATCTTACTGAAATAAAAATTGGAAAATAATATATAAGAAATTATTTTAAGTGATCACAACTTTGCTTTCATTTTTGTGGTCTTCAGGAACTGAATATCATAAATTTTTAAAGAACTGCTTGAAATGATGAAAAAATAGAGAATTAGTCTAATAATAATAATAATAATTCAATAAAACCTATTGAAATATGTAACATTGTAGAGTTCAATGTATATCAAGGTAAGTAGAATTTTGTCAAGAAACTTCTCATCAGGTAGCGAGAGCGACAATATCATAAATTCAGTAACTAAAATAAAGCTCAAATACTTATCTAGGGCCGACTTCAAAGTTTTTTTTGGATATACCCCTCATCAAGTTCAGATAAAACTATTGTATCTGTTAATAATACAATAATTTTATCTGACTCTGGTTATGAGCATATTCGCGAAACTTCAAATTTGGTTCATTGATTTATTGATGAATTAATTAGCTGCATATATATATATGTGCATACACCAGCTGTTGCAAAAACAACCTAATTGCTTTCAACAAAGCCTTTATCAGCTGATGGCCATGGAATCAGTCATAATTGTAGATCTTCAGTATAATTAATCCAGGACGCACCAACAGTACTCCACGATATCACTAGTCTGTTGTTTTCCCACCATAATGCATAAAACGGACCAAAAATGTTATAAATATCTTATCGAAAAACATGCAATAAATCAATGTTTCAGAAGTGCAAACTTCCTTATATAAACGAAGCGGCTGAGATATAGGCCTACACAGATGAAAAAGAGAAAGAGACAAGAATATAGCAGAAGTCCTTCCTAAACTGTTCACCCTCCCGCTGCTTCTGCCACTAACGAACCCACAAACACAAGCCCAGATAGACAAGAATACAGGATCAAGCTTTCTCAATTTACTATGAATTGTGACTAGAATAATTTTCCTGCTGAAAATCGTCAATCCGGCTACATAGAAAGATTAATAATTCTTCACTTCTTAAGTACTTTTAAATTCTTCAGTTTGTTTTCATTAAACTCATTGTTAGTTATCAACAATGCTTGTTGGCTTCTGCTGTGAAATTGGCTTTGAAACAGAAACAAACAAGTTACCACAGCCGAAGAATTTTCACACCTGGAATCTCAGTGGAATCACTAACGACCACTGGGCGAAATCCATGTAAATATATAAAAAGAGATTTTACTGCTACATTTATTGCTTTGTTGTAATTTCTGTCCTTCTTTTCAGTTGATTGCACATCCCTAATAAACTACGTTCTGCACCTTTCGTTCATAGTAGAATGTGTCTTCTGCTGTGAATGTGTCTTCATATATAAGGTCCATGTTAACTTTTGAAATCACCAATTTGAGATGTTTGTTTGATATTTATGCTTTTACTAGCAGTAGAGCCCAGCGTTGCCCGGGGATGTAACAGTAAGAGATAGATCATAAAGACTGAAAAATAAAATTGACAAAGATTATTGTTTAAGGTTGACGGACACGCACGTCTTAATTAGTTTTTTTGTTGTTTTTGTTTTGTTTTTGTTTTTCGAATTGGTCAAACTCAACCAAAAACATTGTTTTCAATCGTTATGAGTCTACCGATTGAATAGAATTTTATTATAAACAATTGTCTTGTAAATGGAATTTTTAAAGCATTCTGAATGTAAAAATAAAGAAAAAAGTGTGTAAGACAATAAGAAACACTACCTGCCAAAAAAAAGTGAAGTTTTGTTAAAATCGGTTGAAAAATGTTGGAAATCCGATCCCATATATAAACGAACACACACACAAACAAACAAACAACCTGGGTTTTATAATAAGTATAACTCGATATGAGTTGTCCCCCTTTCATTCTGGCGACAGAATCGTGTTTTATCATGTTTTCAAATTGATTTCGTGCAAAAAAACAATTGTGTTTTTCCATTTTTTGGCTCTGTCAGAACCACCGCAAGGTAATTTTACGCAGTCCTGTGAAGTTTTGTTGAAATCAGTTGAAAAATGTAGGAAATCCGATCCAATATATAACACACACACACACACACACACACACACACACATCTGCGTTTTATAATAAGTAAGATTTAGTATTTTGTACTCCCTCTCTGAGTGTTTATTATTATTATTATTATTATTATTATTATTATTATTATTATTATAACTGTGCTTGTTCCTACCTTCATTAGTTCGCACGACTGACATGTCCTGCTAGAATTTCTACATGTATTTTATTGTTGTAGAACTCGCAATGAGCTTACCCAGTCATTAACTTAAGAATTAAGATTTTATTAAGACTCCTGTTAAAATCTGCATGTTGCAATTGGAATTAAGTTGTACTTTTTAATTTTTGAATAATTTAAAAATATTTGTCCACAGATATCTGCATTTATTGAATTTGCATTCTTATGTTGTGGGCCGATTTACATGCTTCCCAACTTGTTGCGAGCAGTAGTAACGTTGGGGAATAATACGTGTCTCCTGAAATACTCACAACAAAATGGCGGACTCGGGATGTGAGTCCGCGTGAAAAAAATGAAAGAAACAAGAACCAATATATACATATGTGCAAACAATTGATAATGTTTTAACAACAAAGGTATACAAGCAACAAAGACAATGATGTGTGCAACAAAAGAATGTGAAAAACTTTTTGGTCAAAACTATGTGTAGTGAATGGATGTGCGTGCGTGCGTACGTACGTGTGTATGTGTATTGTTCATGCGTTTCTCAAAGGGAAGCGCGTTCTATGCGAGAGGTTACATGATGACGAATAAGCAGATAAGGTAAGAAGAGAGCGAGAAAAAAAATATCGCCAGGTATTTATAGTCCGGAGAGCGTCCCCTGGTAGCGGTTTCGAAAATTAAGAAGGGCTAACCCAACACTTACTGGTCATTTCGGTGCCGGACGAATCTGTTAAGGAGTCTCTTTTGCGTAACTACCGAAATAGGAAGTGGGGCGCGAGAGAGCGAGAGTAAAAGATGTTCCGAAGTTTGTTCAAGCCGGTTATAATTCAACTTGAAAACAATATATTTAACTCTTATTTGATTGATCTGTAGCGAGTTCTGATAAAAATAAAATATATAAACAAAAATAAAAAGAATTCAAATCAAAATAAGGCATTTGCGCTTTCCTTTAAAACCCTCTTTCTCTCTCCCTCTCTCTCTCACTCTTTTTCTAAACTTCTATTTCCATATTCCTATCAACTAATGAGAAGGCAACCATCAAATAAAAAGAGGAAGAAGATGAAAAGACTGAACCTGGCCGAAAAACACCGGAAGATTGCAGGACACGAGCTTACCTATTTGTGATTGAAAACTATCAAAAATCAGGGTGGCTCGACGCATAACTTCCATTATAAAAAAAGTAAAAAAGAAAGGAACGCCGGAAAATAAAATAATTTAAGCCGATCAAAAAAAAAAATTAAAACAAAGTGATGTTAGCTGGAACCAAAGTTCCTGCCAGAATCTCGGAGCCTGGTCAAAAGAATATAAGCTGACATTTCTGAGGTAGATGCGGAAGGAGCGGCGAGAGTGACGAACAAAAGACGCTACTGCGGAGAAACCAGCCACGCGTGACACGTGAAGAAGTCGTTAAGAGGTCATCTGCTAATGATATTCCTGTCATGCCTAGGGCGAGAAAACAGTAGATTGACACTTACCCATTTCTAAGGTGACTACGACTACTATAAAGTGCTGACTTTCAAACTCTCGAATACCGGACTGAAACGGACATTTCTCCAGACCGCGACCAAGATCCGCCTGGTAAACGAACATTTTGCTACATCAAATATCAAATGATTCATTCGTCACTCTAAATCATCATTCTAAAGCAAATAAATAAAAATATATATTTTATTTGCATATACCCTTTTCGTTAGATTCAAGGTCAATTTAGTATTTTTCCGAAACCCAACGTTTTGAATGAAGTCGATTTTGTCTGAGTTCTAATCAATAAAATATCTACTTCTAAGAAGTCAATAAATAAGATAAACTACAAGTTATATTTTAAAAATCACCATTTGTAAGAGTGAAAAAATGAAGACGATTTTATTCAATCATTAATGACGATAGTGTAGAAATAAAGAAGTATTTGACAATGTTCCTCAAGTCACAGGTATCAAATAAAAGTAACAAGTAATAAATGAATGCATATAAGCATTTTTAAGAGGAAGGTGTAGCGGTATTGACGGCCTAAATCAACCCGTACATCTTTTCTTTACAAATGTGTAAGCAAACGAAAAGAAAACAAGAGAAACAATACGAAAAAAATGTTTTTATAACAACAATCTTCATTTTATATACTGTAATAACATACAAACAATTAAGTATGTGATTAATAAATAGGAAGAGCTATGTACATTTAAACTGAATTTCTTAAAGTTCATTAAGAAGGAAATAATTTTATCTGAGCTCACTGTAAGAGATTTCAGTTCATGAAATATTGAAAAGTTGAATTAACTTGCCGCTGAAAATGTTCACCGTAAGAGAGTTGAAAGAACTCTGGAAAACTGAGAATATGTTTGATACAAACTCGTAGCTTCAGAAGGTTTCGGAAGTAATATTTCTCGCTGCTGAATATTTTGCTGCTGAAGAAAATCTTAGTGGTTGGTTTGAGCCAATTTTTGGTACTTATTCACTTGCTGGGTGAATGACTTAAGTGAGAAAATTTTCGTAATGTTTGTAGATGTGCGTTGTTCATAGAAATTGTTGAATGTAAATGTGTTTGAGTGAATTCGTATAGGTGAATGTTCCGTACGTACGTATGTGTATGTGTGCGTGTGTTATAGCGTTTGCCAGTACAGGGTGAGTTATTTAGTTACTACATCTTGTATGTTAGAGAAAGCAAGAGAGGCCAAAAGAGAAAGAACATAACTGTGTGGAAGTATTTATAATAAACGTAATCATGTAATAGGCTCCCGAGAGCGTTTCTGATTTGGGGCAGAAAAATGGCAATAACGCATAGGCGTTGTTGCCAACTTGAACAGGTCAACCGCACGGACGTAGGCGAGAACATGATTTTAATATTAACTGACCAATGAGAAGTGGGAAAATATCAAGGCTCTGTGATCCACTTTTTGCACAGATTTTTGTAGTAAAAAACAAGTGGTAGCAGAATGCTATAAAGGTAAAAAAAAACAACGTTTTTTAATAGTTGTTAAAAAAAGATTTATGTGCATGTACACATTTTGATACATTTATAAAAGAATATTTATACATAAACAGGGTTTTCTGTGAAAAGCGATAACCAGGTAACTTTGAGGAAATAAACACTCTTCCCAAAACAATTACATATCCACATTGATTTCGGTAAACATTTCTTATAAAACCACACAGATTTCGACTTTTAGAAGCAGAGAAACGACGATCTCCTAGCCGTTCAAAAACAAGAGAAGACTTGGCTACAGAGCATTTTCTTCTCCTGCCCCGCAAGCGCGTGATGAAAGAAACATGTGTCGACAAATTCAAACGAATCACCACCTCCAACAACAACAGATAATTTTCGCTGACGACCAAAGTCTTTTGCTAAGCCCGGCTTTTTCTGTGGACCAACTACCCAAACTCAACTAAAGACTATTTTTTACTCCTTTGTGATTCTTTTGAATTCATGTAAATATGCTTGTAAATAAAAATGATTTATTCAACAGGCATACGCATGTGTTCTTTATTTTTATTTTATTGCTTGGAATTCGGACGTTCGGAATTTTAATATAAAAAAAAGCTCTGGACGACAGAATTTCCCACAAGCTCATTCTATAGTATTTTTTTTCCTTTTCGTATTAGCAACTACTGTGGTGTAGTGGTACAGCGTGGTCCGAAAGTCTTGTCACCCCTACATAATATAATTTTCTGTTTCAGATGGCTGAAACAAAAATGATGGAGTTCATACAGACCTTCTCGATGTGTGACAGCGTCAATGACAGTGAATAAGCAAAACTGAATCCAGTACATGTGCTTTGTATTACTTGTTCATCTATTATTATTCTCATTACTTTTTGGTAGAAGGTGACAAGACTTTAGGAACACCCTGTAGCTTCCTCTTGTCCTTTTTTATTATGCCTGTTTTGATTGTATTCAGGGCCGGTGTTAGAGTCTCCCCATCCCCCGTAAAATTTGATACGCACCCCACTCTTTACTACTTGTCGATTTCAAAGTTTCCTAAGATGGAGGCTACAAACCCTCGAAAGTAAATGGGGGGGGGGTCTTTTAAAAAATTACCAAAAATCAAGGAATTATCCAATTTAGATGAAAATTTCAGTACGTATTCATTAATTTACTTTTATAATGAATAGTTTTTTTTATTTAAAAAAATCTGAAAAAATGTTATTCTTTTTTGTAATATTAACCACCAATATTTTCATGACTAAATTTTACTTGAAAAATGCTTAAGTCGCAAATTTTTTACATTTGTGTAATCGCCGACGCATCTCCGCTGAAAAAAGGTTTACAACACATGAAAAAACATTCCCGACAAACTGAATTTTCTTAAAAACAAAACAAAAAAAAAACGATGCTAATGCATGACGGGACTTGATATATTTATTGTTTTGCTGATTGTTTGACGGAAAAATTAGGGTCAATTAGGGTTTTTTAGGGTTAGTAGTAGGTTAGGGGTAGAACTTTTCCGTAAACCTTTGACGAATGAGATAATCCGTAATTTACATTGATACATGGTTTAGCGTCCATTACTAGCGTCTCTTTCACCTGGTCCTGTCAAAAATCAAAAAATGTTTCCTCTAATACGATTCATATCTAAATGAATGCATAAAGTGATTTAAAAAGAACTGTTCAGAAAGAAAATTACAACTTAAAAAATAAGCGCTACTGAAATTAGCACTTCTGTACACCCTGCTCCCCAATAGGCATGGGGCGCCACGTAGTAGAGAGGTTCGGGGTAGTAAGCATCGGCCGAGTCGATTATTATAGTTGATGATTGCCAATATAACTTAGCTAGAAAAAAAAAAGTACAAAAAAAAAAGAAAAAATTCGCTGCTGAAACTAGTCCTTTTGGGGCTCCAACTATGTCAGGGTTTCCTGTGTTGTACGCACCGCAGCAGCTATGCAGATAAACGATATACACTATTAGTTAACGACTGACAATGTAACGTCTGTTTGAAAATAATTAAAAGAAATAGCGGATGGCCATAGCATTGTGCTGAAAAAAAAGTAGCAGAGACCACAACGGGGCCCAAAAAACGTACCTTCCCAGTAGAGGGTCAGGGGTAAGACGCGCCGGCCCTGATTGTATCAAATAAGGTTTTGTCGTTTAACGTTTTATGAAAAATTAAATCCAAGTTTGTGGTCGTATAAACGTTTCCATATGCCATATATTTAGGTAATGCTTGTTGTGGATGTGAAAAAAAAATGTTGATGATGTATCAAGGAGCAAATTGTATCAAGTATCAAGAAGCAAATTGTATCAAGTTGTATCAAGAAGCAAACCATTCAAGCATAAAATGTTCTGTATATGATAAAGACGGTTCTATGTTGTGAATAAACTCAGGTTAACGTTCAAATGCCGACTAATTCAATTCAGAATGAATTATTTATAGTATGTTGCCGTTACTAATTAACTATAGTTACAAACCATATAGTAAACAAACTACCAACAATTGTGGTAAAATGTAAAACTGGAACTTATTTACATTTTTAGAACAACGCTATAAATATAATATAAAGAAAATGTTGGAAGTATGTAAAAATTAAGATAAAATTATTTTTAAGAAAGATATTAAAATTGTATGAAAATCTAAGAAAAGTAAAAGCTACTCTTATAACCTGCGTATGTTTAGAAAGAACACACAAGGATTCAAAAAGAGTGTATTGATCAATTTCAGAATATATAGATAATGCTCAATGCCAGCATATGTAATTATGTGCAATATTAACAAAATTGTTGACATGTGGTTCTTTTAGTTGCTGTTGGTAAGGGAAGCGATTAGGTGTAAGGGTGCTGTTTGTAAGGCCGGGGGTTGACGGTTTTGTTGGGTTGGTTATCCGTGGTCACGAGAGTGGCGGTGAGAGAGGCCTGGAGTGGATTAGGGAAGCCGCGTGATTGGCGGGGGCTGATCCGTCTAACATCAGGGTTGAAATCGACACTTATAAGGTGTGTAGTTGGGCCGACGGTCACGTGATTAAGTCGAGGTGTTGAGCTGAACTGGCTATTATCAGAAAGGCGTGTTGCTTTTATATCAGTGGTTTAACAGGTGCTGGCTCTTGAGCTCAAGGTTTTCTTTTTTTATGTCAACGTTCGTGATAGGCTATTGTATTTTAGATTTTTGCGGGGATTTGTTTTGTAGATCGGATGTGATGCACGGAGCCCCTGTACATAAGACAACTTTTTATTTTATTTGGGTTATGCTTACTTAGCGCTCACATCCAGCCGATATGTAGAGAAGATCAGAAAGAATGTAATTGCAGCGGTGTATAACACTACTAACATTGTTTCTTTGAAAACGAAAGCGCCAAAATTGACCCAGATAGTTTATAAGAAAATTAAACAATAAAAAAGTGAATAAAGATTTGCAAAAATTTGCAAATTTATGTAATACGAAACCGCCAAGATGAATCCAGACGGTTTTAAACATAATGTAGCAAAATTATACAAAAGATAGGCTCATCTCCGATGTCAAAACCCCGTCAGATATAAAGTTTGTAACCAGGCGTGGTTTGTTAACTTCAGGTTTTTAACCAAGAGGATAAAAAGTATATGCTCCATGAGGAGTTGATTTTGATCAAGCGTGAAGCAGGCTGATTGCTATATACAGGAAAATTTTGTCTGCACAGCCAGAAAGAATTCGACCAAACAAGGACGAGAAAGGCTGCGCATGCGTTCTGACGCGCATGCGTGTGTATGTGTGCGCGCGTACGCGCGTTTCAGAGAAACATAACTTGTATATGACAATAGTCTGTTCCGGAATTGAAATAGATACGCATGATACAAGATATATAAGTGAGAAACACTTTATGGTTTATTTTCAGTTGGCATGTTTGTATCTAATGTCAATGACGTTGCTTTCGTTGATATCAGACAAGAGAAAACGGAAGGTGAAAGAAACTGGTCAGGTGACTTGAATTTCGCGCATTACGCCAGACCATCACGTCTGGCATTTTTTGCTCATTGGTATGCGCACAAATTACAGTTAAGTCAAGGAGAGGTAATCAAGTTTTGTAATGCTGTTTCGAAGTGATCCGAACATTATAAATGGGATTGCGAAGAACGTAATACAAAGTTTTAGCATATGAAGTTTTGCACATAATATAATGTTTTAAAGGATCTGTGGGATGACAAGAGAAAAGAGAAAGTCAAATGTCTAATCCTGAGTATTATGAATGGTGTAAACCAGTGGTTCTCAACCGGGGTCTACATGGACCCTAGGGGTCCATGTAATATTTCCGGGGGTCCACAGGCAAAACTCAATTGTGTTAATTAAAAATAGTAATAATAATTATTATTATAATTATAGTAGAATATTTTATTTGTATTAAATTAGTTTTCATTTAAAAATAAAGCTTAATCGTATACTATTTCTTTGATAATTAAAACCTTAAAATTTATATTAGTGAAGAATAGAAAATTGTTCTTATGTCCAATAGCTATGAAGGGGTCCACCAAGATAAAACGAAGGGGAAAGGGGTCCATGGGTAAAAAAAGGTTGAGATCCACTGGTGTAGACGAAAAAAAACACATATTCCGATGTGAAATTTGAAAGATTTCTACATTTATTACAATGACTTGAAAATAATAAAAATAGCACATAATACAAAATTTACAAAACAAACTTGCACAAAATGTTCTTTTGTGTGCCAAATACTTAAGCAAGATAACAAGTTGTAAATTACAATTTTGTGAAGCTCATAGAAACAATTATAGTTTTCAACAAAATATTCTCATATTTTCATTCATTTAATTGCTTAAAATCGTTGGGAAGAAAAGAAAGTTCGCTAGCGTCGCTGGTAATTTCTTTGAAAATAGTATGTACTATATACAATAGTTAAGTTCTTAAACTGAAATAAAAATTATCGTTTTTTCATAAGAGTTCAAAATTAGTGTTAATATCTCTAATTTTGTGAATCTTCTTTTTGCTTTCTTTCCTCTGTCTTTTCCATTCCGTCATCGTTGTCGTCGTCGATTTACATTTTCCAGAAACAATCCACAGCCATTCGTCTGTGAATGCCAAAACCATTCTGGCCCGACTTCTTAAATAGTCACAAATCATCTGCAGATCCAATTCCAAATTTGAAATTTACGTAAGTATTTTAAAAAATACAAAAATATATTTCTTTAAACCACACCTGTTCACAAACTTTATTTTGGCGGGTTTTTAGGCCATAAGATTTGAGCTTTTTTTTTTTTTAATAAATTTAACACTAAATTTTATACATGTATAGAGGATTATTAGTCAATGCAACGTTGGGATTACCATCTGTAGAAGTATGTCGGGATTAACTACAATTTGTAGAGTGAATTCTGTTGCGTGTTCAAAGTAACGTAAAACCTCAACACATTTAATTACTTCTTCAACGAATTACAGAGCAATGAACAAAATGCGAAATGACACAAAACAATATTATATAACAACAAACAAATTTTAATTTATATAGCATAAGAAAATGCAACGATTTATGCTGTAATGAATTCAAATTTGTAAATGAAATATGTGTGGTATTTGTTTAAATCTTTGTATAAAATCTTTTTGACGTGTTTGGAATGTAGTTTGTGAGTTTAAGTGAAAGATTGTATGTTGAAGTTGTTGTGATGAAAAGTTAACAAAGTCAGTGAAAGTGATAATCTGTTTATGTGGAATTTAAACCATTTTGTGCAATGTACATTTTCAATGTAGTTTGGAATAAATTTAGTCGTGCTAAAAGTTATCTTCCTTTGACCGTTTTTGGGGTTTTTTTTTTATGTTGAATTGTTTGAGCAAATTCAGAAGAGACATAATGTCCTGTGATTGAGAACTTGAAGTGATAAGCAATTCTCTGCTGTGTAATAAACGGAATTAAATATGAAGATGAGTGAGTGATGTCTGAAGGTTTGGGTTATGTTAAAAGGTAACTTTAAAAACTTCAAATGATAAAGTAACGGGGATTTGTTTAGTAACTAGTTTGTGGTTACGATGCTCACTAATAAGATAAGTTTGCGTGCTGAACTTATTTACTTGAGTGGACATGTGATAGGCTCCAGAAAATTAGCGCCAAAATATTTAACTCGATCACGTGTTGAAAAATAGATGTACGTGGGTGGATAGCGATGCTCACTTGCTTGTTTATGAACCAATCAGCAAGCGAATTCTTGGAAAATACGCGTGGAGCTGGTTTTGCCCAAGAATATTGCTGTGATCCACTTTTAGATGGCATTTTCGCAGATTTTAACAAAATCTTGTAGTGATGGTATTTGCACAGAATTGTAGAATTAAAATTCTAACGCCCCTCCCTGCAGATTGTAAAAGTTTCGAAGAAAGTTTTCAATATGTGTAATATGTTTTTTTTTTGTTTTTTTTTTAATCCGGTAGGCCAGTGGACATGCTTACCAGACATAGTCATAAGGGTGTGGTTGGGGAAGTGTCGCCTGGGTAGAAGAAGACTGATTAGCAGTGGAAGATGATTGATGAGTGACGTCAATTAACGCTGGCTTCAACATGTCAATAGTAACAGTAGAGGATTTGGTTATATGAGGGTAGATTAACGGTGATTGCTGCCTCGATGTGTGTTTCACTTGATTCGGTCATGGTAGATAGTTGAAGTTATTATCTCAATAAAATTGTTCGTATATGCTATGCTCCGTTGAAGATCGGTGTGATTAATCTACGGAAAATAACATATTTATCGAAACGTCGGTACACCATCTGTAGAGGATTATTATTCAATGCAACGTTGGGGTTATTATCTGTAGAGGTACGTCGGGATTAACTACACATGTATCTCTCATAAACCGCTAGATTTCATTTTGGCGGTTCTTTTACAATATCAAATTATTCAAGCCATTTTTTATTAGCTATCTGGCTTCATTATAGCAGTATTTTATTTACATTTAAAAAGTATACATTAACTTTCTTTTGTTAATAAATGTTTTTAAAACACTCCACTCAAAGGATACTGTGTAATTAACTTAATCTATTATACAGTGTAACCCGGATATAAGAGACCTAGATATAAGCGAAACCCGGATATAAGAGAAAATTTCTCTGGTCCCAAATTAGAGCCTGTGTTAATGTATATAAAATAGACCAAACCCGGATATAAGAGAAACCCGGATATAAGTGACTTCTTCTCCGGTCCCGCCAACTTTCTTATATCCGGGTTACACTAGTATTTTTTTTATATAACTTTACATCTCTTTTTCATTATACAGTGTAACCCGGATATAAGAGAAACCCGGATATAAGAGAGATTTTCTCTGGTCCCAAATTAGAGCCTGTGTTAATGTATATAAAATAGACAAAACCCGGATATAAGAGACTTCTTCTCCGGTCCCGACAACTCTCTTATATCCGGGTTACAGAGTATTTTTTTATATAACTTTCTCTTTTTCATTATAAAATTTTTCTATGTTATGAATTATAAATAATGGATAATTAATACAGTAATGAAAGATTTTAAACTAAATTTTTACAGAGTTTCTATTAGTCTGTATGTTATTTGATCAATGCTGAATATTTTCACTACAGTACTTCGCAACATTTCCATAGCGTTGTGACAATGTTAGGGATGAGCGGTCTGTTTGGCGTCAGAAACATTGCAGCTATGTTGTTTGGAGTCTATAAGGCAATATTTTTGTAATGTGTGTAATGTTGTGGGGCTATAGGAAACTAACCCTATTTCTAAACGCAATCATTACATAAATCAAAGTGTCTGTTGGTTAAAAATTAACGGACCTCATCATTTAACAAATCAGAGAAAACTAAAGCCTTATTTTCGGGAAGAAATTCATTGAAAACCTACACAGATTTCGACTTTCAGAATCAGAGACGTTCAAACAGAAGAGAAGACATGGCTATATAACTTTCAAAGTGCCGAAAGAACCATGTCTCGTCAACTTCAAACAAAACATGATTTATGCTCATGTACTGTTTTTAGTAAACAATAAACATCAACATCCCTGTTTAAAGAAAAAGAAAAAAGAAAAAAATACAAAGATTTCTACTTTCACACGTGAAGCCACTAAAAAGTAATAAGAAATAATGTCGGATTATAAATAAAAACATTCATTTATTCTTTAAAAATTACTTTGTTTACATTTCGGATACGAAAATAAAGTTAGCAGATATGGGTTTCGAAAGGTGCCAGCTAGAGATGTGCATTCCTTAAAAAAGGGGTAATTGAACATTGCTTTGCACATGCAGCTTAATTAGTATTATTATCAAGAGGTATTTTTAATTTTAATTAAACTCAGTCTAGAAAGATTGACACAACGTCAAGTGTAGAACATCCAATACCAATAAGGATCAAATTCACTGTTTAAAAGATCTGTAAAATGAGCTTGTAAAAGAAAAAACTAGAAACATATCCTGCTATGGTAGCTGCCTTCAAGCAGTTTTGTGTTCGTGTTCACATTTTATTTTCATGGGTTCAACAAACTTCACAACGTTTAGAAACTTTTTGCGCAGTACTTTTAAAAAATTTCCACAGAAATTTATGGAAAAAATAAACTATGAATAACTTAAACTATATTTTAAAAAATTCCAATACTTTTTTTTTATTGATTTGAACTTAATTTAACTCTCTAAGCCTAATTAATTATGGTTAAGAATACAGGTTGTATCAATCTTCCACTTGAAAGAGATACCACTTCCTGTTTTGAAAATGAGAACAATCAAAATTTTACTTAGATTTAAAAAAATATTGACCATTAGAGACCTAGTAAAATAATAATAATAATAATAATAATAATAATACACGCCACCAAACAACATTCGAATGTTTCTACGCGATAATTCTGTTTAAAAACCATTTAAAAAACCAACTTAAAAACATTTTCCGAATAATTTTTGTAATTAAAAAAGATGACAATTCACTTCTAAAATGCATACTACACGTTCTAAATAAATATTAATTTCACAATTTTTTAAGGTTTAGTTAATTAGAGAGTTAATTTTCTTAAACAGTAGTCCTTATTACGAAAATAAATTCTGAAAAAAAAAAGAAATAAGGATATTCCTTAATCCTCCAAAAAATTAAAAACAGATATAAGACTAAAACAAAACCCCCCTCAAAAACAAAGAAAAATAAAAAGGACGCTTAATTTTCGTAACACTCGTAGTCAAACGTCACTGGTGAGAGAGAAATTGTGGCGTTTGGGGGCTTCCGTTGTTTTCATTAGTGTATCATTCGATCTTTGCCTACTGTTATTTCCCGAAAATAGTGAGTTGAGCTTTAAGCATGGCGGAAGAAAATAACGTTAAGGATGCTGACGAATTGGAAAAAGAGCACTTTGTCAGAATTGTGAATGCATTCAAATATTACAGGTGAGAAAGAAGAAACTTTATTTATCAACTAAACTATTTAAAACATATATATAAAAAATAAAAACATATCAGGTTGCACACGAGGCCGGCTTTTGTCCAAGTTAGATTTTCCCCATTTTTTTTCTTGTGAATAGAATGGATAGAAAAATGCTTTAAAAATAATTTCCTCTGCTTTGATATTTATTTTCATTTGTATTTAAGAAAAGAAAGTGGAACGTTTTTATGTTTTGATTTGGCCGTGTTAAGTTGTGCTTAATTAAAAAAAAGATCGATGAATTACGATAATTAATGGAATTTTTTAAATTGATGTTCTTTAAAGATTTTCTGTTTTCATAACAAAAAAAAATTAATGAGCAAACTGAAGCCTTAAAATGTTTTTAATTTAAATTTATTTATATTTTAGGAAGCTTTTTGTTTGTTTGTTTTTTTTTTAATTTCTAAATGATTTTTTTGAGAATTAGGTAAGGATTTCCCATTATTTCACATCGCACTTTACTTTATAGAAGAAAATGTCCATTACAATTAATTTTTTAATTATTTCTTAAAAGAATTTCGCGCTTTTTTTAAACCTGTTTAACTAAAATATTTATAAATTTATACTAAATTATATATTTTAATATTATTACTGAGATAAAAATCTATTATTTTATCTTTTATTTTAAATTAGCAAAAATACATCTTTTACACTTTAGTTAAGTTTTTTTTTTTTTTTTTTTTTTAAATTCTTTTTAAAAAAAATTTTGGGCAGAATTTGATAAACGGGTTTCGTTGCAAGAATAGGAGACAAATTTTATTTATTTTATTTTTTTTAACATTTCCTTCTTTTAAAAATCCGAGAATAATCTACAGACTTCGATTTTTTTTATTCTTGCAAATAAATTTGATTCCCTTTAAAATTCTTCCTCAGTGACTAAATATTTTCTCCAAGTTTCAGAATCTGCCGTTGATTTTTAAGATTGAGAAATAGTAAAACTAGTACTAGACAAAAATAAAATAAATAAAAAGTTTTAAAGATATTTTGGTTTTCTAAGTCACTAACCCACAGGCTGGGCATTACTCGGTGAGAGATTTTTTTTTTTTTTTTTTTTTTTCACCGGTATAGCAGAGGCGGGTGGGGATTTTTGGGTGTAGAAAATGGGGGTGACTCAAGATGGCTATTTTTGAATGTAATTGATGCACTTTTTGCGTTATGAATTTCAGCTCAATTTAAAAAGGATAGCTCAAGATATGAAAGCTGTGTAAGGTACTCATTTTTTAAAACGACGCAACGTTTAAAAAATAAATTGCCACATATTCTATGAATTTACCTTCTTCACTAATGACTTGTTCCAAAATAATTCATGTTAAAAATTTTGTCACCAAATAACAGAAGTAGTTTCGATTTTTTTCCAGTTTTGAATGTTCAGATCGACTTGTTTTTCTTGCTACAGCCATGAAACGTCAGGCGGGATTAGAGAAATATTGTATTTTTCAGAACATAACAGTCACCGGTGTATAAGACCCACCTTATTCTGAAGACAAACTTTAAACAAAAAAAAAAATGCTATAGTCGTATTTGAAAGATTTTTTATTGAGCAAAAATTAAATACTTTAAAAATCATAAAATGTTTGCTTGTTCCTCCTTTGGTAATTTTTTATGAACGTTACACCGTGCCATTATCTTCTAAATAATAGACTAACTAAGAACTACTCGATTTTGATTGAAAGCAAAAGGTAAGAAAAAGATATCAGAGGCTACTCAGCCATAAGATATCTGTAAACTATGGAGAAGCTGGTCCTGGGAATTCCAACACGACCACAGCACTTTCCTGATTGCAATAAAGAGAGTGTGGGTGGGTACTGTTGTGAGAATCAGTACTTTTGTTGTCTGGTGTGGATGTTTTTCTGTAAACATGCTCCTGATGCATTTGTCCTGCAAACAATATTTAGCAGACACAAGTGTCCGGATAAAAATAAGTAAAGACCATGGATTTTAAACAAAGAAGAAATAATGCATGTATTAACAAAGGAAAATTACATTAATGTGTACACAGTTGAAAAGGAAAAATCTAGGTATTAAAAACCTAGCTATTTAAGAATTGTGGTGAGTGAGTGAGTGAGTGTTCAGTCATCAGTTGACCAAGGGAAAGGAATGTTTCCCAGTGGGAACCCCTTCATCTACATACTGCTACATCTTGAGGAAGCAAATATTTATCTTTTTATAGAACTTAATGCCATCTAACGGGTGTCTAGCAAAGCCAAGTGGGGTAACTCATGATACCAATGCCAGTCATCACTGGGTGTGGGCAGTTTTTGACCTTGGTCTGTATGTATGCATATGGGCACCCCATATTGAACCATCTTTGTGTCTCATCCTATAACAGTAGGGAGATAAATAAATACTAATTAGAGAAACTTTAGTTTTAGTGAAGAAGAAAAAAAAGGGGCAGATAAAGAAGGGGATAACTCTCCCATACATTTAATGTCTGCTTCAGTAAAATGGAAAGCCTTGTCAATTTTGAATCTTTTCATTTTTACTCTCTTTAATTTAGGTACCTCCACTTTTTTGCTAAAAAACAGCGTAGCATAATGAAAAAAGGCTCCAAAATTAATAAAAACAAAGTTTTATAGTCAAAATGTTTGTTAATATTAAGAGAAGAGACTTAAATATTTTTTAATTGTTTTTTAAAATTTTTTACTCCTTCCTAATACATTTGAAATTTTGGTAAAAAATCTTGGTGTAACAAAGTTGACTATGGAAATTTTAGCACCTTTTTTCTGGTAAAATGACATTAATTTTGAAATTCTTGCAAAAATCAAATAGTTGTCAGATTTTAATGACATTTTTAGGACTTATTTGTAAATAAATGAATTTATTTTTGAAATTATTATTTTTAGAAAGACCATTTTTTTTTTTTTTTTTTTTTTTTTTACATATGTTACACAACCATCACTTACTTAATTTCTAGAAATTAAATTCTATCTTCTAAATTTGTTATATTAGTTAAATGCAGGACTCCTTGGAGAATGTGAATCATCCATTTTCTTTCCTTTTTTTTTTTTTTTTTTTTTTTCCAGACAGTTACTTAGTTTCCCAAAATCTGCTCGGAATCATAAAATCTGCTATAAAACTGACATTATTTAATTAGATAAGCTTTTAATTGCTTTTGTAAATAATATATATTAAGGATATTATAGTCTGAAGAAAGAATTATTAGATGAATAAAGAATTTTTACAGTAATTGTTTTAATTTTTTTTTATTAAAATACTTTATAAAGTTTGGAAAATATTTTTAAAATTCTTCAAAATTTCCTCTTCATTGAGTTATTAAGTGAAGACTATATTTACTAAGTGAAAATTGGAAAGCTCAATACAAATCATCATGCACTAAGATTTTAAAAATAATTTAAAATTTTTTTTTATGCATATAAACCTGGTCATGTGGGTGACCATACGCAACATTATCAGAAAATAAGATTGATTATGGTAGTAAATTTAAAGTCAACAATCCTAAAATTAGATTATGGAGAATATTTCCAACATTTTTAAGATTACCGAATACTTAAAAATTATATAAAAGATTACCGAGTACTTAAAAATTATATAAAAAGCATTCACCTGTCATTTTATTAATTTATGTTTTAAGAGATAAAGTCTCTGTAGAACAACAATAAACCTGCCAACACCTTATTAGTGCTTGTTATTAGGTGATAAAAAGCATGTAAATCATCACTACCATTTGTTTTAAAAATCTGTTATTTTCAACTTAAAGTAAATAATTTTTTTTTCAAATCGGATACTTTAAATCGGCTAATATTTCTCAAATAAAGTTTCTGAAAAGTATATTTTATTATTGGAAGATTTTTTAATACAAAGAATTACATTGCAATGAAAGATCAGCTATTTTACAAAAAATAAAAAAAAGCACCAATTCCAGTCAATATAATTTCTTTTTGAAATACATCAGTCTTTTGCTTACTGGAAATAGTAAACTTAATATTTTAGCTTTCAATTAAAGCTGAAATGAAAGCTTATTATTTACCCCTACTTTAATGACTTGCATTCATACTTATGCCTATTGCAATATTTTGTTAATCTCAAATATTTAATGGTGCAATAGGCAAATTTTCACAGGTATTTTATACACAAGAGGTTACAGGGTGTGGAAGAATTAGGAACAGAAACATTAATAATAAACAGGAAGAGTAAAGAATAATTAGGAGGACAGTAGATAGTGATTGACATTGCATTTAAAGTTTTGCAGATTAAAATTGGCTGGAAAACATGGAGCCAGAAGGGTGTTCCTCTAGTGAGACGTGTGAGAAAAGAAACTGTTAGCATAGAACTTACAGCTACGTCTAGCCAACTCGACTGTAAATTGATGAGATCTTGATGCCAGTCTAATACTGTGCTTAAATTCAGAAGTCTTGGTACCATAGTGAAGAGCTCATCCGAACAATTACCATGAAAGTATTTATAGAAAAGGCACAGAGAAGCAACCTTACAGTGATGGGAAAGTGAGTGAAGCCAAGACGCCAGATCAGGGTTAATAATATTGCTGATACTTCTTTGGATTTTATCAAGGAGCTGAAGTTAAATAGCAGTGGCATCGAACCATATGTGGCAGCAATATTTTAGCATAGGTGAATGGTAGACATTCAAATTAAGAATTATGATTTATCAGAGAATTTAAATAGGAAGACGGTGAAATTTTCACAAGTACTGCCAGTTATAGTACATCTTGTTCAAAATACAAAAGAACTCAAAACATTAAAATAAAAACATCCCATAAGAAAAAACTTAATCCCGTCTATTGTGTTAATGATACCACTCTTCTGAAGTGATTTAATCACTATATTATTTTAATTTTTTTTTACACAAATTCTTCAACCACACCTAAGCAAACATCAGCCTTTTCCTTTGTCAAGTTTTAGTTTTTATTGTATGAACTTTTTACTTCCTAAATTGATCACTCCAAGTGTGACACGTTAAATCTTCAAAACTATTATCATTTGGAATTTGCTTTACTTTAAAATTATCATATTTGTAGAAATGGATGGTCTTTGCCTTCTCTAATTCATGACATTCACAGAGTTTATTTTCAAGCTTTTGGCATTTTGAATTTTTACCCTTAGAAAATACATTGATTATTTTTATTAATACCTTTTAGTGTATAAGCCTATCATATAGGACATAAATAAATGGAATCGCCCGTTTATGTAAATAAACAGAATTGAGCAGAGTTAGAATTGGGTCAATTGCTAAGTGTATTTTCATTACTTACCTATGAGTTTGTCTTCCTTATTTTTTTCTCTTTGTTATCTCGAAAACACAAGATACAACAAAGATACAAGCAGATATCAATATCAAATTTATCTTATCAACCAAAAATGTTAAATAAAATGATGAGGAGGTGCTACTTAAATACGTGATACACATGTGTAAATTGTTGTCTAAATTACACAAAAATGAAAATAACACTGACATCTCATTTTAACAGATATATTTACCAAAATTACACGAAAATATCTTGAAGTCCTAAAGAATAAATTTATTCAATAAAATTGCCATTGGTTTCAACCACGGCTTCCAGCTGGCTTCAGAATCTTCTGCAACTCTTCTGGATGATCTCCTTGTTCAATTTGGTGAATGCTGCCATAATCCTTGCCTTCAGTTCATCTTTGGCATTACAAAGAGTTTTGTTGGTCTCTCCGTCAACTGTGCCCCACACATGGGAATGAAGGGGTTTGCAATCTCTATAATGGAGTGCATTCATATGTGTTCATATTATAACAGAGCATGTTTCATGTGATTTACAAAAAAATTCACAACTATCAATTACATTAATTTTTTGTCTTAGCAATTCACCGAAAAATTTTGGATGAAATTGAAAGTACTTGGGGAAATAAAAGAAATGAAAATAACTAGTGTTTCCTTAATGAATTTAATATCAACAGTAAGAAAATGATCTGGAAATTTGAGAGGATTAAAAATGAATAGACATAATGTCCAGATTATTCAACCAAACATGCCTGAATGAAGAGATGCTGCCTGTATGTTTTATATTTTAACATTATATTGATTTGTAAGTAAAAAATAATCATTTGCAATCGTGTTTTATTTTGGGTGTTGTTCATTCGCCATCACTTTAAAGGGATACCAGGTACAAACAACTGCAGCATTTACCCTTAACCATGAAGCCTATTTTCTTTATGAAGCAGAGAGCTGTCAGGCTGAGGTGGGAGTGACAACTCGGCATCTGATTAGTCAGAAAGATACTAAAAATATTGGCTATGTCCTGACAGAGCTAAAAAAAAAATGTTCAGGAAATATATATATATATATATATATATATATATATATATAATATAATATCTCACACACACATACACAAGTTGGTTTGAACCCTGGCAGAAACACACTTTCTTTATTTAGTTTTTTGAATGTGTAGGCTGGTAGATGTAATTCACAGTTTTTGTTTTTTAAAAAAAACAGTGTATCTACTCAAATATAGATATCCATAAAAATAAAAATCAGGATATATATATATATAATTCTGTGACTGTGTATGCCCGAACCGCATTGGAATTATCAGTCACAAACATGCCTGCAATTGATATGTACAGACTCCCTCTTGATCTTCATTTTGCAAAGCCAAGCCATGATGATATATATAATGTGAGTAAAAGTTTGTTACTTAGCAGATTGATGTTACCTTCAACATCCCAACTCCATAATTTCATAGTTGAAGCTGTCCATCCCCTCTTCAGGGGGTATCAACAATTTACTACGTATATATTTGTTTATTCCTTTTATGCATATTTAACACTGGTGTAAATTTTGTTCTGTATTCTGTGTGCTTGTGTGGCCATGTGCCTGTCTGCGCAGATGTTTGTACGTATAAGGAGTCATGATCATTTTGCCCTTTTCTTTGTTTTTTTTTATTTTTTATTTTTTTTCACTTTACACTCATTTAGTCTTGTATCTTTTACTGTTTTCTTTTTTTTTTTCCAACTGTTGCTGATTTTGTCTGGGTTTCTTCTGACTCTAGACATGTGAATGTGACTGATTTTTTTTTTTTTTTTTTTTTTTTTTTTTTTTAATAGGCATTCTAGTATTTTTCCTAGGGAATTTGTATTTCTTTTTTTACATAAATAATTGATATTGATGGTTAAATGATATATATATATATGTGTGTGTGTGTTTCAAAACTGAAACTAAAGTTGTAAATTTAATTATAAAAATTAAGAATATAAAATCCAGAGTTTCATTCTATTGTCAAGTGATGTTACGAATAATTTTCTCAAAAATTTACTTAATTTATAAGTGCAGACAATCTTAATATTTTGAGTTATGGTTAAGGAAAATTCAGTCTATTTTGTTTAGGGGTGTTTGGTTTGAGTTTTAATTTCTCTAGACAACAACTTGTGTATCAAATATGTTACTTACAAAGTTAGGTTAAGTTTAGGCGAATTGGGGATGCCTGCTCAAAAACATAGACATTCGTTATTCTTATTTCTTATTTTGTGTAGTAGTAACTGCAATGTCTTTCTTGGACTGGGGGTTACTACTACACAAAAAAGACAATGGTTAGACATCGAAAAACATAAGGAAAATTAATTCCTTTTAATAACATGTGGAAATATACATGAGGCCGAAAACTTGTGTAACAAAAATATGGAAAATAAAATATATATAATTGTTGGCACCCAATTGTATATGAACATCAGGATTGTCATCATTCCCTTTCTTCCTTATGGTGGCAGTGATGGAGAGGGCTGTGGAGGACTAGCCTATTCCTGAGGAGTTGTGAGCAGGAGTCACAGAGGAGTGTGTGTAGTGGGTAAGTTGGGCCCTCTGTAGAGCATCTTGCAGATATTCTTCATGTTAATGGTTGGACTCAAAAGTTTTGGTCCTACCATACAATAAGTAAAAAAATGAAACTCAAGAATTAACAAGAACAGTGAATGTCTGGAAAACAGGATGTCAAAATTGCTGCAGCTGAAAGAAAGAAAAATTGTATAAAACCAATAAGGAGAGACTATAAAATGACAAGAAAAATGATGAAAAGGAGAAATAACTGACATGTTGAACATATTCACAGGCAGGCACATGAGCGCACACACACACACATTATGAAAGAAATATATAAGATATATATATTTTATGAAATGGACAAAGTTTGACAATTATTTTTAAGACATTTTTATGTTTATACAATGTCTTAAAAATAATTGTCGGACTTTGTCCATTTCATAATGTGTGACGTCATTTGTTTACATTTGGATACGCCATGAGCAGATATGAATGTATGTGAAAGAATCATGGAAGATTGAAGTTTAAAGGCAGTAAATTTGACCTTGCTAATCGGACTATTCTCTGTGGCTTGATCGGTTAAGAGCACGTCAAGCTAAATGACGGCTCCGTATAGGATACAGGTTTGAATCCTGTCAGAGAACAAATATTTTCTATGAAAATTTCTCAGACATTCAGGTTGGTAAATGTTGTTTAATAATGTTTATTATAAACAGAGCATTTACTTAAATATTTGTATCTATAAAAAGAATGTATAAACATAAATTATATTATTATAATTAGTGATTACAGAGGACTTTTCTCATGTCACCTGTATCTGTTTACAATAGTATTAATGAAAGCAAAATGAAGTCAGATTCTTTCAAAATTGCAAGATCATCAGCAACACCAACAGTAAATGTGTGGGTTTCATCAGCAGTGCAATATAAATTAATTTTCTACTACTATATTAAAAAAATTGTTGGAGAGTACAAAGATTGTTACTGGGACTTTATCCATGTTTCCTATTTGACTCAGTTTGAAACAAGTTTGTTTGTCAATTCATTATGAAGCTGTATCTCATCTCTATACAACTGTTTTTTTTTTTTTAAATCAATGATTAAAAATGGCTTCAAGTGAATTAATCCTTTAGGTCTTAACCAAGTTTTATAGACTCTTAATCAGTCTTAGGAGGTACGGTGGAGTAATGGATAGCAGCTCAGACTGAGGAATTGGAGAGCTGAGTTTGAATTCCAATTCGAATCCATTACATTCACTTACATGCTAATACCCTTGGGAAAGGTATGAATTCTCTTCTCCTCCACCCAGCTATGGCTAAATAGCAGGACAGATCAGGTTCTAGAGCCTTGGATGGCAACTGGTCTACCGCAGAAAGAAATGGCTACCTACTACGGGGAAAAAAAAATCTGCCTTATCATGTATTGAAAAATACATGATCGCCTATGCATGTATCACGCATGGCACATAACTAATCAGTCTTATAGACTGGTGCTACAGAATCACAAAGAGCTTTATCAAGTAACAGAAACCCCTATTTGAAAACTTCCAGTAGCAAAACTAACTAGAAGGGCAAATGCTGATATAATCAAGATGTTGACTTTCCACACTATCTTAAACAAAACGTTAGAAAGGAAACTTCAATCAGTGGTAGAAAGAGCAATAACAGTGGACTTGTCTAATTTACTGAAAAACTATTCTAAGAAAAAGATTTTATAAATTTCAACTGACAGTAATGCTAACTGTTCAGTCAATGAAAGCCGAATATTTCCTGTATAGAAAGGTTAATGTCACCCTTACCATGTAATTCTGGTATTTGTGTTGTGCAGGAAATATGTTATATGCTATCTTTTTTTTTTTTCCTCTCCTAATGTTCATCTATATTGTTTGTAACACAGTGTTTCATTTGAACCATTTTTTGACCTTTTCACATCTGGTGCACTTCTGCCATGTTGTAATCTTTTTTTCTTCCTCTAATCAGATTTTTCTTTTTTGTTGTTGAAATTTATTCATTGCTTCTATAGCACTTGTTATTTTTACTGGGCTGGCCTGATACCCTGTGTTCCCCATTTCTCAAATAGGCTTTGGATTAACTATGTCTGCCAACCTGTCAGTGTATTATTTATTTATTTTCTTCAGAATTCTTCACTTCACAGGACTGCTTTACAAGGCTAAAGGCCTCCAATTGACCTATTTCTTCATCACTAGTGGGTGAAGTAGATTCAAGTCTTTCCCAAGAGCATCAGTATGACTTGAACTTAAGCAGCTTCTACCATAACTCAGTTGCTTTGTTGATACACCCCTGGTCAAAATCTTAAGACCAGATACAAAAGGGTTAAAAAAAAAAACATTACTTTAATCAAAATATATTTGTGAAACATTTACATTTAATTAGAAGATGTACTTTATCAATTAATTGATTAATTTAAACAAACATTGAAAAAAATTTTTTTTTTTTTTTGTTCATAAAGATCATGTGTGAAAAAAAACAAAAACAAATTACTGGACAAAAATTTTAGAACTAGTCAGTGTAGATTAAAGTAACAGTATTTTATAGATTTTTTTAACCCTTTTGTATCTGGTCTTAAGATTTTGACCAGGGTTGTATTTTTTGCCATTCTGAACTACGAGTGCAAAAATTATATCATTCAAAATGGAATCAAGACATTACCCAATATGCTTTGTCCTATTGGAAGACCAATACTGTATATACTTGTAGGTTAAGTGATTTCCAAATGTTTACTGTACGCAACTTATGTCTGACAAAACTCAAAGAATATACGAGGCCTCTTTGGAAAGTATCCAGCCATTAGTTCTCTTCTAAGTGCTTCCTTTATGATTGCACACAATATTTCACTTCTCAGAACAATAATTTCGCTTTTGAAATCTCTGTTCTCTTTAATTGCAAACGGGTTGAACAATGTGTGTGTGTGTGTGTGTGTGTTGTTGTTGTTGTTGTTGTTTGTGTGTGTGTTTTTTTTTTTTTTTTTTTTTTTTTTGTTTTGTTTTTTTTAAGCAATAAGAAAAGTCAGAAGTTTGTAGATAACCAAATCTGGACTGTCGCAAGGCTGATAGACCTATGTGATGATTTGCATAATCTACTTGCTCAATGTTGTCTCCCTGCTGATTGAGTGATTGCACATCTGTTTATGCATGTGCAGTAATCTTCTCTCTGATGGATTGCCAAATACATCAGATCTGCCCAACTGGTTCTTGAGAGATTCAAAATAGATGGATACTTTTTGAACAAACATTGTATATGAAGCAAAATGTATTTAAAACCATGTGGTGTGAATAGCCATGGCTAAATGCAAAATAAATGATAGAACTGTCCAACAGACAGAATTAATATTTGCAATAACAAGCAAAAGAAAAGAATAGGGCCAACAAAAATATAAAGCAAGCAAACAATATATGCAAGGCAAATTAACAGTAATGATGCAAAAAGTTTACAAAATAAGAATTGGGCTTGACACATGAAAGCAAGTCCAAACAAGCAAATGTAGCATTCTGACTTCAAGACAAGACAAACTGGGACTGAGTCAGATGGAACCGAGAACTGGTCTATTTTATTGGCTTGGAAAAAATCCCAGCATATATTTGAGTGCCTATAAAATGGAGAGAGGGCAAATGTTTTGCAGTCATTCCTAGCAGGATTGAAACCAACAAACTATGGTTGTTTTCTGTGTAAGATGTGGAATATTTAAGACATTTCATCTCAAAAGTTGAATAATTAGAATAATTTTTTGATTGCTACAGTTTCATGTGCTCTTTTGTAAGCAGTTATTAAGAGAATATTTGCAATGATTAAGCTAAAATATTAATTATGATTAGGCCCTGACAAGCTTGATGATTGAGAGTCATATCTTCTTTTTTTTTCTGCAAATAATTGCCTGGGTACATATTAAATGTAGTTATGAGAGAGGATTTTGTGTGAGTATGAAACAGGATTGAATTCAGATTCTGACTGGTTGAGGCGTAAATAGCCAGTCAGCCAGGATCTGAACTTGGATCTGCTGTTTATGTTTTCTGTGTCATTAATGATTATGCTACACCAAACCTTATACACACAAAGCTGCAATGAGGCACCTTAAAAATCAAACTTATCTTGGTTTGCAATGGTTGACAAGCCCATCTTGGTAATCATCAATCTGAGTTAGGCACTCTGATAAATACTGGATATAAGATAACAATTATACCTAATTGAAATCAAAATTATATACTAAGTCTGCTCCATACTAGTTGTTCTATTTAGTATATGAGATGTATATGTAAATATATATGTATATGTAAATATAACAATTATTATAAGATAGAGATAATTGTTTATTTAATTTGGTACAAGGTGACAAGTATGGGGAGCACTTAATGAGGAACAGACTCCCTGCTAAGCAGTAATGGTCAACCAGACTAATTTGCTAACCATTATACTAACCTGAGGCACTCATGTTTTTGTAAATGATAAATTTTATAGCTAAATTGACAGTTGTGTATTTTTTTTTTTTTTTTTTTTTTTTTTTTAAGCATTTCACCCCAAGCAATGCGGGAAGCCACTAGGACGCAAGGGGTTACAGAAAATTTAGAGCAAGATCAGATAGGAGTGATAGAAGAAAGGATGAGGGTAGTGGATAGATCAAGGCAGCTGGAGATGTCGATTGACATTACACTTGAATAGCTGGAGATTATAGCTCACAGGGAAACAGGAAAAGGGAAGGGAGTTCCACAAGCGAGAGGTGCAAGACATGAAGCTATTAGAGTAGAAGAGACGGCTATATTTAGGAGTTTCGACAGTGAAGGGGTGAGAGCGGGATGCCAGCATTCAGTTCAGACAATTTTGTGACATGCATTGAACAATTTATTATTCTGCCATCTCTAAAGCAACTTCATAATTCCATCCTTTCAAATCATTTTATCTTTCTCAGTAAAGAATTGCTGTTTTCCAGGGAATTGAAATTACTTTCATTCACCTTTACCACATTGCAGGTGACAATATTTACCATAGAATTCTCTCCCTTACTACTATTGGTGACTTCTGTCACCTGAAATAGTTGCTATAAACACTTGTCAACTGTTGTTTCCGGTATTTTAAACTGGAAATCACCTACTACTTCTTTGGAACAAAGCTAAACTTCCATTTTCCAACATCATTTTGAATTCTAGACTCTACACAAGGTATAACATTGATTAAACCCATGTAAATTTTTTCGCAATTTTTTTGTAAACAAAAATAGCAGCATCAATATCCAACAAAGCCTTTATTCAGGAGTTTTTTTGGATTAACACTCCAATGATAATTTTGAAGGCTTTACTCGGGTGGATATTGATGGGGAAGTGGTCAGATAAGATAATCGTGCGAGTGATGTGGAGGAAAATGACAATGATCACTAGCTGCTACTATTATCCATGCCTAAGTAATTTTATGGAATCTACTGGTGGCAATTGATATATCTGATAGCCTTTCTGAAGGTGAATTATTTTGTTTATTTATAAACAATGAAATAATAACTTTAGTTGTCAATGAGACATGATTATGAGTCAGGTGCAAGAAAGAGCAAACAAATGCTAGTGTCTCATATGTAGACATGAGGAAACGCATCACTTTTTTGACAAAATGAAAGCCTTTTTAGCAATTTTTGCTTCTTATTGCACCACCAGAACTCCACAAGGAGTAATAAAAGTTAAAGAACGTTGAATTATTTATGTATTTTTTTTATTTTGCGTTTCAATTTTTTTGTTTTCAACATCAAAACATGCATGCAAAACATAATGCATTACATCAAAATATTACTATTCCTTAGGCATGGATGATAGTAGCAGCTATGTGGTCCAAATTGTCTCCAGACTGTACATTTCAGTTGCATAGTTTATGGTTTGAGGTTGTAATTTGAAATTATAGAAGCGACATTGAATAAATTATTCATTTTGAGTTTATTTATCTCTTGTTTCTTTTAATAGTTTTTATTTATGCATAAAGTGTTTAAAAAGTTGCAACAATTTTGCTAGTTTTTCTTTCCCAGTTTCATATATGGGTGGATGGATTATCCGGTTAAGAATGATGGATGAGTGGTCAAGAAATTCTAGGATTTTACTGGATACCTTGCGCAAGTGAATTGTTTAAATTGGTCATTTGCTTGTGCTTTGAAATGCACACTATGGAGTGAGTAACCACGGTCAAATACAAAATAAGTAGCAGAAATGTCTGACAAACAGAATTGGCAAAGGTAGCAATTAAAAAAAAAAAATCCAAAAAAAAACAGGGCAAAAACTAATATAAAGTAAGCAAACAATATATGCAAGGCAAATTAACTGTAATAAAGCAAAATAATGGTAATATGGCAAATATATATTGCATCTCTACACTGCGTGCCAAATTATTATCAAGATAACTTTTTTCTAATATTTCAAAAACCATCCAATCAATTCACACAAAATCTTCACACAATGTTGGTAACACTGACCTGCGCAATCACTGAAATTTTCATACTGATCTGCACAATGTAAACAAACTGGCGCCATATTTGTTATCAGCATGGTGATTTGAGCGTGCCACATTATTAGAAAAGTGTAAGAATTTAGTGAAAAGATGGTTCGTAAAAGCAGTTTAAGTGATGCTGAAAAGAAAATTATCACCTCAGAAGTCTCAACTGGTGAATCTACCCTAGAAATTTCTAAAATGATAGAGAGGTGTCATCAAACAGTGAAAAAGTTCACTGCCGACCATACACAAGTACGCAAAAGGGCAGATAAAGACAAGCCGAGGGTTTTTTCACATTGTCTCATGTCACAACTTAAATGAGAGAACCCTGGACTTACCAGTCGAGCTTTTCAGTCGCATTGGGGATCCTACTGTGTCTTAGTACTTAGTGTCGGTATCTGAGGGAAATAGCAACAACAGTCCAACCTGTATCGAAGCCTCCGTTGACGAGAAATCACATTCAAAATCGATTGAAATGGGCCGAGGACAATATGAAGATTGACTTCTCTAAAGTTTTGTTCACAGACGAAACTCAAGCAACGCTTGATGGACCAGATAGATGGTGCAAAGGCTGGGCAATGAATGGACAGAATCGGCATCAGCGTTTGAGACGCCAACAAGGCAGTGGAGGCATAATGATCTGGGGTGTTATTATTGGAAAAACATTAGTGGGTCCATGGAGAGTACCAGATGAAATGACTGCTGATGCACACATAGTGTTTATGAAGGAGCATCTTGAACCGTGGATGAAAAGGCAAAGAATTGCCTTCAGAAGGGCCATTGTTTTTATGCAAGATAATGCTCCCTCACATGCTGCTCACAAGACTACTGAATATTTGAAACAGGCTTTGATGGACCTCGAAAAATGAAGTAGCCAGCAAATTCTCCAGATTTGAACCCAATCGAAAACCTTTGGAGCATCATGAAGTGAAGACTGTATGCCAACGTATGACAATTCAGGAGCAACTCTGAGTTGTGGGAAGCAATTCTTGACATATCTCGTGGCATTACAGCAGATGACATCCTACAATTAACAAATTCTATGGATCATTGACTTCTTCAAGTAATTTCAAAACAGGGAAAGCACATTCCCTATTAATTTGTTTAAAACTGTGCCTTTGTTTGTATCTGTTATTATTTGTTTGATTATCTTATTTATTAGCTTCTTTTGATCATAAACATTCACGTGCAACATTAATAAATGTTTTGTTTGCTCAATTCTGGGAATTTTACTAAACCTTCCTATAATTTGGCATGCTCAAATCACCATGCTGATAACAAATATGGCGCCAGTTTGTTTACATTGTGCAGATCAGTACAAAAATTTCAGTGATTGCACAGGTCAGTGTTGCCAACATTGTGTGAGAATTTTGTGTAATTTGATTGGACAGTTTTTGAAATATTAGAAAAAAAATTATCTTGATAATAATTTGGCACGCAGTGTATATTCACCATATTTCTTGATGATAGTTTCTCTCCTGTTGTGTGTGGTTGATATAAGATTGGTTTCAGAAATATTCTGCTGATTTCCAGATACTCCCTTGTCAATCCTACCTGCTCTCAGTCTTCACCTGATTTAACCATCATGGAGCATGTATAGGACATGTTACAGACCTCACTAAATTCCCTGCAGCTACACCCAGTAAACATGACTTTGGAACAGCTCTGGACTGGGGAGATATTATACCCTGAGATTGACAAGACCTTTAAGTCATGTTGGCACCATTATTTGGTCAAAGGGAGTATCGACATATTGTTAGGTCACTGGCCACCAACAAACTGTGTATATTAAATACAAAGCTCTTGGCAAAGACATGAACTTGCATTCTTCTGCCTTGGGAAGCTTACTTTTTACAGTTACAACTGCTTCACCACCTAAGCTACAAGAGGTTTATGTTTGGCAGATGATCAAATCTGACCATATAATAAACTGAAAGCACTAACTTCAAATGTACTACCTAGCTATCAAAGGAAGTATAAAGAATAATTTAAATGGTTACATTTTATCTTCTGTTAAACTTAGTCTTGTATAGCTCAGTAGGCAAGTTGATTTTTTTAGTGTTTTTAGAGAATCAACATTGCTCTTGTGAAGACTGTGATTTGATGTGATAAGTACTAGCACCGACAATTCATTAACTTTTGCCAATTTTTGAGCATTTAGTTTTAAAAAGCATCTGAAAAAATGTACAGAAATACCTGATTTCTGCAGGGTTTTGCTTACAAACTGATCTCAAAATTTTACTATTTCAAAGATAAATCCAAATAAAGTTAATATCTTTTGCATTAGATACATTGAATGAAAAATATATTCAAAACAGAGTTCTAATTATGAATCACCACAAGCAAAATATGCAATTTTTTCAATGTATTTGATAAATAAAAACCGTAAAAAAATTGTAAATGTTTACAAAAAAGACTACTCAATAATTAAGATCTGTTAAATTACAATTAATAAAAACAATAGATAAAAGTGTATATAACACCTTAATACTACTGGGCACAAATTATAAGACAAAATTTTTAAACTTTGCATTGTTTACTAAAACTACAGCGCTGTATAACATATTGCAACATAATATAACCGGATTGTTCACTGTAATTTCCTTTTGAAGTAAATGAAGCAATTTGCTTGTGCATCTTTCTCATATAATTTTTAAAGCTTCAGTAAATTATAAATTTTATAAGGCTTTCACTGATCTCTGGAATGAAATTCCAACGCTGATTTTGAACCTAAAGTTAATCTTTTAAACTCAAAACAGTAATGATTTTGAAAAAAATATTGTGTTATTTATCATATCAAACCCCAACTTTCAAATTGAATGCAATACCATGGTTCCAAAATCAACCTGTCCTAGTCGGACAGTTGCTAGAGAGTCAGAGTAGACTTTCAATGTGAGTTTGCGGGATTTGTTTTTCCCTGATGCATGCCCATGAACTTATCTGAGTAGTTAAGGATGAAAAATGTGGAATGTGTAGCCATGGTCAAATCAACTGTCCAGCAAACAGAATTAACAAAGTTTGCAATAAAAAGAAAAAGAAACAGGGCAAAAATGAAATAATATCAAGCAAACAATATTTGTGAGGCAAAAAGTTCACAAATTAAGAATTAGGGCCGACATACAAAAGCAAGTTCAGATAAGTGAACGCAGTGTTCTGTCTTCTAGACAACGCAGATCTAGACTGAGTCATATCAAACTGCAAACAGGCCTATTTTATTGTCTAAGAAAAAAAAAATTCATGCATTAGTCTGCTTCTACCTATAAAAGTGGAAGGGCAAGTGTTCTGCAGTCGTTCCTCATGGGATTGAAATCAATACCACCCCCACAATCTAATGGATGAGTGCACTCATTTACCTCCCCTTAAATCCCCCTTTTCTATGGGGCCAATAAATACAAACAAGATACATGCAAACATTTACATATATATAATTTGCATACATAACAGAATTTTTTTTTTTTTTTAATATTTCAAATTTTTTTAATATTTATTTTTTTTTTTTTTTGTTTTAA
This sequence comes from Acanthosepion pharaonis, assembly GCA_903632075.3. Taxonomy (NCBI): domain Eukaryota; kingdom Metazoa; phylum Mollusca; class Cephalopoda; order Sepiida; family Sepiidae; genus Acanthosepion; species Acanthosepion pharaonis. The sequence continues at coordinate 528,245 of CAHIKZ030000825.1, read as the reverse complement.
ATATTCTAAGTCTTTTTATTTTTATTTTCGTATGCAAAAAGGAGTAATAAAAAAAAATTTGGCAACTAAGATGCTAAAAAGAGAGAAAATGTTCAGTACAGCACTCTATTTAGAGTAATAAAGAATTTATTTAATTTTGTTCTGCCAACCTTTGAATTTCAGCCCTTATGAAGTGATACTTTATGTCTACATGTTTTGAATGATGGTAGACCAGGTTCTTAGCCAGAGCTATTGTATCTTGATTATCATAATAGGTAGTGGCTTGCTTTTTTTTTTTTTTAGTTACATTAATCATGGTGGCTAATAATTGAATAAGGAATTTTGCTTCTTCTATTGCAGCCAACAATGCTATTTATTCAGCCTTTCATGTTAGCAATACTACTGTAGGTTGCTTTCATATTTTCCATGAAATCATTGAACTGTTTTTTTTCTTGAATCATCATTTCAATTTCTTTGAAGCTTCGAAATGCTACTTTAAACTCACTAAATGTTTGTATTTCTGAGTTAAAACAGTTGTAAATGGCTTAAAATCAGATGGGAAGACTTTTGGGACCATAGCTATTAGAGTTGGTCGGTTTGGCAATTTATATATTGATTTCTGGTGTTTTTTCCTTGATAACGCGGTTTTCAATTTGATATTTGGGTTTTTAATTTAGTATTTTTACTTTCTAAGGAAGCCATTCATTTTCTTGTGTAATGATAGCATTTCCAGTCAATATCTGATTTCATTTGAGATTGATAAATTTGTAACTTAGTCTGTTAAACTCGCAATTTCATGTGCATTTCTGGTCCAATCTTAAAAATATTCATATGGCTGGAAAGAAAAGAAAATAATCTTTCTAAATACGTAATTTGTATGTGCTTCTATTTATTAAATTATTTTTTTTTACAGTGAGTTAAAACTTTTTTTGCTTTGAACAGCCAAAAATGCGAAATATGATTTTTTTTTTTTTTTTTAAGACTAAATTTTTTTACACATTACTTTCTTTAGCAAAATCAAAGTGACCAGTCTTTATCAATATTCTTGAAATTGTCCATATTCATTTAGAAGACGCCTTAAATTACAACCATGAAGATGTTCATTCCTTCTCTGACCTGTGGAAGCAAATTCCTTCAAAAATTATAAAGTAAGCAGCTAAAAAAAAAATGTAAGAAATATGTGGTAAAAGAACTTTCAAATGATTGAAACTACTGATACTGACTAGTGGCTAAAACAAATAATTTTTACCTTGTGTTTTAAAAAAAAAAAATTGACTTGCAGTTTTGAAGATATACACATTTTAAAACAGATTAAAACTTTTTTTTTATATCTAATTTTAAGTGTATTCACTAGATAGAAACAATTTTATTTGTAGAAAACAAACACTAGAGACTTGCATATCTGGAAATATACACATTTTAAAAGTGAAATTAAGAACAATTTTAATTATTCTTAATATCTAATCTAGGTACATTTCCTAGATAAAAAATAAATTTATTTATATTAAAATATCTTTATTCATTTTTCTTGTTCACTAGTTTACAACAACTTTATTTTGTGATTGGTGTACTGGCTTACTAGAAAACAATTTTACCCTTACAAAAATTTCAACTTCATAAAATTTAAAATTAAAATGAAACAGCAACAATTTTTTTAAATTTTGCTCACTGTTTTGTAACTTAATTTTACCACAGTTTTCTTTTTTTTTCTTCATTTCTTTTGTAAACAAATAGATTTCACATTTATTTCTTAAAACTAGTCAAATGTTTTTAACATATTTTTGTTCAATTTTTTTCTCTTAAAATGGTATAAATGTTGATAAAATTCAATTTTATTAACATCTGAAGGTCTTTTTCAATAGTGTTTCTTTGGATATGGTCACTCAGTAGTGATAGCACTTAAAAAAACAATTTCGATTTCATAAAAAATTCCAATGTGGTTTCACAGCATGAAGATGAAACCGAAAAATATTGCTTTTTCAGTTAAACTGCCCATCTCTACTATTAGTAAACCATTGCTAATTCCCTCCCTGGAAGTTTTCAATAAAGTGGCCATGTTTTTGGTTTTAATAATATAATCATTAATAGTTTCAGCAGTTGCTTTGTGTTGGGAGGTAAATTCTGTATACAAGAAAATTATTTTTGGTTTTCCTTTTGATATATAGTCCTCCCTTAAAATTTGCAGTGCTTTTCTCCCATCATCAGGAACTTCTCTCATAATAAGAGACAGACTTCAATCATGGAGAAATTGAATTAATTCAGCAAATGCGTTTGCATTCTTTTCACAATAGTCTTCATCATTGGGGCAATCAAATGGTGCCAAGATTTTTTTGTCTAATATTTGGATTCACACATAACCCTCAAATTTTCCTTCTCAACAGTCTATTCCTGGGTGGATAACTTGTGGAGTGAGTAGCCATGGTCAAATGCAAAATAAAAAACAGAGCTGTCCAACAAACAGAATTAACAAAGTTTGCAAGAAGAAGAAAAGGAACAGGGCAAAAATGAAATAATATGAAGCAAGCAAGCAAACAATATATGCAAGGCAAACTAACATTAAGAAGGCAAAAAGTTCACAAATTAAGAATTGATGTTGACACACACAAGCAAGTGTGGACAAGTAAATGTAGTGTTCTGCCTTCTAGACAAAGCAGATCAGTACTATTTTATTGACTAAGAAAAAATCCCAGCATGCATTTGTGTGCTTCTGCTTATAAAAGGGGAGGGTGTCAGTGTTCTGCAACCATTCCTCATGAAATTGAAATCAACATTTCAAATGGTTAAAATTTCTAAATTTCTCAAATTTTTTTTTTTTTTAAATAACATTCAGGTTTATTGGTGACGCTATTATAGAATAACGTATCATTCCTATCAGATTTCTCTGAGACTGGTATTATTTCTCTTAACTCATTTTGAGATGAAATATTTTTGTTAGTTCAGTCATTTTGGAACTATTATCTTCAGAATTTTTCTTTTCTTAAGTCTTTCAGCTGACATATTCTTCAGCCTTTTTCATAGTCATTTTGTTTTCCTCATCACAATCATAATAAAATATCTTAGCAAATTCTAAAGATTCCCAGATGCAATAAAAACCTGAAGAAGTTTGAAGAATATATATATATATATATATATATATATATATATATATATATATATATATATATATATATATATATATATATATATATATATATATATATATATATATATATATATATATATATATTACACTAAAAATAACAAAATTAAGTATTGCCCAAAGTTTCTGCGGAATTTTGCCTTTATACATTATTTTACAGTGCTGCCACTCTTGTAGGGTTGTCAAATTGGCATACTTTTGCAAGCTACAAAATATCTGCCTCTTCTCTTTCCTGCTTGACCTCCTCTCACCCTAATAATAGCTGAGGTTGGTGTACCATAAGATATTTTATTAACTTCTAAAGATGCAATCCAGAACCTTTGGCCTGGTCTATTTAGCAATGAATTCACCTGTGAAAATGTAAGCCTGCTGATTATTTAATAAATTAATCTACACACCTCTCTTTTTTGAATAGACCTACTGTCTATATTGAATTTTATTTTAATTTATGCATATATATATATATATATTGATTATTATAATTTTTGTTTATAATATTATTCCTTCTTCTCGACTAGCTGCATTTAATGGAAATTGCTATCTAACTAGTCAGCCTCTTTGTGCTGATTGAAGAGTCTTTAAAATTTGGGTTTCTACATTTTAAAAAATGGAGGCTGCAGAGAGAGAGAGAAACTTTGAATATTTACTTGTAACTTTTAGGAATATTAAAATAAGCTGAGCTAATTTGGGCTACTCATGAAAAAGTTAATTTAAAATTTAACCTTTAACACACTGCATTATTAATATTACCTCCCATTTCAATGCATTTTATTTTTTTTCAAGGTTTCTCAATTGCAGTAACCTTATTGTTAATTTCACTCAAAGCTGTTTTCTGTTGCCATAGCAGTATATGACAACGCAACTATGAAATTCAAACAAATTCAAATTCATGAATCATAGTCACCTTCAGTGGCAGGATAAACTTTTTGTACAGCACATGAAGTCACATAAAGAGTGATAAAGGTTAATTGAACCGGGTTTTCAAATGTTACCAATTTGTCAACCTTGCTTACATCATTGTTTTTATTTGATCTTAGTAATTAAATGGTTTTAAATTTTCTGTTGTTAGTTCAGAGATATAGTGTTGGTTTGATGCTGAAACAAAATTTGTTACTGGCGGTAGCAGATGTATTCAGAAGAACAGTTAGGATTCTCATTTCAGTTGTGAAAAGGCATGAATCTGTTCTTCTTTGCACTTTGTCACATTACAAGATATCTTATCTTGATAGGAAAGAAAATGGAATGATACTGACAAGTCAACCTCGTATACCAAATATGTATGTGTGTCAACCTGACAAGTCAACCTCGTATACCAAATATGTATGTGTGTCAACCTGACAAGTCAACCTCGTATACCAAATATGTATGTGTGTCAACCTGACAAGTCAACCTCGTATACCAAATATGTATGTGTGTCAACCTGACAAGTCAACCTCGTATACCAAATATGTATGTGTATCAATTGGATTTCTAAAATCTCTGCCATAATAAAATAAAAGCTCTTTAAATAATATTTTCCTTAATCCTTGACTACTGACACTCTTCCTGATTTTCAATGCATTTCTATACTAAAATCTTTATGAATTTATGTTATACATATAATAGCTCCTTTTCTATCACCAATGCTTAGTTCCTAATCACTGGCTATGCTTTTATTATTATTGGTTTTAATTTCTACTATGAAATCATTAGTAATGCATTTATGTTAGACACATAGTCCTGTTCTCTCAGTAACACTTTAATTCCTGATCAGTCTCTGTATTTGGTTAAATCATCAAATTTCATTTTTAAATATTATTCAATTTGCATTCAATCATAGCCCTCTGAATGATCTTCACCTTCTTTGATGAAAACTATCATATATAAAAAAAAATGAAAAAAAAATGAAAAATTGGATGTCAGAAGTATTTTCTTGAAGAGCCCCCAAACACCTTTTTGTATTCATGATGCACACATGCCAAGTTAATATTTGACATGTTTTCTTAGAGCAAAAATAAGTATTAAACTATGAACTTCTTAAACTACTATTAAGTGCATGTGAAAAATTATAGTGTTTGTTTATTAAAAATGTTTTATATATATATAAGGGGTATTTAGTCTCTTGTCATATAGGAATAAAGTGTTGCTGTCGACATTGGAGTTTGAACAGATCACCAGAGTGCAAACACAGGCGATCCCATTATTGAATTAAGTAGACCACATGATTGCAAAGCAAATATATATATATGGGAATTAGCATGACATCTAAACGATCACCATTTCTATTCTGTCTCTATAGTATAGAGATAGAGGATAGTGTAGAAGGAGTGATTCGTATAGTAATAGACTATACGAATCACTCCTTCTACACTATACTATTTCTGTATACTGATCACTATGCGGATTACTATTCAGTTGTTACATTTTGAGCGAGTATTATTGAGCAAGTACTATTATTGCAAGTGTTATTTGAAGACGTCTGACACTAGTATTGTTCAACGGCATTACTATAATTGTATCTGCGATTACAAACTCTTTGATACAACGAGCATTTGTTGACATCACAAAATCTCTAGTTTTTAAAAATGGGTTTGCTGAAAACTTTTGCTCACACCTCATTCACAAAATTATCAAAGTACACAAGAGTCATAGTATATTTAGAACAAATTCAAAACATTTTTTCTAAATATACTATAGAATTTTTAGAATTTACTCAATTCCTGCAAATACTTTTAGTCACTATATATATATATATATATATATATATATATATATATATATATATATGATTGAACTAAATTAAAGTTTTGATGTATTTAATAAATCCTTGTTGAGATATCACACTTTACATAAGCAACTAATATAAATTTATGGTGTTTAGTTTACAGTGTAAATTTAATGCTCAGTTTTGTGTCTACTTTTATGCATATATGTATGTAATTTATTTTAAATACAGAACCCTTAAAATGAAAAGATGTATTTTTTTTTTTTTTTTTCTAGATGAAAAAATAGTAACTTTGAGTTAATTAAGTGTAGGAATAAGGGTTTTTGTAACACTACAAATTGTCTAGATTCTTGGAAAAGTGATAAGGAAAAAAATCTGCTGCTTGAATAAGATCGTACAAAATTTAAAATTATGTTTACATGAACTGTCAATTGAACCCTTCTAAAAGCTTAAAAAAAAAATTGATTTCCCAAGGACATGAAAAAAAAATCATCAAATATTTTCCTGATTTGCTAAACCACATTTATTGGCAGCTTTACAGTCATCCTTGTCATCAAACAATTGTCCAGAAATAAGTTACTGTCATTAGTGTTTATAATAAAGAGCAAATCCTTATTTAAACCATGAATAGAAATAGTCATAGGAAAAAGAAAGTTTCAATTTTGGTTAGGAAACAATGTAACATTTAACTTATCATAATAAGTAAATACTGATATTTAAAACAAATCTTCCATCTATTACCACGAAGGAAATATGCTAGTCTTGTTGTTAAGCAGTAGACAAATTACAGATGTTCTTAAGTGATGTGTTGAATAATTTATCATCACTTGTTTTTCACAATCATTTAAACAAATATAATTCACTTGAAATCCTTGAATTATATTTAAATTAGTACCATTGATAATAATTATAATTCTTTATAATTATTTTATTATAATAATTTATTTCATTTGTTTATTAAAAAGAAACAAAAACAGAAAACTACCTTAAATGGCCTAGGTCAGTGGCATTTTATAAAAGATCATGAAAACTACAAATTTTTCTGTTCCTTTACATGCATAAAATATTGGTTTAGCATTGAATTTATATCATGCACCAGGTGTTTGAATATTGCTTTGGAACATGATAATTCAATAATTTTAATCTAAAGTAGGTTATATTTGCACTTTATGTAAACAGGTTCTTTCCAATAGAGTTTTTTTCTGCTTTGATCAAATGACACACACACACACACACACACACACACACACACACACACACACATATATGTGTGTGTGTGTACTAGTTTAAAACCTGCCCTATTGCGCAGTATTTAAGCTAGCTTTTGCGAAAGGCTCTTGATTGGTTCTTCATCACAATAGGTAGGGAAGAGTGGGTGCAGTAGGCAACAATAAACTACAGAAGAATCCAAAATTGATTGCTGCATTTAAGTATTGCATTAATATTTAAGCTTACCTTTTCAAAGTTCAACAATAATTCTTCTGCTTCTACTTAATTTAAAGACAATTTGATGTACGTAGGTCCTTACTTTCCATATAAACAATTATTTTTATTTTATGGGTGACTTTTGCTAAATTTCGCAATTAATTTTGATTATTCCAAAATTATTTCCAAGTTATAAAAATTGTTATTGTACAAAAAAATTTGTCGCAAAAAAAAAATTAAAAAAAAAAAAAAAAAAAAGAATCACTGAAAACATTTGAATTGATTGAAAACTTGAAAATACAAAACTTCAGGATTGTGGGTTCAGATCTGGCCTGGAATGTTTTTAATTTGCTCACAGAGTTGTCCTTATTTCAAAATGGTATGAAATGTTGGGCTACAGCCTCCAGGAGTAAAGTTGAAAAAGTGTGACACATTAACATTCACACACACACACACATATATATATATATATATATATATATATATATATATATATATATATATTATAGGTAGGTCGATTTTGTCTTTTTTTAAAATATCAAAGAATAATGTACGGAAAGTTGTGTATAGACCAGTTAAGTACTGATACAAAAAATTAGATTTGTCACTTCAACGGTTTTTTGAGCATTTGGCATCAAAGATCGTGAAAAAAAAGCACTGAAAAAATCCACGATTTTGCAAGATTTAGACTAAATATTGATAAAAAACAATTTCACTATTTAAATCAGGGAATGTTGTTATTTTGTTTTAGCACAATGAAATAAAATGTAGAAATTATAAATAAACTTCACATTGAAAATTTGCCCTCCCCTATCACTGATGATTTTGAAAATGCTGTTTTTACCTCATGAATTAAGCAGTATTAGTTGAATACATTAAAAATTGATTTTTTCTAGTTTGAATGAAAATACAACAAACAAACAAATATGAAAAAAAAATAAAGAATAGTTTAATAGGGCTTAATATATATAGTCAAATAGCTCCATATAAGAACCCTCAGATGAAATTGATGGTCACAATTTCTGATACAAAGTTTTTGATATTATGTGCTGGTGCCTTGCTTCAAAGCCATAAACAGATTGGGAAACTTCTGTTAACTTGACTGCCCGTTCCATGCCTTGAGAATGTGAGGGCAAATCTGGCAAGTCAAGTTTCGTACCATTTAATAATTATTCCCGAAGTTCATTTTCAGAAAATTCTTCTGTGAGTGGTGGTTCACAAATTCCACTTAATGACAGATCTTTTAACTGTCTCCAGTGCATAGCTTTAAAATTGATAGTTGTGATTCTTTTTAATTTTTTCTTGGTTTGCTCCCCACTCTTGAAAGAATATAAAATTAATTTGATTTATTTTTAAAAAATTGCACTCTGTACTGCTTTAATATTTATGTTGAAATTAGATAAAATCCTTAAAATGATTCCATAAATCGGTATAACTAATTTAGTCAATTTTATATGAATAAATATTTACTAACCTAATGGCCAAAATTCTTTTTATAGCTTCTTCCCTCACTTCCCGTTCATCAGATTTGACCATTGAATATAAGATATTTTCAGGCAGTAAGGCTTAAAGCATTGTATTGTATATTTTTCAATGTGATCTGTTGGATTTCATATGGTTGCTTCCTAATCCTTTGGATCATATTGAAAATATACATTTGCTGATTGTGGAACTTGTTATTTCTTTTATTTTGCAACTGGCAAATGGCATACACATTCACAATAAAATTTATTAAACTGTGGAGTTTGGTTGAAATATTTCGTGGGTATGCACCATGAGTCCATAAGCACATCAGACTGATGCCTAAAGTTAACCACCTTGACTGGTTTAATGGACCAATTTTCCATGATGCAAATCTAAAGTCCACCTTACCACTACAAATACCCACTGTATATTCATAAAGGAGTCTTTGGTCACAACTAATAGTATCTGCATTTTCAATTTTAAAAATAGAATCCAGAGGACTGCCAACGGCTGAAAAATGATATTTGGGGTAAATTATGGTAATCATTTGCACATGATCTTCCAAGTGCACCATTGAATGTGGCAGGGGTTTTTTGTGGTGCCATCTGCATGTTTAAAAAGAGCTCTAAATGGAAGTTTATTTTGGTGCAAGGAGCAACCAATAGTATGAAGATTTCTGTTAAGTTTTCTTTCTAGAGGTGCAGCAAATCCACCTTCACAGCCTGAATTGGCATTAGTGTTTGTCAACAAGGATAGCCTTGATAGTGCAAAACATCACTTTTTTCACTTTAACCTTTGCTCTATCAATTTTATATTTATCTATATAAATGTCTTTTTATATTAATATTGGGGATGAGAAAGCCCATAGCCCTCAAATCCAAGAGCAATGCATTGGCAAGGCTGGCTCCAAGATTGTAAGATACATCACCCCTGATCAACTCAACAGCATACCGTGGAATTTTGATAAGGCTAGCCACTATATAGCCTTATCAAAATTTCATGGTATGCTAGCCCCTTTGGGATGTTTTTCTGCCATTTTTATTAAAATATCTGACAAAGAAAATATATGTATTATCAGAAATGATACAAAAATATTTTTCAAAATAAATTGGAAAAATAAAGCTTGATATGCATTATTAAATTAAAAAAAAGTAATGTTTATATAAAAGTAGAGTTAGTTCCGGGATTGGCTTGTAAACAGGCTTTTTAATAAAACATTAATTTTCAAAATATAAACAAAATACTATAATTATAAAAGTTGTATTTTTTTTAAATAGTTAAGTATATTTTGATGAAAAATAAAATAGATATTTGCGCTAGTTAAAAAGCGTAAACAAAAATAAAATGAACATACAAAAGGAGGTAATTACTACCGTAAATACCCGAAAAAATATCCAGTAAAACGACGCTGTTCATGAGTAGTTATTTGTATTTTAAACTAAATATTTTAGTGTGTTTTATTTTTTTATTTGTAGTAATTTCATTTAATTTAATAAGAGAATAGATAATAAACTCAAAATATCCATTATTAAGCGTTATTTTCTTTTTTTTTTTTTCGTTAAGACTCGGTTTTCAATTTAACATACACATGTCTCCGGTGACACCGCTTATGATGAAAAAAAAATTGCAATTTATTTTGTCTTTAAGTTTGATTGCTCAAATAAATAATGAAGTTTTGAAGAAAAATATTTTTGTGGTAATTTTTGACGTTATTTTGCAACTTTCCTCAAGTTATTCTTTTTTATAGTTCCAAAATCGACCTACCCTAATATATATATATATATATATATATATATATATATATATATATATATATATAGGTAGATGATGTATAATTTTTAATATATTAAGACCAATTTTAAAAAGTATGACAAAATGGAAAAAGTTTTTGTGTGACATGTTTTGTCCTTCATCTAAACTGAATATAAAATTTGTTGCAGCTATGTCTAAAACAAAGACGTAATTAATGCAAAACAAAATAATATGCTAAAGCTTGAAAGCTGAATCTATTACCAGTAATAACTGCCACATGGATTACATGGGAGAAACCTCAAGTAATTGAAATAAAAGATGACATGAACACAAAAGGGATCTTTTATAAAACAACACATTAAATGCATTCGTTGCCCACCATAACAAGACTGAACACAGTTTTGAATTAAAAAAACATGTCACTATTTAAAAGAGAAAACAATTTGCTAAGAGAAAATGTTTAGAAAATTGCTAGGTCATCCACAGTAAATTTGAGTCCAGGTTCTTGCGTTTCACCATTTTTGCCAGATCTTTTATTACAGAGTGGGATATTTGATAACAAAAGTAATAAAAACTCAAAAAGAAGCTATGAAATCATTTAGATTATATACCCAAAACATATATTAAAAGAAATTATAAAATTTAAAATTCTCAGCTTCTCCTTTTCCTTTGTGTGCATATGAAGTTGTATCAACGTAAACATAAACTTAGCCCAATGAAGTCCTAAAAGACAAAACGTGTCACACAAAAACTTTCCCTCATTTATTTTTTATTATATATATATATATATATATATATATATATATATATATATATATATATATATATATATATATATATATTCTTAATACTTTGCTTAGCTTTAAATTGTTGTACTGATTTGATTTTGGTATTTCTAATTGGCATGTTGGGTTTCTTTTTTTTTTTTTTTTTTAACAACCATACATTCTATCTTCTTGCAATTGAGATATATATATATATATATATACTTAACTATATTGATATATATATATACACATAACTATATTGATATATATATATATATATATATATATATATACACACTTAACTATATTGATATATATATATATATATATATATATATATATATATATATATACATACACTTAACTATATTGATATATATATATACACTTAGCTATACTATGATGAACATCTGGTACTTGAAGCTAAAAGAGCAATTATGATTCATAGTTTCCAAGTGTGTAATGTGCCGATTGTGATGTGTTATAATATCTATTATCAATAGCTGTTATTAGGGGCTTTAATTCTAAACAATACCATGCCATTTTTCTTTCTGAAAAGCATCAGAACTTATCATTTATTATGGTTATAGTAAAGTGTAGGATTTTGATTGAAGCATTTTAAGGTAATGACTTTGGGCAAGTGAAACCTCTAGGTTTTAGCAAAGACCACACTGTATTGATAGAAACTAGATCACTTGAGGACTTTTAACAACAGCAGCAAGTAAAATGGATGTCACATGTAATTCAAAGAAAATATAATGATATAATCAAGATGTTGACATTCCACACAACTACAAATGTTAGGAAGGAAATGAAAAATACTTGAAGAAAATGTTAGCCCAAACAATGTCTTAAATACAACAAATATCAAGATCTTTTATATGCCACACCCCATTCAGGATGTTTTTGATCATAGCTTTCATGTCTTTTGTAGCTCTTAACAAATTTTGTCTTTTTGTTATCTCTCCCTGTTCTGCCATCCATTTACTCGAGTTCACTTCAAAAGTTATGCATTGTTTTCCACTGTCCTATTCACTATCAGATTTTTCAATCCCTCTTTCCTCATTATGTGCCCTAGAAATTTCAACTCTTGTATTCTGATGTTAAGTATAAGTGTTCATTTTGTTTCTGTTTTCTCTAAAACTTTGTCTTTGATTACATGTTCAGTCCATGTTATTCTCAGCATCCTTCTGTAAAACCACATTTCTGTAGCTTCATCTGTGAGGAGATTGTCCAGCATCCACTGTCATATAGGAAGACTGATATTATGCAAGAGTTTGGGACTCTTTTCTTTGTTTCTAACAAAATTTTCTTGTTTCTTAATACTTTGCTTAGCTTTTGGAAGGCATCTTTCACTATCTCAATGCACCTTTGGATTTCAGTGTTGCACTTTCCATCCTCTGTTAAAACAATTCCCATATATTTAAATTGTTGTACTGATTTGATTTTGGTATTTCCAATTTCTAATTGGCATGTTGGGCTTCTTTTTTTTTGCTAACAACCATGCATTCTATCTTGCAATTGATGTTTAGTCATTTCTTCTTGCTTTCCTTCACTACCTTCTGTAGGAGTTCTTAGTTTCCTTTCTGTGTCTGCTATCAACACAGTCATTTTCTCATTTTATGTTAACTTTAACACATGGTCGGCAACTTTATTTGCTAAGCCACTGCCATTGCAGGTAACTCTAAATCATGGAGTCCTAATTTTTTCAAAATTTTGTGGTGGTTTCATACCCTGCTATGGCAACTAAAACAAGCTTGATTGAAATCAATGAGACTACTGCCAATCAAGGGTAAGTAATACTAGTAAATATTACAAAGTGCTAAAGGTTAAGAATATGGCCACCAATGAATCCTGGTAGGACTCCTAATTCTTTCAGACTCACCTCATTGTATAGTTTGAGTAAGTCTGATGAGAAGATTTCTATTTTTATATATTTACTGAATTAATTTTCTATCCATAACTTCTCAGTGGGGGGGAAAAACTGGCTGGTTACATTCAATGCCTCAAAAACCATTTATCACTGCCAATCAGATCTCAACCTATTGCCAGTCATGATGAACATATGTTCCCTCGAGGAGGCTCCCTGCCTTGAGAGAATATTGGGCCTCAAACTCACACCTGACCTCAAGTGGAACTCTAATATACAATCCAGCACTAAAGATGCAGGTAAAATGATCAGCTCCCTGTCGTGTTTGAGTAAGTAACTGACTCCACATGATGTCCTCTACCTTTATAAGAGCTGGATCAATTTCAAAATGGAGTACTGCTGCCATATTTGAGTGGAAGCTTCCCAGTCCTCACTTGATACAGTTCAAAAGCATCTCTGAATCCATGTTGGAGAAGAATTATTTTCCATCTTTCTACCTCTTTCTTACAGGTGGGATGTGGTGGGTCCCTCGCTGCTCTATCACTATTACCCTGGAAAGTGCTCGGACAAACTACATTCCTTTGTTCTGCCTTGTCTAACCTTCACAGCTAGGACTCACCATGCCACTTACATAGTAGCAAATCCCCCCACATTCCTTCTGTATTACACCAGCGAGAAGTTACACTCAAACTGCTTCTTCCCACAAACCGCTGCTCTGTAGAACAGACTCCCAAGAGGTTGCTTCCCAATCACTGTAACCTTAACCTGTTCAAGTTGTTAACCGTTATCTTCTCTTCCTATCCATATAAACTACCCCTTATCGTAATCCCCTACCTTGAGTGGCCCTAGGGCCTTGTACTGGGTGAACCTTACTGTAAACAAAAAAAAAAAATATACAAGTAGTTTACTACCAGTCTAGTTCTGGATTATTCTTATATCCTCCTCAAATATGCCAAGGAGGCTACCTTGCGATTCCAACAGTTCTTTGTGAGGTATTTTATCAAATGCAAAATTCAGAACTTTTGAAAATGGATTTTAGGTATTTTTTTTCTCTTATCTGCTTCACTGTATGTGATAACAATTAAAAATCTTTCTGTGGTGGTTGATTACAGTCAGTTATAGCTAAATCCTTTTTTATATATGTATGTAAGTATAATAGGAGAGATTGAAAAAGAAAATAACATCACATGTTCTTTTTTTTCTTTGTTATTGTAAAGGATACAAACTCAAGCTTCAAAGCTATTTTCTTGAGATGGTTAACTTTATCATCCAGTTCTTCTCATGGACAAGTATCTGCTAATCAAGTAAGTGCTTTTGAGAATAGCTTTTAGGCTGAAACCCCCTATTCCCTACCTTTCCTCTAACCAGTCAACAATGCAATGTTTCACTACCTATTCTGAAGCTCTCTTACTGATCTATATTTGAAAGCCACCAATATTAAGAGAACTTAAAACTGTTATTTGGTTACTTATTTTAGGGCATTGGTTTACTTACAATTATTGTCATGTGACAAACAATAGTCAGTGCATTATTTGAACACATTAACCATGAATAATCAACAATGCCTTTTTATAACCATCTGTCATTTACATTTACATAACTAGTTATTCTGAGTAACATGGTTGATTGAAATAAGTGCTCTGTAATTTGTGTATTTGAAATGGTCTTTCCTGTCTATTCTTTTCTTACTCTGAATACTTTTACAAATGCATTGATCATTTGTCTAATAGTAACCAAGTATAAAAAGATACTGTCTTGGATCTTAGCAATTATAAATGCATGATCATAACATTAGTAATTGATTTCCATTTTATATGGTTGAGTAATTGTATTTCAATAATAGATCAAAGTTGGTATCTTTACTTTCTCTAGTAGACATTTTTTTCTCTCTTAACCTCTACCTGATGACATCTATTAATGATAGTATAACACTTTAAATCTGAAAAAAACGGTGAAGTCTTTTTATAATGTTCTGATGATGAGGATATGAATAAACATTGAAATATTAACTAAACTAGATTTTATTTGAAACGCACTGATGCCTATTGAAATCCTCAGGGTATTTAGTATTGTTGAAATTATCACTTTTTTTGTCGAGATTTACAAACTGTGCCTATATTTACAGTGCTACTACTGTGCATTATATTTTACCAAAATATATATATATATATATATATATATATATATATATATATATATATATATATATATATATATATGAAGACATACAAAAAAACAATACTGCATTTTTATTAAATGTCTTTATTTTAATCATTAAATTGTTTTAAAATAGAGTATTTTGTATCTTAAGTAATAAAACTTTTAATTTTTCTAAAAAAAAAAAAAAAAAAAAAATTAATGGAAATTTATTGCTATGCATTCTAGCAAAATCAACTTGTACTTTGTGCTCCCCTTACCTGTTTAAACCTCTCCCCAAAATTTCGTTTTGATCAGTCAATCTATGGTTATATTAGAGGGTGTGATGGACAAATGGATGGACAGACTAATGAAAGTCACATAGCTTTATATATAGATTATTTTCATTGTCTGTTAATCAAATATTGATTACTTAGAAACATAATTGTTACCATCACATTTACTGATGAAAGTTACATTGCTTCCCAATGACATTAAGACTATACTTTCAACAGAATTGAAATATATCTTAGATAATCATTTTGATTGATATACATATTTTTTTTCCTAACCAAACATTTTTTTTTTTTTTTTTTTTTGGTGGTGGTGATAGTGGAGGGTACGGGGTAAGTCATATTCCTTAGTCTCACCAGCCCTAACCATTACAACTAGGACCTGCTATGCCATATACACAAGTGTGAATCATCCCTATTCCATTAATAAGAAGTAAGTTCCACTCAGCTTGTTTCAAAGAACAATTGCTTTGTAGTAAAGGCTTCTAGCAAGATGTTTTCCCAATCACTTTATTCTTGACTTCTGCACAACCTCATGAACTGCTCTTTTTGCCTTCATTTTTTTATACCCATACAACACCAAACAGTAACTCTCTACCATGAGTGGCTCTTGGGCCTTGTATTGGGTGAACATTAATTTAAAAAAAAAATACCTGGTCTCTATGATTAGCAAACTTGTTATGCACCCACTGCAGGCGAGCTAATTTGACTTCTTCCACGTCATTATTCTCTTTTATACTAAAGAACACTATCAATATTAATAAATAAGTCTCAAACAAAATAATTTTTATTGATTGCCAAATTGTGCATGGCCTAGATGGTGTTTCTTTTGATATTGACCAGTAAGTCCATTGTTTTCAGTTCTGTTATACTTGTGCACACTGTTTCCACCACCACAGACTTAACCGGACTCAATAACTGATGCATAGCTGACACTGTGTATAAATCTGTCACTAATGTGTCTTGATAATCTTGACTTAATATGTTGCTATCATTTTTTTTCTTTTTTTTTTTTTTTTTGTCCTTATTTTTATATGTAAATTTAATGTTCGCAATAGCCCTATTCAATCAATAATTGCAGATAGTTAAGAGATAAAAATTCAAAGGATTTATTTTTGCAGATATACCATTTGTCAGAGTAAGTTGAATCTATTAAACATATATTCAAGGATTGGCATCTTTTTTATGTAGCATATTCAAATTAAATATATCTATTGAATTCAGTAGATTTATCTTAACCTGATGATTGGTATATCTGTGAAACTTGGAAGTTGGCAGATAAGTTTTTTTTTTTTTTTTTTTTTTAATTATTTATTTATATATTAATTATCATTGTTCTATTTTTAATATTGAATATTTTATTTCTAAAAATCTCTTCACTTTTAAATATAAACTTCAGTAATTTACTGGTGGATGGGTTTTAGTTGGTGTCAAGTCATTGCTATCATTATTGCAGATATCGAAATATGGGGGATGATGTTTTATTTGTCACCACTTGTGCAATTTTCATAGGTCCACTTAATATTTGAATTATTGTATTTATTTGTGAATAAGTTTATATTTTTTTTTATTTTTATTTATTTATTTTTTAAAATTTTTTTAGTTTTTACTCTTTGATCTGTTTGGTCTCAATTCCTCCTCATTGTTGTTTATAGTCCTATTGTTTTGGCCAATATGTCTTCTTCAAGTGTGTTATAATTGGTAACTTTCTCAATATTTTAAATTGAACACCTTATTTAACCCACAAGAGTAGACAGTTCTTCATCTGCTGTCCATCTCTTATTAATTAATTCTTCTTACCTGATTTGTATTTCTATTGCTGTTTTTTACTTTTTCCATTGAACTTCAGTATATGATATTCACTGCTTAATGCAGGGATTTTAACTTGCTGCCAACCTGGTAATATTAGCCATTTCCCTACAAGGAAACATTCATTGACCAAGAAGCCAGTACTGCTTTTGGTTGAAATTTTAGAAAATCTTTTTCTTAAAACAATTTTTTAGGGAAAAGTCCAGTAGCTGATATTGTTCTTTTCAGTATTGATGGGGATTTCCTTCCAAACTTTTATTTGATGTAGCATGTAATGTTAACATCTTTATTACGTCATTATTTTTTCTTTGAGTTGCATGTACTATCCATTTTAGTTGTTGCTGTTGTTGGTCGTCCTCAAGTGATTTAGTTGTTGTTATTCTGTACAATCTTTGTGATTCTGTAAAGAAGGATAATCTTTGCTAAAACCCTCAGGCTTTATTCACTCCAATGTAGGATTATGATAATTCTGACAGGAAATATTTTTATTTTTTATTCAGAATATTCAATCTATGGGTTAATTGTTTTAATTCTATTATTTGTCTGAGAAAATAAATCAGAAATTAAGTTTGGGATTGATCTCCATACAAATAGGTTTGTTAGGTTGAAATCTACATATGAGAACAGCTAGCAATAATTTTTACTTCCAGCCATGAAAAAAAAAAAAAATATCAGTAAACAAGGAAGGTATAAAATATATTAGTATTTAGTAACAAAAAGCAGTACAGTACCTACAGAAGATGAAATGGACTAATTAAACATCTGTAAAAGGACTATGAATAAAGATAAAAGAAAACAATTTATCAAATGCATTAGTCATACAGAGAAATAAATTCAACCATAACTTTGATCTAAAGAATGCCAGACTTATAAAAACTTTTACTTAGATGGAAAATTCTTGAGTGTCGCTATTGAATCTTACCAAAATATGAATCTGTGCCTCAGATTTTTTCAAATCTCATCTTTCCTGAAAGAAATAACGCCTTAACATACATGACTATAAAATGTTAAAGAAAACAGTTAAAATCTAAACCTTTTATTAGTTAGAATATATAATACATAAATTAATGTCAAGTAAAATTATATAAATAATAATTACATTAAAAAAAAAATTCAACATTTTCTCACTTTTGTTTATTAGACATTAAATTACATGACTTAACATCCTTGATAATTTGTCTTAGCTTTTCATGTTAGCCCGATGAATATTTATGAGCATATTTAAATTTTAAAATTCTAAAAACTAACATTTTCTTTTGTTAATAAATACATTTTACAAAATAAAATCCTTATATTTGCCTTGATAAAGTCCATGAGAGGACGAAACATGTATATAGTTTATGAAAAACTAGGTAATCCGTATGGGTAAACCTAAGGAGGATAAAATCTGGAGAGCTCAATGTAAATCCAGAGCAAATAATTTAAATAAAAATGGACCACTTTAAGGTCCCATGTAACAAATTATTTCACCACAGCCCTTTTAAAAGGACTGCGGATCATCAGACTTTACTTCCAAACAAAAAAATTAAAAAAAAATTACACATTTTTACAGGCCATATTAAACATATGTAAATTGAGGAAGTGCGGGGGGGAGAGAAGACATAAGTGAGTTAGCAGATATTGACACATTTAAACGGTTATATCTTACTTATTATAAAACGCAAATTGTGTGTGTGTGTGTCTGTAACGTTTATATATTGGATCGGATTTCCTACATTTTTCAACCGATTTCAACAAAACTTCACAGGATTACATAAAATTACCTTGTGGTGGTTCTAACAGCACCAAAAATGGGAAAAATATTGTTTTTGCACAAAATCAATTTAAAAACATGATTAAGAGACATCGTGAAAATGGAAGGGGGACAACTCACATCGGTTTGTTTGTGTGTGTGGGTTACTTTAAATATGGGAGCGGATTCCCTATATTTTTCAGCCGATAAAACAAAACTTCACTTTTTTTTTTTTTTTTTTTTTTTTTTTTTTGGCAGTGTTTTCTTATTCTCTTGCACACTTTTTTCTTTATTTTAACATTCAGAATGCTTTAAAATTCCATTTACAAGACAATTATTTATAATAAAATTCTATTCAATCAGTAGACTCATAATGATTGAAAACAATGTTTTGTTTGGGTTTGACCAATTAAGTAAAAAAATAAAAAAACTAAAAAACTAATTAAGACATGCGTGTCCGTCAACCTTAAACAATAATCTTTGTCAATTTTATTTTTCAGTCTTTATGATGGTGGATACTTGATCTATCTCTTATTGTTATATCCCCGACAACGCCGGGTCTACTACTAGTGTATATATATATATATATATATATATATATATATATATATATATATATATAACTTATTAATAAGTAAGGAATTGGTGATGGGAGACTAGTTAAAATCTTTTATAAACCTGAAATGTTTTATGCACCATAAAATACAAGATGTTGTTAGTTTAATCGTCTGTTCTATAAACCTCGAAAATTGAGGAGAACTGAAATTTTTTTTGCCTGAAAATTAAAATTGTTCTCTGTACAAGTTCTACTTTATATTCTATTTATTGATTTCTTGCTTTCTTTGTGTAATGTGTGCCTTTACCACCTGAGCTATTTCAGTTTTATCAGGAAGCTTTATCATGGTGTAGGGATAAAAAAAAAATGTGATCATCTCCTTTGGTTGAGATGAAGTCACATGGGTCATGTGATGTCACTATATAGAGTGATAAAAATGGCCAGTTTGTCAGTTAACTGCTTGGAATCAAGACATGAGTTGTTTGCTTGCACGGGCAAGGCAAAACATCTATCCGGGCCAGCCAGCTGCCACATGGGCAGCTTACAAGCCAGTGGTACCATTTTCCTTTGGGAATATATCTTCACCAAATATAGAAACTATCTCTGGCTCATAGTCCTCATATTGGTAAAAACCCATGACTTGATGTTTCTTGTTTGTGTGTACTCACAAGTCTCATAGAAGATAAATTCTGCCCACTTGAATCTCTGTTGAGAATCCTAAATATGGCTTCTCCAGAAACACAGAAGAATCTTCTGGCAGCTCAAATTACTTACACGATCCTCTCGCTCTTTGCTATTTTTGCACTGCTTGTGTGGTATACGTCTGTTATAGTTTCTGTGTGGGACGTGTAAATATGTGTATATAATTTTGTGTATGACTTAGCAGTATAAAACTCTCTCTGATAACAGAGCATGTTTGTCATTCCTTTTCTTTTAGCTATTCTGTTCTGTCTATATATTAAGGTATTATTATATCATGGAAAAAATAATGCCCATCATGGGGAGAGGAATGCAAACTGAATATTCTTTTCTCACATAGCAGTCCTGTTAATGGCATGGGAGTTGAGTTTAAATCTCATCTGAACCTTAGAGGAGATTTTGTTGTTTTGAGATTAGTCAGTCAGTTATGTGTCATGCATGATACATGCTTAGGCAATCATGTATCTTTTGATACATGACTGACAAGGCAGATTTTTTTCTGCAGTAGGTTGCCATTTCTTTCTGTGGTAGACCAATTTCCATCCAAGGCTATAGAACCCTGTCTGTCCTGCTATTTACCCATAAGATGGGTGGAGAAGAATAGGATTCATACCTTTCTTAAGGGTATTAGTGTGTAAGTGAAAAAAGAATGTTAACAACAACATACTTTTTCACACCGTTCACTCAGTTCTGCTGAATCAGAATGAACGTTGAGTTTAAGCAAGTGAATGAGCCAATTGGAGTAAAGTGCCATGCAGATTTAAATTTTTCCCACTTGTGACGAATGCAGCTATCGATTTTTTTTTTGCATGCTAGGTAACGTGTCAGTCAGCTTTTGGCTCTCGCATTGGCCAATAGAATCTTCCTGCCAGTAGAAAATGGCCGCAAACTACATGAAAACTACCGTAGAAGCATGAAAAAATCGATTATTTCCACTATCGATGGGAGTTGGGAAATGCAAAGTTGGTCTTTGCCTTCCCACTTGGAGCATGTGCATTTAAATTTTGGTGCAAATACGTCGAAAATTGTGGCCGTGCATTCGTTACACACACACACACACACATCCTGCCTTTTATAGATAGATTACTACTGCTAGTGTAAATAATCTTGAAATTTATTGGATGATGCTTTGTCAATTATTTTATTATTATTTCTTTTATCTTAATTTCAGTTGCTTTCCTTCATAACTACCCAGACTGTCTGTCCTCAGCTATTAAATACAGTTGTGTCTCAGAAATAAAGAAATAACTCCCAGTAAAACTCCATCTTGCTATCACAGTTTCTATTACAAATTGACCTAAATTTTGCTACTGCCAGATGATCATATCTACCCATTGTAGCTTAAATTAAAAAACAAGACAAAAGTTACCTGCAATAACATGTCTCCTCTAATGAGAATACTCTCAAGTCTTTCCCTTGCATGTAAAGTCTCTGGTTTGTTTTTCATAACTACTTTTTGTTTTTTTATTTCAGACTTTATTCTCTTAATCGGATTCGGAACACGGAACGTTACTATGACGAACTACCGGATCATCATCGGACCATTATCCCTAACTTCCGGGATCATCTTAGCAAAGTTCGTAATTGCATTGAAACCAATTTCCACCTGATCAAACTTATCATACAGAACACAGAACACATGTTTGAGAATAAAAATCATGGCCCCGTTGAAAATGTGAGTACAAGTAATTGCTTTTAACTTTGCTTCATATCATCTTTGCTTTATTCTTAAAAATATTATATTCTCTGTTGAAGGGAATATATATGTAGAGATAAGGAATTGAAGACTGCATAAAGGCTCGTCTCTGATAACACAAGTACCTGATTTGTTGAACATGAGCTGCTATATTATGACCACTTGACATTGGGGCAGGTGAGAGATTGAGTTGCTGTGAACATTCAAGACATTCATATATTTAACTAATGTACTCTTGCCTTCAGAAATGATGGTAGTTGTTAGCAGGTTTTAATAGTGAGATGCAATGAAACAAATGTCTTGGAACAATGTATTGAGATTCAATAAAGCAGAGTTTAAGAATTCATGACTAAAATAGAGACATGTTTAATTAATCTTTTCCCTTTATATTTTTAGACATTCAATGGTATCTTTGATTCATTGATTACTGCTGGTATGCTATAAATTGCTTTTTGTTCAATATCTTGTTAAAAATTCTATGTGTTTAATATAACAGTGGAATGTAAAAATCTCTCTGAAAAAAGATTAGCAACAGAACCACAAAAACGGCAATGACAAAGTCTATTTCCAGCCCAAGTGGAGGCAAGACAATCACTTAATAGATAAAAGTATTTGAGTGCCTCACATGAAAGGCTTGGACAAGTAAGACTGCAATCTAAAAAATGTAGGAGTAAAGGTACTAGTCAACAATTCATTTTGTTCAGAAAGTAATTTTTGTCTAAATCCAGATAAATATTTTATTTGTATAGATTATTAAAATGACTAAGGGAAGTAATCATGCAAATTTACTAACTTAAGCTGATTTACCCCCCTTTTCACTATAGATGGGACAGGAAATTTATAAATAAATACACATTGATAATTATTATATGGTTGATAGTTATTTTTGCAAACTTAATCTAAAGTCACTGGAGACTTCCATCTTATTCCCAGTAGCAAAAACTGGATCAGTCAAAGTTCTTTCAATTTATGGATTTTGAATGACTATATAAATTACACATTTAAGATGCCTACTATGGCATATTGATTAGCAAGTTTATTCAATGGAGTAGCTTGTTAGTGTTATAAGTTTAATACTGATTATTGCCACATTATTGTTGCCTTATACCAGACTTAGCTATGCTTAGTAAACAACTATAAATAAATGTTGACAATCTGAAGCTCTGAAGTGATGCCATTATTCTTAGTAATATTGCGACTAGAATCCTTACCTTTGTTGATTTCATCACCACATTTTGGCTTGTGGGCTCTCTTTACTTCCTCGGATGTATTTCGTGTCTGGTTGTTGTCAATTTTTTATTTTTCATTTACTCATTGGTCAAGTGACAAATTCTTCAGGCTTAGTGAGGAGGTGGATTGATGATTATTGGATGCAAAGTGCCTGTTGGGAGTACATACCTATTGAAACATCATAATCCAAATAACAAAAGTGAGGATTGTAGTCCAAATAATTCATTGAAAAATAGTTTTATTTATACTTACCAAAGATAACTTCTTCAAGAATTAGATTATGTGAAAAAGGATTACACATACTACAATTACAGCAATATATTAACTCTGATGAATATGATTAATGCTTTTTATTTTTTGAAAATTCATCTTTATCTTTTAAAATAACAATTTAATTTTTTGTATTTTTGTCTTATTTTATTTTATTTTTGCTTATAAAATGAGAGAATTAGAATCTTCATGAAATTCTAAAAATAAATGCACATTGATAATTATTATAAATAATTTGCATTTCAAAATCCATAAATTGAAAGAACTTTGACTGATCCAGTTTTTGCTACTGGGAATAAGATGGAAGTCTCCAGTGACTTTAGATTAAGTTTGCAAAAATAACTATCAACCATATAATAATTATCAATGTGTATTTATTTATAAATTTCCTGTCCCATCTATAGTGAAAAGGTGGGGTAAATCAGCTTAAGTTAGTAAATTTGCATGATTACTTCCCTTAGTCCTTTTAATAATCTATACAAATAAAATATTTATCTGGATTTAGGCAAAAATTACTTTCTGAACAAAATGAATTGTTTAATTGACTAGTACCTTTACTCCTACATTTTTTAGATTGCAGTCTTACTTGTCCAAGCCTTTCATGTGAGGCACTCAAATACTTTTATCTATTAAGTGATTGTCTTGCCTCCACTTGGGCTGGAAATAGACTTTGCATTTGCATTTATTTCAAGCGAAATTTATTAATTACAAAAAATCACTAATTAGGATCCAACTTTTCTTCTTATTCTGAAAAATCCTTTTTGTTCAGAATACTGTAATAATTAAATATTTGGATATAAGTTTAAATAGAATCTGAAGTCTTGAATGTCAAATTCTTGATTAAGAATTACTTATTTTTGATTAATCCTTCTGAAGGATCTTGCTTGAAAATTGATGGGATTCCAATATAAGCATTTGAGGGAATTGCAACTTTTCCTGCAGATGGTATGCCTCCCTTGCATTTAGATAAGAGGTTCAGGGAATTCTCTGATGTTTGGTTTCTTGATGTTAAGCCAACATGAAAATATGCAATGTAGTGCTGTGCCATTTATAATGGAGATTATTACAGCATGTATATTCTTTTTTTATTTTTTTTAAGCATTATCAAAGGCATGAAATCCATGTCTTTTATCATATTCTTTAATTCTGTTAATTTTTTTTTTTAAATTTGCAATGCCGTAGTCTGATGGTAATGTGAAAACTGAAATACTAATTAAAATGCCAACCACTCAAATCAGTTAATCAAATATGATTTATAGTTAGTTACTTTTGTCATTTCTCTAATAAAATTTTCTTAAGTATAAGAGGCTTATGGCCACACTAGCAGTAGAGCCCGGCGTTGCCTGGGGATATAACAGTAAGAGATAGATCAAGTATCAACCATCATAAAGACTGAAAAATAAAATTGACAAAGATTATTGTTTAAGGTTGACGGACACGCATGTCTTAATTAGTTTTTTTTTTGTTTTTTTTTTTTATGAATTGGTCAAACTCAAACAAAAACATTGTTTTCAATCGTTATGAGTCTATCGATTGAATAGAATCTTATTATAAGCAATTGTCTTGTAAATGGAATTTTTAAAGCATTCTGAATGTAAAAATAAAGAAAAAAGTGTGCAAGAGAATAAGAAACACTACCTGCCAAAAAAAAAGTTCAGAATCACTGCAAGGTAATTTTACGCAGTCCTGTGAAGTTTTGTTGAAATCGTTTGAAAAATGTGGGAAATCCGATCCAATATATAAATGAAACAGGCACACACACACACACACACACACACACACACACACACTGCATTTTATAATAAGTAAGATCACATTGAAACACTGATTTCTGTACAATCACTGGTTAAGCAATGTCAAGCCTGGTTATTATCTAGATGGTTGACTACTTGGAAATACTAGGTGCTATAAGCTTGGATGTGCAGGTAGTATAATGGATAATGGCTTGGAATTGTTAATCGGAGGGATGAGTTCCAATTCCCATTGGGTTCATTACATTCACTTATGTGCAAATACCCTTAGGGAATAGTATGAATCCATCTTTTTCCCCCTAGCTATGGGTTAATTAGTAGGACTTGTGTGACTAAACCATTATTATCTCAGAAATTCTTAATCTAAAAATATTTTCTTGCTTTAAATAAGCTGCATAGGGTTGATAAGCCATAAAAAACGAATCAGGAAGGACAAGAATACCATTGTCCATTATATTCTCCCTGTTTTCTGTATCAGAAAATAAAACCAGTGTTCATAAGTAAGTATATAATATACTTATTAATTGATATGCATAAGTATATAATATACTTATTAATTGATATGCATATACGGGGATGCTGAAAAACTTGATCAAGAAGGAATTTCTCCTAAATTCTAATTTTTGGTTGGATTATGACAAATGGTTAGTCTGCGAACATTTCAGTAATCTTTGTGATAATGTGTGCTGTTAAATGGAAATGGTTGCACCTTTTTAAAGTTTCAACCAATTCAAAATACTTATTTTATGTAAGTAAGATTTTTTGAAGAAACCCATCCACTAAGCTGGTGGTTCCCAAACATTTTTCTCTGGGCCACTTTTTTGGAATGTGCATTAGCATGCATCTCTCAAAAAAGTACATTTAAAAATAATTACCCCCCCCCCCCAAAAAAAAAAGAGGAGGGTGGGTTAAAGTGAGATAACTGTGGATTCAAAGTCAGAACATTATCATTGATAACTCTCTCCTCCAATTTGCAGACACTAGTTATTATAGTCTTAATACTTTTGATATAATGCAGAAATATCTCAAAGATAAAATTGGTCAATAATTATTTATAACTATTTATTCTGGGACTCATGCTTGCAATTATAAATAATCCATAATAATATTTTAAATTCTGAAATCATATTTATTTTTGACATATGAATTTATTGAAACTGTTTCTAAAACTTTGATTGTCTTTCAATCATTCAACCTACCCCTGCTATCCTCTTCTGCCTCACCTATGAGGTGCACCACACCATTTGGGAACCATTGCACTAAGTAGTAACCTAGACGTTTTTAATCTTTTTATAATAACTGTACCAATCGCAGATAGAGCCAGATATTCTCAGTTAATTAGTTGCTAACAAATGTATAGGTCATTACAAATTTTACAATAACTACAATAATGTTTTTTTTTTTTTTTTAATAGGAACTGCCTTGTAATAATTTTTCCTTATAAGCCTTTGATATCAAATCTTTTAGATTTTAAATTTGAAATGAAACCCTAGCAATATTTTTGCTAACTGTTACCTCCCTTGATTATAATGTTGAGATTAAATTGATGCAAAATAAAAACACAAAGTATTAGTGTTGAATGTTTCTTGTTTTTGTTTTCATTATTTTTACTTATTTGTTATTTGCTTTAATTTATTTCATCATCATCATCATTTCCTCCCTCTAAAAAAAAAAAAAAAAAATCTCTATATAGTTATGGATTGCAAACAGTAGAAGACCTTTCATAAAAATTTACTTGGATACTCTATATCTTTCTTTCTTAGTCTAGTCTGATTTGTTCATGTATTTCTTGGTCTTTCTATCATTGCTTTGTTGAAATAGGGACTGTATAAATGGCTCCCTATTTCAGCTATACATTTTTAATTATTAGAAACAAGGATTATTTTTATTTATTTTTCCCCAGGTTGGATTTAAAAAAAAAAAAGAAAATTTAGTGAATTTTCACTTTTTCCACCTCTAAGATACATATTATCAATATTGATATGTTATTATTAACTGAACTTCTCTTGGGCCATCATTGTTTTTACCGCCTTTTCATTTTTTACAAATCAGTATCTGATTTCCCTATTACAAAAAGGAAACTTGGAATTTGCAAAAATATCATGGTTCCTCAAAAGTATGTGAACAATGTTTCTTCCTAGATGCCACCATTTTTAAGTATTGTTACAAGATGCTATAGTAGACTGAAATGTTAATGCCTTGTTTTTGGTTTGTTTTTCTTTAATGATTTGAAGGTGACTTATTTACATATTAAGTCACAAATGCTATAAATAGCTACAACTATTACCCATGAGTCAGTTGAGTGCATACTACTATCTCAGTAACACAACATTACAATACCGTTGCCAATATCTAAAATGAATGAACAGTTATCACTCGATAATCATGAATATGCACAAGCATGGCTTAGGATACCAGCAGCTAATACTAGAAAAAAAAGCTGAAGAATTTAAAATCAATTGGTGGAGAAAACCAAATAACTGATCTCTTCTTGGCAACTGCTGGTTGTGAAGCTATTATAAAATTACCAGCAATTGCACACTCAAGACAGGTGGAGAAAATGATGTTTGATGATATGCCAACTGATAGTGAAAAACATAACTCCCAATAAAAAACTACTGAATGCAGAGAGAATAAGTTTATGAATATTTCTCAAAAAGTGAATGAACAAGTTATCAAATATGTTTTCCATTTAAAACGGGCCACTAACTATTGTGAATTTTAGAAACTGGAATTGTAAAACCAATCAATCGAAGAGGATTTGATCCAAATGAAATTGGTAAGCGGTCTTCAAAATATGGATTATTGGCAAATGACTCTAATGCATTTACAACTGGGAAAGTTGTCAATAGATCAATGTGTTGATTTTGCTCAGCAACAAGAATTAATTGGAAAATTTGATAGAACAAAAATTACAGATCTGTTAGAGGAAATGGACACATGCGACCAAGAAAAAAAGATAAAATAATGTTTACTTTTTGTGGATATCAACATCAAAGAGAAAAACATAAGTGTTTGGCATATAAAAAAAAGTGTTACAAAATGAATGATTTTTAACGTATGTGTAAATTCAAAAAGAAAAATGTAGAGACAGTCTAACAAAATGAAGAGGAAATAAGTATGGACATCTTTTCATTGAAAAGAAAAAATTAAAAAGGGTTATTAAAAACTCAAATTGATGTTTTACTGGACATGCAACTAAATACGGAAAGTGACATGATGTCGATAGCCAGAAATTTCTGGAAGAAATTAGGAAAATCAAGATTAAATATAAGCCATATCCAATTGAATTAGTTCAATGGATCTGTAATAAAAACATTAGGCTATTTTGAAGCCTACGTGGAACTAAAAAATAAGTTTGACCTATTACCAATTATTGTGTCAAACTGAAAAGAATCATGGCCTAAGAGGTATTGAACATTTTTTTGACTAAAAAAGAAAAAAAGTCAAAACAGAAAAATGGTATGTTAAAAAAACTATGAAGCAAAGTTAAGACAAAAGGAAAATGTCTTCCACTCATATTTTGAAGCACAAAAAAATGCCAGTCCCTCTACTACCAGTAGTTATGGAGAATCTAAAAAAAAATTACTGGAATGAGATCTGCCAGGAGGGAGAAAACGGTCCTCCCCGTTTGTAATTTTAAGAAAGAAGGATGGTGATCTGCACATTTGTAGGGAGTACAAAATAGGTGTAAACCACAAAATATGTGCAGATTCATATCCTCTCCCCAATGTAGAATGAGTTTTGAACTTCCTTGTGGGTATGAAAATATTCTCTAAAATTGATCTAAAGTCAGCCTACCATCAAATACCTATTAAAGAAGTCACAATAAAAAACGCACCAATAAGCTTATTCAGATTCAAAAGAATGCCATATGAAATTAAAACTGCAAGTACAATTTTTCAAAGAGCTATAGAGCAAGTTAGTGTTAGTGATATAAAAAAAAATACAATATGCAGCCAGGATGACATTTGTGTTGATGCCATTAATGACAAAGAATTAAAAGGGAAAACTAGTATGATATTGAATAAGTTAAAAATACTGGATTATCAATTAGTGAAAAAAAATGTGTTCATAACACTAAAAAAATATTTTTGGGATATTCCATATCTAATGAAGGCATATCACTAGATATGTTAATTGAACAAATTTTAAAAGTTGAAGTACCTAAGAACAAAAAAGAATTGAAAATTTTCTTCAGACTTGTAAATTTCTACAGACTATATGTAGAGTGATACTCTGAATTGACAGAACCTTTTTCTGCTTTAAGAAAAAAGAATGTGGAATTTATTTGGACAAAAGAATAACAAGTGGCATTTTAAAATTTAAAAGCTATTCTGACCAGTAGTAAAAATATTTGACCCTAGACAAGAAACAGTAGTAACAACTGACACAGGTAAACACTAAATTTTGGGAATATTAGCACAGGATGGTCATCCTATTTATGTATCTTTCAAGAAAATTGTCAAAAGCTGAATTGCACTACTCAAATACTAAGAAAGAAGCATTGGCCATGATATAGGCAACAAATATCTCATCAGTTTTTGATTGGAAAAAAAATTCCTATTAAGGTCCAACTACAGACCTCTAGAATTCATATTTAATCCTAGGAAGAAACTTCCTAAGGTAACGTCTTCTAGAATCTTAAGATGAGCCTTAATATTAATGATGTTTGATTTTGATATTAAGTGAAAGGCAATACCATTCTGTATGTAGATGCTTTGTCGAGATTGAGGTTTATTACTTCTGAAAATGACAAAGAGGAGGAAAAATTCAGAGATACTTTCTTACACTGGGTCGAAACTGATATTTTGTTGATAGACAAATTAGCTGATGATATGAAGCGAGATCCCATATTGAACAGTATATTATTCAGGATAAAAAATAAGTGGAATAATTGTTCACAAGCAGAAAGTCGTTTTTAAAGAGGTTAAAATACAAATTAATTGCAGAAAAGTGTGTAATTTGTAATGGAGGCATAGTGGTTCTGGTAGCAATGCAAATGAGCAAA
The DNA here is from genome assembly GCA_903632075.3 of Acanthosepion pharaonis. Taxonomy (NCBI): domain Eukaryota; kingdom Metazoa; phylum Mollusca; class Cephalopoda; order Sepiida; family Sepiidae; genus Acanthosepion; species Acanthosepion pharaonis. The sequence goes on along the minus strand of CAHIKZ030000825.1, from coordinate 497,962 downwards.
ATTATTAAAAGCATACATAACTATGTTCATTGCGGAATAATGTCTATGCAAAGATGCAGAAGAATACATAAAAAAAAAGGTGTATAATGTACAATAAGAAAATTTAGACAAAAACACATATATGGCCTAAAGAGTCCCAACCTTGGGACAGAGTACACATGAATCATGCCCATATTAATGGAGTGGGATTATTATTGATATTGGTAGATTCGTATTCAGGCTGGCCAGAAGTAATACAGCTCTCCAACAAAAGAAGTTTGATTGTGAAACAAGCATTAAGGATCATATTTTCAAGAAATGGAATTCTGAAAACATTAGTATTTGACAATACTTCAGAGTTATGTAATGAGGAATTATGCCAAGGGTTGAACAAAATTGGATGCAACCATATACCTCTCACCCCGTACCATCCGCAATCAAATGGATTAGCAAAATGGAGAGTCCAAACTATAAAAGAATGGATTGAAAATATGTGTACAATGGAAAGAAAAGATAGAAACATTTCATCCTAGATTGTTGCTAACTTATAGGACAATACCACATGATGGAAGATTGAAAAAGCCTGTCCACCCTCATGGGTAGACAAATTAGAGCCCCATTGATCATGTCCTATGACACCACCAAAACACTATGGTATGAAAAGAATAGTAAATCTAATCAACAAGTGGCAATACTCATAATGCAAAGTGGACAGAACACTATGATAATAGAAAAAAATGGAAATGGAATATTAGCACATCTAGACAAAGTTAGATTGCAACATGATAGCAATGAAGAAATGTATAGTGAGCCTGAAAATAATGAAGACGAAAGTGTCATGGCAAGACAAATATGACAGTGAAATCGAGATAATATAGACTCTGAAGATGAACACTCGTTGGAGGAATACTCCTATGAAAAAAGAAAAAGATCATTATCTCCCATATATAGACAATCTCTTAGGGAGGAGGAGGAAGATAGTGAGGAGACAAAATCTCCCAGAAGTACCAGGGGAAAATAAAGGGATAAAACCTCTTTGGTACAGGGAGATAAGGTGTCTTATTTACATAATAATTTACAAAGACTATAAATAGATACGGCAATTATCCACAAGGCAGTTGAGTGCATACTACTTCACACAAGTCAGTAACACTACATTATAGGATCTAATCTTTTTGTGTGGTATCAATGGGTTAGGGTTACTGTTCTGTCTTAATCTATTGCTCTAGAAATTGAGCATAGGTTTATTGCATAGGTTGGTGCTTGCCTTTTCTTTTTTTGTTAATGTTTCCTTTTCCATTCTTTTGTCATTTTTAAAAAAATTTTTATTGATTCTTGGTTTCTCTTTTGTTCCAAGTTTTGTGTTGGTAGAATTGCATTTCCAAACTTTACTAATACAGTGGAACTTCAATTTAACAGACTACTAGGTTGTGATCATCCATTAAAGCCGTTTGTCTGTTAATTTGAAGCACTTATTTTTACAGCCTAAAAACACCCAGTACAGTACAAAATTATTGTAAATAAATGTAAATACAGTATATATGTATGTGTATTTTATTTTTCAGTTACTATATACCTTTAAATAAAGTTTGAAAAGCTTTAAAGTTAAATCTGGAGTCTGTTAATTCCGGGGCCATTAATTCAAGGTTTTATTGTACTCTGATTTGTATGTCTATGTGTTTGGAAAAATTAATTTGATTTTCAGTCCAGCATGAATAGTTACAAGACTTGTCAAGGTGTGATGTGATGTTGGTGAAATTTCTCATCAGTTGTTCCAGGGCAAGAAAACCTTTCAAGAGATATCAACCAATTCCACATGGTAAATAATTACAAAATGCTGTTAGTATTTTGAGGATGCTGAAAAAAGCAAACCAGACAGAAATTAATATTAGAAGAAATTAGGTTTTTAAAACCATTTAGTTTTATATATTGAGAGAACTAATCAAACGTCTTTTAAACCATATCCTCATGAAAAAGTGGTACCAGTTTAAACTAGGTACCTCCACAAAAACGCAAAAAAAAAAAATCGGCATAGCGTGATGAAAACATGCTCCAAACATAATGAAATCATAGTTTTATTGTCATAATATTTATGTCATTATTAAGAGCAAGGAACAAGTATTTTTTGAATTCTTAATTAAATTTTTTACTCCTTTTTAGAACATTTGAAATTTTGATTAAAATACTCGTTTTTCTTGCATTTGGTTGTACTAACTTTTAGCATAGCAAATTTTGGCCTCTTTTCTTTCTTCTTTTTTTTTTTTTTTTTTTTTTCAGTAACAGACACATTAATTTGGAAATTCTTGCAAAAATCAATTGTTGAGTTTTAATGAAATTTTCAGGACTTGTTCACACATGAATTTTGGGATTTTATTCTATTAGAAAATCTTGGTAAAATATTTTTTTTTTTTTTGTTTTTTGTTTTTACACATGTTTCAAGTTTTATGAAAACTTGAGAAATTTAACATAACTTTTAATGACTATATTAGTTAAAAGCACAATTATTCCAAGGATTGAAATCACTTAATTTATTTTGCAAAATTGGACCTCATCTTACTGAAAATCTGTTCTGAATTGAAAAATAAAAAATGCAATAAAACTAAGACATTATTTAATTAGAGAAGCTTTTAATTGCTTTTATTAATAATATATATTAAAGACAATATTGTCTGAAAAAAAAAATTCAATGAAAAATGAATTTTTACAAGATTTGTTTTCATTTTTTACAATTTTAAATTGAATAATTTTAAAATTTGTAAATCTTTTAAAATTCATTTTCAATGTTATAGCTCTTAGGAAATATTGTCATTAAGTAAAACTATATTTACTAATCATATATTTTAAAGCTTATTACAATCTGACAACCCTGAATATTTAAAAAAAAATTTCAATTTGTTTTTGTATGTGTATATACATGCAGAATTTCTGAAGTATGGATGGTCAAACCTATAACTATCATTTAAAGGTCATGTGTTTTAAGGGTTGTACCCTCCTTATGGGGGTAAAAACCCTTCATATAAACTTTGTCTGCTCCACTATACTTAACTAGGAACATGTTCAACTGTCAATCGATCGATTAACATGTCAAACAAATGAGATCCTGTAGTTAACAAATGTTTGCATACAGCATTTTATGCTATAAGTAATATTTGTTTCAAATTAGATTAATTTAGATTTGCTAATTTTCCTCATTTTTTTCAGAAATATATATATTTTAGTTTTGCAAGATTTTTAGAACCAAGAATTAACTTTTGTTTACAGATGTGTCAAAAAATGGCTGTTTTTATTAATTAAAAAAAAAAAAAAAAATTGATTCCGATCAATGTAATTTCTGTATTTTGTTTACTGGAAATAGTGAATTTTATATCCTTTAGCTTTCAATGAAAGCTTCAAGAACGTTTTTTCATTTTTAAAAATTAATTTTAAACTTTGTGTACTGAATTAGTGGAGGTACCTAGTTTAAACTGACACCATTTTTCTACATATTGTGGCCATTTTGCCTAAAGTTTGTATTTTCTGGATTTCAGTGAAAAACTTGGGAATTTCTTAAGATATTTAGGTGAGATTTTCACTTTCCAGAATTTTGGTTTATAATTGTTAGTTTAAGTTAAATCAATTAATAATTTCTTTTTTCTTGCATAATAAATAATCATTGTCAAATTATTTCTTGATTCTTTTTAGCTTCTAAGCTTAAAACAGTGCAGTTTTCTTTTCAATGTTCCTGGCTTGAAATGCTGGTCTATTGTGCAATCTCTTTGTCATGTGATCCTGATATTTGCTTTAATACCAAATTTGGTTTAATACTAAAATAATAAAAAAGAACAGATGATGTACTGAAAATTTTAAAAGTATGTATTGTTTTAAAACCTGGGACAGTATTATTATTCCATGATTTATTTGAACTAGTATCTTCATCTGTCTACATTTCTGAGATGAGCTATTGTAACTATTTAGAAAAGGTTGTTTGAAATTCCAATGTGTATCACCTGAAGGAGTGTACAACAGCCAAAATATGAATACGGCAACAAAGATGATGCCAACAATGTAAATAGTGTAAATAGTATCTTCATATTTGTTATTTTGATAACTTTTATGCAACATACTAACTAGCCCTTCTAGTATTGTGTCAGCTTTATTATTATTAATATTTTCTTTGTTTGGATGAGTGTCCTGGCTGATCTACTCTCAGCCTTCCATAGGTCCATGTTGCATTTAGTCAATCTTGAATAGAATCTTGTTTAGATTTTTTTATTTGTTTGCTGATTTTGGCCAACATTTCAATTAAGTGTGTATTATTTGGTATTTTTCATTTTAAAAATAGTTATTTAGAATAATAATTAAAAAACAAACTATTAACCCCAATCTGATGCAGAATGAGTGAGATTTTAGTTTCAGAGATCTTTGTTTAAAATATGTTAAGCCTACTGATCTCACAAGCCATTAACAATGAGTTTGGTCCTTACAGAGTATTCTCCAAATGTTGGCCTATCCCAGTGTTGTACTAGTTCAGCCAATGCTTGTTCCCTTTGGTATTAAAGTAAACAATAGTTGTTTGTATGGTAGGCAAATAAATATTCTTTTACCAATTCAGGTCTTCATTGAGCATCCCTTAACTTTTTCATCCACTCATTCATTCACACATTCATTTGCTAGCATTCTTGTTCTTCTGTTAGACATATGTCTATATCTCATTCCTTAGGGAGAAATTTGTATATTACAGGGAGAAGAGGGTCTTCGCAAACATCCCCCAACATCTTATGACATGGACCGTGTGAAAACAACTTTGAAACAGTTTGTGCGTGACTGGAGTGAGTCTGGTCGCAGTGAGAGAGCTGCCTGTTATGATCCTGTCATTCGGGAAATTCGCAGAAGATTCCCTCCTCAAATGTGGTAAGTACACAGCAGTCGTTCATGGATTGACACTTGAAATTTATGAAATGGTTGTAAACAATAACAAAAAAAAATATTTTCATACATGGTTCTTTTAAAATGAATAGGTATCAAGTCTTTCTTTTGCACTTTGCTACTCTCTATCTATCTATCATATATATATATATATATATATATATATATATATATATATATAAATTTGCAAGGTGCATTTTTATCAAGAAACCTCTGAAACCTCTTTTTTTGTTAAATAATATGGACAAGTTCTGCCCATCAATTTTTTTTTTTATTAAATCTTTCAAATTCCCAAATAAGTTGTTTTGTGTTATTGGTAAATTTGCTAAAATTCATATTAATTTTTATTTTATATTATTTTTGTCTTCTGAGTACTTATATATATATATATATATATATATATAATTAATCACTTATCTGATTTATGTTATATTTAGCTCTTTGACTCCAGAGTTTTTGAAATGACCCTTTTTGTAATTGTCTGACCCACTCAGCAGGTTTCAGAAATTGACTCATATTTTATAAACTTTGTTTAGATAAATACTGAATAGCTTTATTATATTATGGCAATAAAAACAGACATAGTTAAGTCAAGTACAGAAAAAAATCACAGCTACTGTAGTTAGTATGAAATTGGAAACACCAAAAACATGGAAAAAAATAGATTAAGCTAAGCTTTCAGAATTTAGGAGAATGAACCAGAAACCCACCCTAAACAGGAAACAAAGTATAAGACTGGGAAGGAGTGTGAACTGGGCAATAGGTGAACATATCTACTTTTATTTATGTATGTGTATATAAGGACTGATTTAAACATTTTTCAATTGACACATTAAAAAGAAAAATGAACTCTGTGAAAATGAACCCCCCTCCAAATATTGGAAAAATAGAAAAAAAAATATGCATATGTAATATATGTATTCACCTGGTTGGCGTAAAATGACCTATCAGGGTTAACATGACCTTAAATACAATCTAACCAACCAACCAGTTTTATAATATATACACATCCTTCTGTGTGTGTGTTCCATATATGCCCAGTTATTTCAGAGCAGATAATGTGTGTTCCTGCTGAATTGTTTGTCTGTGTGTACAAATATATAATAATCCAATTCTGTCAATTATGTTAATCTTAAACCATTAACAGTTTTTTTTTTCTGATTTTCTAAGCCCAACATATGTCACAAAAGTTGCTCAGAGAAATTTCAAATAAAAATTGTAAAGTCAATGACAAAATCATTACATTCCAGCAGTTTTACATTATAGTGATTTTCATTTGTTCACAGTCCTATGAATGATCTTTCCCTTATTTGACCAAGATCAACACTTAGCAAAAGTTGGCTTTTAAAAATTCTCCTGTCAAGACTCAAAATATATCCTTTGTGTTTCCCTTCCTCTTCAGACTGCTAACATTTAAAGTAATAAAAATATTGGATTAAAAATAAATCCAATAATACTTTAGAAATTGCTTTGTTTATGTTTTGGATAGGATATAGGCTTCCAGGAAAATCTGATCAAGACAATGTGCATTCCTTAAAAGGGTAAATAGAACCTTGTTGGACTGTGATACTTTTCTGCAACCAAGTGGTCTAAAGCATACCAGATCAGATGGTGGTTTTTCTACAAAGGAGGGGAACACATGTTTGAAGCCTGCTGGCGAGTAGGACTTGTATCTGGAAAATCATTGTTATTCTCAAAAAATTGTTAATACAATGTTCACTAGCAAAAAAAAAAAAAAATTCTTACAATCCAAAATATATTTTGCCTTTAAATGACCCACAAAAGGTTGATAATCCATAAAAAACAGAGACACTGAATTCTAGTATGAGAGTATCTGTTTCAAACGTACCTGTACTAAAACAAGTAATTTGAAATATCCAATAAGAAAAATGATAATTTAACTAAAAGGATTTAAATTAAGCTACTGATATTCAGGGAACTTAAAACAATTACTTATTTTAGTGCATCATTTTACTTAAAATTATTGCCATATAACACAAACAATAGACAGTGCATTATTTAAACGAAGTAGGCGTAAATAATCAGCAGTCCCCTCTTATAGCCATTTATTTATCACTTATGTTATTGCCAACTAACATTGTTTTTACATTTACATAAGTAATGAAGTAATTGTTCTAAGTAACGCAGTTAATCAAAATAAGTGCTGCATAATTTATTGCGTTAACTTGACCATTCATGAAGTATATCTGCTGGAACCATGACAACCAGTCATAGATATAATAGTTTTATTAATAATAACTGTTGTTAATGACTTAACAACTTATCAAGCTTGAAACTTGTCTTTTTTGTTGTTTGAGAAATTCATCTTACAAAATAACCTCCCCATTCTGTATGATGTTCTCTTTTATAGATTCATGACATGTTAATAAAATTTTATATATTCTATGATATCACAGGTAGGATTTATTAATTAAAAGAATAATCAAGTTTTTATTTTAGCACTGATTGCACTTAGACCTGATATATGTCAGCTAGCTTTTTTACCATGACTCTGCCATTCTTTGTACTCATGTAAAATAATCTCATGTTAGATTGTTTACACTGCTATTTTTTAATATAATTTAGCAAATTTCAGCACTCAATATTGTGCACTGAAAATCAGGAAAAGTCTCCTCATTGGTCAGAAATTCATGCAAGCGTTTCTTACAGAATAGGATTATTATATTATGTAAAGGAATTGCTAATGGTTTTCTATAGAAATGCATTGTTAATTGTCAAGATAGTGATTGTCATTAGTCAATAATTAAGGTAAATATTATTTAAAGAATAAAAATTTTCTTATTAAAAAAATAATATGGATGTATCAGTATTTTTGGGTTAAGCTAAGTTTCATGACATTGAACTAATTTGAGTATATAGACAAATAGTTTACCTCTGCAACTTTTGAATCATGTTCATACAACCACTCATGTTTACGCAGGGATGGCTGTTTAGTTTTAATGGATAATTTTCTAGGACTATCAGGTGGAAGCTAGTGTGTATGCAATCAGCATAGGACTGAAAACATCTTCAGACTTGCTGAAGAATGTGGCACAAGCTCTATATTTTATAAGATGTTTTCAGACCAAGCTATGAGATAGGTCAATCTTACAGCATTTAAAAAAAAACACTCATGTCTACATTTACAATTTAGATGGATATTAACTGAAATTTCTTAAATTTAACAATTAATGAAAATAGATTTTATTATGCATTTTGTCATTCAAGGCTTAATCAGATCTTTAAAACGAAAGAGTGAAATGTGTATATGTTTAAATATTGAATCTTAGTACTTTTTCCCTAAGTTGGCATTTCTTGTGAATAAAGACAGAAAATGAGTGACTTTTGAAAAAGTCGTTAATATTTATTTTGTATCTTTTCTTCATACTTTTTAATTTAAGTTGAAAGTTGTTATTGTAGTTTTCTTTAATCATGAGAAACGCCAGGTTAGGGAAAAAGTACTAAGATTCATTATTTATGTATACACACAAATACACATTTCTCAGATTTTGGGATCTGATAAAGCCTTGAATGCTGAAACATGTAATCAGATCTATTTTCAATAAAATTTCTTTACATGAAACATTTTTATTTATCGTGTGTAATGCTGTGTGTATATATATATATATATATATATATATATATATATATATATATATATGAAAAAGAAAGTAATTATGTAATTGTGATGACTCATTTGCATAGGAAGTCACAAAATAAATAAATAGCTCCAGCTATTACCCATGTGGCAGTTGAGTGCATACTGCTTCCTGTGATTCAGTAACACTACACTAAACTGGTATCACCAAGATCTACAGAAGTGAATGAACAATTATCAATTGATAAATATAAGTATGCACAAGCATGGCTTAGAATACTAGCAACTGAAGGATTTAAAATCGGCTGGAGGAGAAAACCAAATAACTGATCTTATGTTGGCCACTGCTGGTTGTGAGGCCATTATAAAGTTATGAGCCATTACACACCCAAGTCAAACATGACAGTGAAATTGAGTGATATAGATTCTGAAGATGAACTCTCAAAAAAAAAAGGTCAAGATCTCTCATATCTAGACACTCTCTCTTAGGGAGAGGGAGGGAGATAACAAGGAGACAAAATCTCCCAGAAGTACCAGGGAAAATAAGGTGATAAAACCTCTTTGGTACAGGGAAATGAAGTGACTTATTTACCTATGAAGTCACAAAGTCTATAAAGAGCTACAGCAATTACCCATGAGAAAGTTGAGTGCATACTACTTCCCGTGAGTCAGTAATACTACAGTAATTACTACAGTAATACTGTTAAATTTTTGATTTAATCATTTCTGGGCTTTCTTTTGTGACCATTTTCATCTCTTTCACCATACCATTTTAGTTTCTTTAAGAGGTCACTGTATCTTGTTTATTGCTATATGTCATATAGGAATAAATTGTCACTGTTGACGCTTGGGTTTGAACATGGATCGCCAAAGTGCAAGCACAGTCGACCTCATGTTGAAATAATTAGATCACGTGACGGATAAAAATATATATATATATATATATATATATATATATATATATATATGGAAATTAGCAATGTCTGACCGAGTATTGTTTGAATGCGTTACTATTATTGTATCTGTGATTTACAAAGTCTTTCCTATAAACGGGTATTACAAAACTATGTACCAAGTTCATTCATTTTTCATGGCGCACATGCCATTCTTTGTCCATATATCAATCTTCAAAAATGTTTCTGTCACATCTTCAGCAATGTGTTTGTGCTCACTAGACATGGCTTCTTACTATCACAAATAATGGGGAACAACTTATCCAACCAACTATTTTAATCTTTACTCATAACTTGACTTTATTTTTCTGTTCTCTCCCTTGATACCTTTGCTCACCTATGTTTCCTTAAATTTCTGGATTAATCCCGAAAAATTAGTTAACTCCCATTTACAAATTTTAAATATAATATATTACCATTTTTATTAACTTATTTTATGGCATATAAAAGGCACATTAAATTTTGAAAAAAAAAAAAAAAAAAGCTGGAAAGATAAAATGAAAAGAAAATTCCTAAAGTTTGCTCATAATCGCAATGGGGAGTATTTTGAGAATTCCAAGCTTGATTCGTTGCCTGACTTTCACTGTGAAAAGGATATAGAGTGAATTAGTGATTAAACTGTGTGTTAGTGTATGTGTTTGCTTTTGTAAAAGCCAGGATATTGTATACTGATTTTCAAACTAAGCAAAAAAAAAAATAATTTCCCTACTCCACATTTCACTGCATTTGTCCCTGTACTGAATTAAAGTTGGCTAAGCCCAAATTAGTTTGTAATGTTAATTTTTGTAACCTTAAAAAACAAAAAGAAATCAAATAAGAACTATTTATATTTGGATTATTGTCCTCATCTGTGTTGTCATTATCACATTTTGGCCATTAAGCCTTTTGGTCTTACTCAGGTATATATTGACCTGGATAACTTACAGGAAATTCTGAACTGAACCCTTTATTTAATATATGGGGATAGACTGTCCTCATCTAGTTATTATTTTTATTTAGTACTAAACAATACAAAATAAAAACTAGAACACTGTCCAATCCAGGATTGAACTCACAACCGTTATGTCATCAAATTCACAAACCAATTTTATTTACCTATGACGCCATTGTTCCAGAGAACTCTGAGCTTTAAACTTAATCTACCAACTGAATAGGTTGCAGCAGTTTCTGTCTGTCATGTTTTAACTGCTGCAGCAGTTGGAGACTTGCTGTCATTTGTCAGCTACCATATTGTATTTATTTCTATCCAAGAACTACTAAGGAGGTCCTCATATGCACCAATTCTTTCAGATGTCTAACTCTCCAATGTTCTACCTTGAACAGTATTTTCACTTCATTCCACAGGCTTACGACTATCTTATCTTTTTTCCCTCCCTACATGATCAGCCATGCCCGATTTCATTTTCTTAAAAAAAAAAAAAAAAGAACTATGTATGATAATATTCTTTCACCACAAGTGAATATTTGGTAATTGTTTTTATTATATATTGCTGAAAAGTTTTGGGAATTTGACAATGGAGGAAAATAATGCCTTATACCTTTCCACCATTTTTGAAGTTGGCCTCTTGCTTACTATTTGCAAGTTGGCTGACAAACAGTACTGCTTATCAATAGTTATGCCAAAATCCATATTAGAACATTTGGCTCATACACATTGTTCAAATTCTACAAATTTTGAAGTGGTATTTTTTTGATTTTATAACATTCTCCAATAAACATTTCCTACCATTTTCTTTTCTGTTTAACCTTCATTTATATATACATCAAAACACACATTTCAAATTCTAGTTTTTAAGATAGGCCAGACTTAAGAATTTTACACATAACTTTTACTTATTTAGTTAATTTTGGTATTTTGAAAATCTGTTAAACTTACCAGGTAAGTAAAAGGCTTAGGCTCCTGTTTTTTTCATATCTGTTGACTTTATTTTTTAAATTTTTTTTTTTTTTTGGATGTTTTGTTATATAAATCTATGCATACATATAGGTATATCTATGTAAATGCTTGTATGTCTGCACATTTGTTTGTAATTTTGGCTTTTTTTCTATTCATTTGCTGTCCTTTTTTTCCTTACTGAATAATGTGACAGCTTTTGGTCAAATAGATTTTTTTTTACATGAAGAAGACTATGATTTTAACCAGCTAATTTCATCAAGATTTTTAAAAATCATTCAGCTCTTTCCGTTGTTTTTACCATTTTAAGCCATTTTATTTTCTCATTCTCTCTTTTTCTCCTTTCTTCCTTCCTTAAAGCTTTCAACGCTTTTTCTCCCACCCTCCAAATTTTATTTCAGATTATTTAAAATATGTAAATAATTAAAAGAAGTTCACATTAAATGCAGATTGCAAAGATATTTCATTACAATAACCTCAGTATTTATAAGCTATCATTTTTGGTGGCTGAGATACCTGTGTATCTGCATTTCCCCAATTAAGATGGGTGCTGATTTTCCCAGGTGTCAGGCTCATCCACTTGGAAGAATTGTGCAGCACATTCTTCTTACCCTAATTTCTCATTTGCTTAATAAATCCACATATATAAAAAAGTTTGTATCTATCACTGCTGATTGGACCCCAAACGATGACCAGTCATGATGAGTGGATGTCTCCTTGAGGAGACACCATACCCTGAGAGAATATTGGGCCTCAAACTCACACCTGACTTTAAGTGGAACTCTTACATACAATCCACTGCCAAAGATGCAGGTAAATGAGCAGTTCTATGTACCGCTTAAGTACCTGACTCCTCATGCCATCCCCTTACCTTTATAAAAGCTAGATCAGGATGAAAATAGAGTACTGTTGTCATATTTGGATGGGAGCTGCCCAGTCCTAACTTTCCAGTCTTCATAGAGTTCAAAATCATCTCCAAGTACTTGTAGGTGACCAATTATTTTTTATGTGATGTGGCAAGCCTCTCCTTGCTCTGTTACAACTTAAAGTGTTACATTCTTTGGTTCTGCCAAGTCTAATATTCCTGTCTAGGACCTGCCATGCCATTTACAGAGTAGAAAACCACCCACATTCCCCACCCCATATTCCATCAGTGAGAAGTAAGTTCCTCTCAAACATCTTCCCACAAACTGCTGCTCTGTGAAACAGACTCCCAAAAGAATATTTCCTTGATCACTATAATATTAACCTGTTTAAGTCTAGAGTTAACTGTTATCTTTTTCTCCTATCTGTATAAAGTACCCCTTAATGTAACTTTCTACCTCAAGTGGCCCCCAGGACTTGTACAGGATGAACCTTACTGTAAAAAATAAAAGTTGTGTGTTAGAGAGAGAATCTTTTCATAAAGCAGCCATACTCTCTGATCTGAGACAGAAATGATGACCTATGTATAAATTTACTTTTGGCTGCAGTTTGTGTGTGTGTGTATGTATGTATGTATGTGTGTATATATATATATATATATATATATATATATATATATATATATATATATATATATAAAAAACTTAACTATTCGCAATGATTCTTCCCCCCACTCCCCTGTTAGCGATTTGCAAAAAACCAACATAGTTTACAAATTCAAGTGCCCTTTGGGAGATTGTATCTCCAATGGATTAAATAATATTTATGCTGGTCACACCATAAACTCGCTTTCATGGCGCTTGACTCTACATTTAAATGATAAGTCTAACATTTTTAGACATTTAAAACAACGTGCCTGGCCATGTACTCAATTACGGAAAATCCTTGTTGACAACACAACTATACTTAAACATGAAAACAATAAACAAAAACTAAAAATTCTTGAAGGTATTTACATAAAACAGTTGAAACTTAAACTGAACAAAATAAAATGTGAAATCTCCACAAATATCCTTAAATGCCTATAATTTATAACAGAAGCCATTGGTTTATAGGAACGGCTTCCCATACTTAATACTTTTTGTTTTTCACTCTCACATGGTCATGTGTAACATCACAAGCTGAAATGCAATTTTTGCTTCCGCGTCTCGTATATCCGAGTTTGCCGTTACTTGGAAATTTTCATGCAGCAACGGTGGACTATCATTTTTGTTTCGTCCGTTGTTTGATTTATTGAAATTGTCATCTTTGATAATGGCTTATATAAGCCGAAAGCTTAGATTGGATTTAAACATGTATCAATATGCCTAAATATACACTATATATATATATTCACACACACACTAAATACTATACATAGTCCAGATGTTGATTATTTGTAATGTTTTCATTTGAATTTAAAGACGATTGTGTAATATTCCTTTTTCTAAGATATATAACAAAGATTAACACAAAAAAAAACACATTAACTATGAAATTACTGGAGTTTAGCAAGTAGATTTTTGTAAACTAAGTGCTCAATCTTAAAAAATAGAGCAACAATAGTTGATAAAAGTTCAAAGGACTGATCTGTTTTGCAGATACACCATTCTGCTTCTAATTGGAAGTCCTTTGAACTTGTATATACTCACAGAAAAGAAACAAAACTTTATAATTTAAAACTGTCAGCATTTTTTATTACTCATAAGTTGTGTTCATTATCAGATGTGGTGGAAGTGAATCTGAAATAAGTGTTATTGGTTTCATTTGATTCATAAAATATAATTATGGCATTGATCTTGATTTAAATTTGATGTTTCTCAACTTCATCCAAAGCACATTAAAAAAAAAAAAAAATGAAAATAAATTCTGATGTATAAATTGTATCCCATGTTCATGTCTTTTTTGTTTGAAAGTCTTCTTCAAAGAAAGATGTCTATTTGCCAGTGATCTTAGCATTTCAAGGGTCCATCTCTCGCTCCTTTTCAAATTTAGTTTTATTTCATATTGTAACTTTTTATAAACAAATAAATTATCCTTTTGTGATTGAATTGAATTAAATTTAGTACTTTTGTAAATGAAAATAAAAAAATAAATAAATTCTGACTTAGAAAAGAGATGGTGACCATTGAAATGATAAGAAAAAGAAAAAAAACACCTCTGTTCATTTCAACATTTCTTTCCCCTTTAAAATTGTGCACTTTGTTTTTTCTGTTGCCCTTGTTCTACCCACATCTATCATGAATACCTTCTCCTTTCCATCTGATCATTAAGAACTCTCCAGATTTTTTGGAGCTTATTTAATTCTTTTCAATAACATCAAGAGAAGATTTTGTGGAAAAGATACCAATTTTATATGAATTGTGATATGAAGCTCTTTCCCAAGTCTTTAACGAAGCCCTTTTACTACTGCCATCCCAATTTCTTTCAAAAAAACAAAAACAGTCTGATGTAGAAACAATTAAGTTGACATTTAATATATTTAATCAGTTTTCTAAAAGATTATGATTGTACAATTTAAAAGCATCTAAGGATCCTCTTGATTTTAAGTTTTTTTTTTATTACTGTTTCTTACACTTTCATCTTTAATTCATCATTGCATTCAGTGTTGCTATTTCTTATGTAGGAAAATAATACCATGAAACTTAATTTCTTATTTTATTATTTAACAATAGTAAAGATATCAGTCTGTAATAAATAAAATTATTTATCTTGACAAAAATCTACTTGGGATCAATTAAAAATAGTGCTCACATATAAACCAAACAATGTTAAAATTGCTAAAAATGTAACTGGGCAGTGGCTCTAATCGAGTCATACTAGTATATGGAAAATTGTTAGTGACTTGAGGTACCAAGAGACTTAATAAATTTACTTTAATTAGTAAAGAAGTAGAGATATTAGGAGAAAAATATGGGAGAGTGGTTAATCTGATTGGAATCTGATAAAAAAAAAAATGAATTCTGGTTTAAAAATATTCATTTAAACTCATAAAATACTTATAAGGCAAGCCTTGAAAAAGTTTGAATTGAAAGTAAATTAAGTAAAATTTAGTAAGATTCAGTATAACTGAAAAGTCCCAATTCCATAACTCCGAGGAAGTTGGTATGACATTACTAATGAGTTTTACCAAAAGTACAAAATACACAGGATTTTTGATAACTTTAGGGTTTGTTTGATTGGTAACCTATCCAGCATATTTATGTTGATTTCAATGAAAATTTTAGAAACCTAGAAATCCAGGTCAAAATTGAAGATCACTTTGTGGTATGGCCATCTGTGTTATTTAACAAGGAGGTTCTTTGAGAAGCTAATTAATCATGTCTGTTCCAAAGTCATTAATATGCACATGCAGAAAAGAGTTACCCAGAAATCTGCAAAGTGCATACTTCAATGTTGCCAGCTCCTGGATGAAGCTGGTATCCCTGCCCCTGTACATAATACATTAGAGAAAATCTGCCATAGAAGTCATTAGCTGCTAAGATTTTAGTACTTCTGAATTTCTTAACACACACACTCACCCCAGTGCTTAATGGTAGAAAAGAAATTTTTGGTATGAAACAGCCCCATAGATGTTGTACGAATTTTACATTTCACCTTTAATTAAATTGTTGATAATTATTCAACATTGTTGATTCTTCTGTGGGTACATTTATACCTTTTCAGCAAGAAATTGAAGAAACATTGCAACTGAAATATCACCTAGATCAACAAAGTCATGGCCTGTAATATTTCTGGCAGGTACACAACAAATAAAATCCACTAGATTATACTAATTCCAGTGAAGGAAATGAACCACTGAAATTGCTTACACTGAATACAAGCAACCTTCACCGAAGTGAAAACAAACCTGCCCCTTTTGATATTGGAAACTTAAACAGATGTGTTATATTTGGTGACCAGCACAAGTACGGTTTATGTCTGGTGGTTACAGTCGTCTGGTTATAAGCTTGTATAATAAACTTAATCTTAGAATTATGATTCACCAAAGCTGGATTTTCTAAGAAATATGCAATCATTTTGAACATCTTTATAACTTAGCCTTGATGTAACTATACAACAAATCAGAGGAATGCTTATTGTACATTTCTGGATAAACCTTCTCCCAAGGGGTTACTCAGTCATCAGTGAGATGCCATTGAGTGAACTTGTGTACTGTGTGATAGTGTACCTGCCTTATGCTTCATATCATATACAGGGTTATTTTGATAAAACATTGCCTCATCCAACTATGCTTTTCCCAAAATTAAACAGCCACTGAAAGGGAGGTTTAAGATAATGAACAAAATTAAAAAAAACCCTTACTAAACAGCTCATAATCTTCAGATTCTTTTTTGTGGAACAAGGGAGGTAACTCTCGGTTTATAGTTAGATGGCACAAGTTACTTTTGAACCACTATTCACAAACTATGAAGATTTTATAGGTGCAAAAATGTACTAACTGTTGGTAGATCCCTTCCTCTACTTAACCCATCTTGCAGATGTATAATAGTTTTGAAATTGATCACATCACAGGTCTAATGAATTATATTGTAGCTAATTCTTATATTCAAATAAGACAATTTGCTTGGGTTTAGGTAACCTCTTTATCACATGTGGATAGAAGCACCCTAGTTCCTTATTTCATTTATTACAATGTGCTTCTGTAATCCTGAAAATTAAAGGCAATATAATAAGACCTGGAGTAAGAATTTTCCACAGAAGCCATATTGCTCATATTAAGCTGATTTTTTTTTTTTTTTTAAAATGAAACTGAATAAAGGAATTCAGTGTGATATCTTTTTCCTATGCACTTTCATCTTATGTGCCATCCCTTGAAGCCATCTGTGTTTCTGGTTCCTTCTAAAGTCTACTTCAACTCTATACTTCTAATGTCTTCACTTACACACTGAAAATTTATTTAATATTTTTTTTGTCTTAATAGGAGTAGATAGGCAATTCAGTTCACACTTCTCCCCAGTCCTTTTGAACAGGAGTAGAGGTTTATCCCTTGTTTCCTGTTTAGGATTGGATTTACAGTTCCTTCTAAAGTCTTTTTATTCTCTTTCACACTCAGTAGCTCCTTGCGTGTTAATAGCATTATCACCTTACTTAAGGTGAATTAATTAAAAAAGAAAAAAAAATAGACAAAAAGAAAACAAAAAAAAACAACAATAAAATACAGTTATTGGTTACACCATCACCATCTACTTTTGATGATGCAGGCCAGCATAAGAAAAGAAATTGTAAACATTACTTTCAGTGCAACCCTTTGTACATCCTTCTAGCTTTTACCATGTGTTTTTGTGTAAAGATTGAAGTATTTTCTAAAGGTTGGCAGTAGATGTTTTAGGGTGCACAACAGAAATTTTTTATCATTTTGATGCTTTTGAAATCTACTTGAGTTGATGGCAGACAGACAAAATCATTTTGTGTGTTAACTTTGACAATAAGGACATACTATTTAGTATTACATTAGTATGAATAAGAGTACCAATATCAGAGGAAGTATTATATTAGTTTACTAGTATCATTTTCTTCAAACTATTTTGTGAAGTAAGCTTAAAACATTTTCAAAAGCTTCAATGAGTCTTTTAATTCATCAAAGTATTTTTATTATTTCTTTTTAAAATTGTTATTTTTTTCCTCATCTTCCTTGGTAATTAGTTTACAACCTAAAATTTATACTGATTTTTAAAAAGAAAAAAAAAATGCTTTTTTTGAAATTTGCAAAAAGAAAATTTTAATTGCTCTTCTGAATTTCACTTGTTTCCAGAAACAAGAAAACTCTTTAAATGAATATAAAATTATTTGAAAACAGAACCAAATTAATGTAAAAATCAAATTCCAAAAGTCTCCTTAATTTTTTTCTTCCAGAGTTCTTTTCTTGAAAAAGAGATGACCCACCATATTTTTCACCTGGCACGACTGGTATCTATATTCCATTTGTTCATTGGGGTAGACTCCTTTGGTATTCATGTTTCATGTAGTCAAACTGTCCATGAAATTGGATTGATACGGCTGCAGATGGGCTGTCATGTTGGTTGCATGTTGCATTGTTTGGATGAGAAGTTTGCTCTCTCTTTCTTTATTCCCCTTCCCCATGTTCACTTTGACATTTGCTATTGTCATGGCCAAAATATAACTCTCCCTTTCATTTACCCTACTCATATTAGCCTTAAAATATTCAACCATGTAGGTGAATTTTGTCACCTGAAAAAAAAAAAAAAAAAAAAAAAAAACTAAAAAACCAATGTTATGATATCCCAACCATTTTCCACATAATGAATTTGTATTCCTCTGACCATCCCCCCTCGCTTCTTAAGTTAAATTTAGTCGAAGGGAAGTAATTCAGGTAAGGATATTGAAGAAATTTACTCATTGTGTTTGAAAATATTTTTTTATTACAAAAATTTAGGTTCTTGGGCTTGTGTGTGTCTGTGGGGAATTAAGTACTGCCTACTTTAATTAATTTGTGTTAATATTGTTTTTTTTTTTGTTTTTTGGGTTTTTTTTCTTTACCTTCTGGTACAGTTTGAAAATTGACATGTAAAAAAACTTTAAAAAATTGATTTGGTAGCTTATGGCCACATCCCAGTGAAACACCAGTTCCCATATGATCACTGAAGTTAAGCAACATTGAGACTGGTCAGTAAGTAGATGGGTGACCACTTAATGGATAATGGCTTGGAATTAATTGGTTCTAATTCCAATTGAGTTCATTATATTCACTTATGCACAAGTACCCTTTGGAAAGCTATGAATCCACCTTATCTATGGATTTAATTAGTAAGACTTGTATCACTAAAAAAAAAAAAAATTCCCCCCACCCCAAAGTTGTGTACAAAAGATTTAGATTAAATAACCCATAAAAGTTTATATGGTGTTAAACAACAACAAAAAACTTTGATAGGCTAATAAGTGGGGAGGAGTTTCTGCTAATGCTAAAAGTCTATTGAATTTTTTTATTTTTTTTATTTTCTATAATGCAAACTCTTATCTAAAAACTATCATGAAGATCCATGTCCTCCTAATTAAGATTTAATTTAAGCATTGAATATTGATTATTATGAAGAGTAATCTATTTAAAAATTTGTCCTAACTTAAATTAAATCTAAGCCTTATAAGGTTAATTAGATACATTATACTCAATGTCCATTGAATTAAAGTTTTAATCTCTGTGTTGTGTATAAATACTAAGTTTGTGTGTGCACGTGTACAGAGCAAAAAAATAATATTCAGCAAGCAAACAATATATGCAAGATAAAGCAACAATAATAAGGCACAAAGTTCACAAAATAAGAATGGTGTTAATACACAAAAATGGATACAGACAAGTGATTGATCACACTGTTCTGGCTTCAAGACAAAACCAGAACTGAATCGGATGAGTCTGAGAAGTGGCCTATCTTATTGACTAGGAAGAAATCCCAGCATGCCTCTGTGTGTTTTGTCTATAAATTTGGGGGAAGGGGGCGTTTTTGCAGTCATTTGCAAAATGGACTGGAACCAACATTTATTAGTATGGTGAAATTAGTTGCATATATTCTAACTGGATACTCTTTCTTGTCTCCCTGACAACTTTGACATGTTTGCTGCTGAGTTATAGTTGCATTCCAATATCATTGGTTAAGATATACTGGTCATTATAATAGTCAGTAGCATACAGAATAAGTTTCCATTGCCTGATGTCTGGAAACAAATTGATTGATCACACAGTGATATACAAAATTTACAGCTGACATCAACCCATCTACTTCCTGTCTGAATGTAGACAAGTCTGAAGTGATGTTTGAGTTTACATTGATATATTATGACCACTCAAAGAAGGACTTGTACCTTTCTCAAGGTACCTTGTTCATTTTATTGCCTTAAAAACAATAGAAATGTACACAGTGGTCACTACAAAAAGATGCTTTTGATTTTGAAGCTATGACTCCTTTTGGCCATATTCCACATCTACTTCACAAAATGTGAGCATATGACTACATGAATAAGGTTATTCAGAACAAAGATTGTAAGCAAAAACAGACATATTTAATCATATCACTTATGAGTAAAGATGGATGTAAATTTGGTGGAATGACAAACCTACAAGACAGGTTTGGTAAAAAAAAATTATTTTAGAAAGTAAAAATTTATCTAAATTATCTTATATATTTATCATGAATACTTTTGGCAGCTTGATATTTTTCTTTATTGCTAGTCAGTCAGTAATTTAAATTTCTTAAAGCAAGTAAGTTACTAGATTAGGTGTAATGTTAAATTTATTCAAATACCACTGAAGATTTCAAAATCATTAAAGTAATTAAAAAATCTTTACATGTTGGTCTATAGATGAACTTTTTGTAATTGTGAAGTTCATTTTTATGCTGTGGGTGGGAAAAACTTGGACAGTTTTTTTTTTTTTTTTTACATATTAATTAAAATAATGTGTATGTACTTTAACCCAAACAACCTCAAATTTGTTAACCTTATCTTTTTTGCTATTTGTACTCCAATTTTTTTTTTTTTTCTTCAAATTTTTAATGTATTTCTTTTATTTTAATCTTTTTGCCCCTCAATTAATTCAACAATGTTGTCTTTTTATTTCACGGAAAAAAGTTTTCTTTAACTATATTCATTTTTCTATTTACATTTTTTCTAATGTTTTTCTATGAAAAAAATCAAAGTTCTGTTTTGCATTTCAATGAATGTTTTTCTTTCTTTCATATTTTCAGTCTTGTTGAATTTGCCTGATTTTATATATTTTATTACTCTAAAATAAGTTATTTGAAATGACTGTTTACTCAAATAAAATAACACATTAATTTTTTTTATTAAAAAAAAAAAAAAATGTTTTGTATCCTTCTGAGAATTTATCAATTTTCAAAATAGCTGTCATGTGCAGTTAACTGGCAATTGTTGTTATAATATTAAGGTATTGTTAGAAATAATTTTATAGTTTGATAAATATAAAGAATAGCCGAGAGTAATTATTTGATTACATCAATTAAATGACGTAATTTCTGAAAGATTGTATTATGGAATATGCCTTGCCACCCGACATATGTAAGGACAGTATTAAAATTGTGTCCAAAAAGGGAGGCAATCAATAAGTTAACGTTCTTACAAGGGAAGTAACTATGTGAAACTTTTGAAAAGCTTTTGATTGATCGCCAATAAATTCTTTGACAAGAGAAATTTTTTTTTAGGAAAAATGATTTTATTTAAAGCATTCTGTATTTTATTAAAGTTTGATCAAGGCAGTAAGAATTTACAATTTATTTTTTTGATATTATTTTCTGCATTAAAATTCTATTAAGCCTTAATTACATAAAACAAATCATATAGAATCTTTCTACATTTAAGAAATACTTTTTTAAAAAAAACATTGTAGCTGATGTACTAATAATAAATGAAATATTTGTCATAGGTTTGCCTCTAATAATTTCTCTGCTCTTATTACTAAAATATTCTCTTAAATGGTATTTTTAAATTAAATTAATTTCACTGTCTAAAGAGATTTATTTCTTCTCTTATCAGAAAAATCTTTTATATGAGGCTGGACTTTTTATTGTACTTGTTAATTTTATGTTTAACATTGTGAAACTTATATATATTCGTCCCCTCCCCACCGCTTTGTATTACTGTTGTTCAATTTCTCTCTTTTCTCTTTTATGTATGTGTATGTAATATTTATATAGTAAGTTTTTATTTTTTTTAACATGTATAAGCTTATGAAAAGGTTTGTAGAAAAAAATGTGTATTTGGCAGCAGACAAGACAAACCTTTAAAAAAAAAAATTATGAAAATATTACTGCATCCAGTGTGCCGGTATTATGATGAGGAGGCCAACTGAAGATGGACAGCTATGGGGTTTGGGTGAATGGCAGCTAGTGGTAGTTCTGCAAATACCTTTGTAAATCATGTTTTTTTTTTTTTTTGGTCAATAAAATACAATAAGTGGCTTATGTTAATGTATTGATTTCATGTCACGTAAACAAAAAAAAAAACAAAAAAACATATCTTTGACATGAAAAATTAAACAAAAAATAGTACAGAACAAATAAAGTAACAATATAGTTCCCAGAATGGAATAAATTGTTCCATTCAAAAGAATATTCATGGAAGGTAAGTAAATGTTAGATGAAACTGATTGATCAATGGGGAGAATGATAAAGGACAACTGCTAAAATGAATTATCAAAAATAACATCACATTGAATAAATTATAAGCTTTTTTATTTCTAATTGTTTTTTGCTTTGTTTTTGATCTTTACATTTTTTTTATTTTATCTTAAATCTGTAAAGGTTTATGAAATCTTATTTTCATCTTTCATGCAAGGAGAAAGGAAAAAAATGTAAATTGGGTTGCAATAGTCCTTCAAGTTGGGAGGGCCGTCCTATTGAAAACCAACACCTCTTTTATACACAATCTATTGACTCGTAATGATAGTGGGAAAATCTTCAATTACCTTAGCTACTAAGTATAGGCAAGCAAAATAAACATTTTAACTTATTTGCCTTGTTTATTTAACAGAATTTCAGATCTCAGTTACATGAATAACATTCATCATTTTATATATGAAACAAATTACACAGTATTTATTTCAATTAATACTTCACTACTTATTTCAAAATTTATCTAAAGCAACTAAATTTTCCTTAAAATTCTGTGGTTTTTGAACATTTCTTTTTAAAATTGGCAAATGTTCATTTGCTGCCATTTTTGTCTGCAATGAAATCAACAAAGTGAAATGTCTTTATTAAAGTTATTTTTACTTGATTAAAAGGCTACAAAAAATGTAAAAAATCTTACTTGAAAATAATGTAAGTGGCAGATCACTATAAAAAAGGCATTGTTGATTATTTATAGCTAATTTGTTTAATGCACTGACTTGTTTGCCTCACATAGCACTAACTGCAAGTAAAATGATTAAAATAAGTAACCAAGTAATCATTTTAAGTTGTCTGAATATCGGTTCCTTAGATGTTTGTGTGTTTGTATGTATGAAGGATCAACCCCAAATTTAGTGAAACTGAACATATTGATCAATGTGTTCATCTGTCAAGGTACCGAGTATTTCCTCAGTCATACCAGACATTTTGCATTTCTCAAATGAATGTGATTTTTGCACAAGTTTCCTCTCTTCCTTGACATTGTAATTTCATGTCTTTGAGCTCCCTGAAATTGTGGATAGGGTTTTTTTGTGTGTATGTGGTAAGACATTAGTAGCAATGGCGTTTTCATCTAGCTAACATAACATCTTGCCATTATCTGGAAGGTGTGTGTGTGTGTGTGTGTGTGTATATATATATATAAATAAATAAAATGTCGTGGCTCTTGTGGGCACTGTCCTATGGGTAAGGGAAACTTGGGTGAGTTCCAGCACGGAGTATGCAAACGATCGGCACTATATTGAGTCTAATTAGTTATCTCTTTGTCACTGAGGCCTGTTAGTACAGTTGGTATGACATTTGCCTCATATCATAACTGTCTGGGTTTCAATTCTCGACAGTAGATTCCCACTGCTGATGAGTCCAAAGTATTGGAGGAAACGGCGATCCAGTGCTTTCTGCATTCTGTTGAGGTTTCTTCTAGACTCAATGAATTACTTAATTATAATTATTTCAAATCCTCCTAATTTCTATCACTCATATATATATATATGATGGAGGCATAGAGTAATGGATAGTGGCTTGGATTGAGTAATTGGAGAGCTATTTCCAGTCAAGTTCATTACATTCACTTACTAATGCCCTTGGGGAAGGTATGAATCCATTTCTTCTCTCCTCTCAAATATGGTTAGATAGCAGAACAGACCGAATTCTATAGCCTTTGGTGATGAATGGTTGAGAAGGACAACTTTGAATTCAAAACCTGCAAAGAGTTGTTTGGAAACCTTGTGGAATAATGTTCACTAGGTATCTTTATTCAGCCTTTCCAAAAAGTGTGATAGGTTTTGCACAATGCTCAATATATAATATATATACATCGCTCAGTTTTTGTTGCCTGTATATATGATTTAATTAGAAAAAATAAAATTTTTTTTTTCCTTGTTGAAATTTGAACTTATATTGTAAATCTTACCAATTTCATTAAACCCAATTTGACTTTGTTGAATAATTGTACTCATCAAATTACAATGTCCTCCTTGATATGTTTTGATTTATTGAGGAAACTTTCCTTAAAGGTTATCAGAGACTAAAAAGGTAATAATTGGAAAAAGATTTTGTTACTCTGAATTGTAAAAGCAGAATTTCTACATTTTTGTCTTTCTTCCATATCAAGAAAAAAGAAGTTTTTCATCATTAAGTATCAAACTTTCTCAAGCATCATAGATAAGGTGCAACTATTTACATTAGTTATCTTTTGACTTGAAAACTATTTTTAAAGTTTTCAAGTTAAAGTAATACAGATTTTGCTGTACTGTTATTTGTTTGACCATCACAGCTGGAGATGAATCTCCAACTGCAGCCCAGTATACGGTATTTACTACTGTATTTATGTGAATGGGCACGTACCTATTATTGTCTGTAGGTATGCTACAATGGTTATAAATCAGTTTTAGAATATCAGTAAATATCAAAGTAGCAAATGGATAGATTTTATTAAAGTAAGGGCCGTGCCTATAAGATCTTATGAACAAATAGCTGTCTTTTTGTTCGTGCAGATTAAATATTGCTTGATGTTTTCTGAACTGAATACTTTGAGTCAGGTTTGAATCTCAGCTCTGGCTATTATATAATTTTTGTTTTTATTCCCTGAATATACAAAAGGGTTTTTTTTTTTTTTTTTTTTTTTTTTTTTAAGTTTGAAGATTTTATTTCTGTACCTTGATCAAAAGCTACATTGAATAATCAATGATGTTCTTGTCTTTTGATCTGTAAGTATCTCTTGTTTGAAAGATTTTCCTGTTATTATGTGAGAGAAAATTTTCATTTAAATGATCAGACTGTCATTTGTGAGCTTGGTGGCTGAGGTAGTTGTGTATTTCTTCCTTTGTGTTTGTAATAATTGTTCAAGCCCAGGTAAATTAAAAAAAATATTTTTTTTTTTTAAAGAAGTCAGGTAGGTCTTCTCCATGAAAATGATGATTGCAACAACCTTTCTTGCCCTTTAGGTCATGCTCATCATAATTTTACTTTGTGCTGGACTAAGCTAAGCTTATATAAATTGGGATTGAAGAGCTAAAAGTTTTTGGTTCATTCATAGGTTTTAGTAATGATATTTGATTTTTGTGAATAGTAATTTTATAAGTAGTTTACTCTTGTTGATTGTCATGTTTTTGAATATCTATAATAATGATAATAATCTAATCGTATGTTCATTACCATAACCACAGAAATAGGCGATTGTCTTGTTCAAGAATGGTTTAAAGAAAAAACAGAAATTTCCAGTCCAATTAGGTCACAAGTTTCTGAATATATTTTAATTTTATATAAATTGACAAATGAAAAAGGTAGATAACTCTATTAAACTGCTAAGTATAAGAGTTGCTACCCTTGTTTTTAATGAGAAAATAGTGGGAAGAATGTTAATCTTGATGGTAATTGGTCTTTGGT
Source organism: Acanthosepion pharaonis (assembly GCA_903632075.3). NCBI lineage: Eukaryota > Metazoa > Mollusca > Cephalopoda > Sepiida > Sepiidae > Acanthosepion > Acanthosepion pharaonis. The sequence goes on along the minus strand of CAHIKZ030000825.1, from coordinate 472,204 downwards.
TTAATTATGAATTTGTTTTCAAATAGTATTTTGTATGAAGGATGTCATGACTTGAAATTTATCTCAAATTAATTATGTTGATTTCCCAAAGTGGGGGCTATGATTGCAAAAGTTTGCCCTTTCTTATAGTCAGAAGGACCCAGAATGCATGCTGGGGTATTTTTGTTAGCCAATAAAATGGGACGGCTTGCGTTTTGACATGACTCAGTCAAGTCCAGTCCATATCTGCCTTAACTACTAAACAGACATACTGTTTTTGCTTTGTCAACCTTGCTTCTGTGTACAAAAATGAACTCCTAGTTTGTGAATTCTTTTGCCTTCTTATCAATTTTGATTTACTTTAGCTATATTGCTTACTTTCTTTAATGATTGTTGCTCTTTCATCCTTTATGACCTTTTCTCTTTTCATTGCAAACTTTATTAATTCTGATCGTGTTATTTATCTTGCACTTTAACAATGGCTTCTAACTCACCAGATTATACCTTGCTAATTGCATTTACTACAACAGAATCTGCCATTTAAAATTAATAAGTGATTATCTAGGAATTACAGCTGTTGGGAATAAAAACTACTTGTTCTTTGAGATCAGTGAAGCCTTAAATTAAGATGAAAAGTATAACATACAAAACCGTTTTCTTTTGCGATTTGAACTGAAGACTATCTTAAACCTGGAAGTTAATAACCATTTGAATGTACAGTGTAACCCGGAGATAAGAGTTGTCGGGACCGGAGAAGAAGTCTTATATCCGGGTTTGGTCTATTTTATATACATTAACACAGGCTCTAATTTGGGACCAGAGAAAATCTCTCTTATATCCGGGTTTCTCTTATATCCGGGTCTCACTGTATGTCAAAACTGTGATAGCAAAATGCATAAACAAGTTATTAAAACAAATTTTTACACTCCTTGGAAGTAGTAATAGATCAGTGAGAGGCTTGTCACATCCCCTGTCTGTGAGAGAGAGGGATTGTGGGGTGGAAAATAATTTGTCACCCACAAAGATGCCAAAATAATTCGGTGAAGTCAGGGGGATTGAAATATTATAAAATGTGCTAAGTGGAAGAATGTAAATAAGATCTGCGTGATTTGTAAGCAAAAAATAACAGGAAAAAAAGCAAAAATAAATTACAAGGGAGATAATTATTGAATGCTGAGTATAGAGTACTATTTCTTATTTCTTTTGTATCTGAGTACAAAAGAAAAAGTACCGTGTTTGAAGGCACGTGTATAAGGCGCACTCCAATTTCAGCAGGGCAAATCGAGAAAAAATTAGTAATATTATTAGTAAATGGTACAGCATAAGCTATATTTATGACGTATTATAATTAAACGAAAAATAATAGGAAAAAAGAACAAGCCTATAAAAACTTTATTATATCCAAAGGTAAGACAACAAAATAAAAATCAAGCAATTATTACAATTGAGGAAAAAGTACAGTTACCATTAAAATTTTATTCATCTTCAAATCCATAAAATTCATCATCTTGGTTATCAAAACTCTGATACTCATTTTCAATACTACTATCATCGTTGTTAAATAATGCGTCATCTAATTTTGGCCGACTTGTGAATTTTAAACTTATAAGACACAGTGGAATTTTAAAATATTTCTAGTAAAAAGAAAAAAAAAAGTGCTCCTTATATGCTGTCAGTAACTCCCTCTTTTACACAAAATGAACAGACCCTACATAATGTAATTTGTGAGCAACAGGGGAAAAATTCAATGATTTTCTTATGTCACAATACATGGTCGTCTCATACTGAATAAAATTACTACTTTTCCCATTTACTATCAAACTATGACTATGTTATGGTGAAACACACCTATTCTATAGTTAATAGACTCTCCCACCTGATATAAGTAGGAGTAGTAATAGAAACGATGGTCATTCGATGTCGATGTTGGACGACAGTCAGTCGAATATGAAAGTATCAGCAACTACAACAAGATTACTCTGCGTAATACCTATTATATCAAGTTCCTAACGTTTTGTACGTCGAACCTATTTTAGGACTGATTTAGTACAAATACAAGCCTCCACTGTGAAATAACTCCACAACAGACTATATCATGTTGAATTCACCAGTTGTTCTTATCTGGTCACTCAAGTTAAGCAACATTGCTCCTGGTTAATAGATGGTTGATCATTTGAGAATACCATGACCTTAAAACCTTAAGATATGCAGGTAGTCTTATGAATATCAATGTGGAAAGTGCATGAATCCATCTCTTATTTCCCTCCAACTATGGGTCAAATAGCATAGACTGGGATCTCAAACCTTAAGTGGCAACCAGTCTAAGAGAAGAAAAACTTAATTTGAAACTGGAAAGGCAATGGCAGTCACTCTATCTTTCCCAAGAATGCATTGCAATTCATAGATAATAAAAGAAGGGAATCTGGAGAGTCATCATTACCGATGTCCTGAAGGGACATGGCATTTAAAAAAAAAAAAAGAAAAAAAATCTGAAATAATTTATCACAGGAAATTGAAAATAAAAAAAATAAAAAAAAATTAACCATATGAGATAAAAATAATTATTCATACTGTTACTAAATGTGGCACAAAACTGAGATTAAGGAGCACCGAGTGAGGATTGAACTGCTTATCAGTCATAACTGATTAAGCAAGATTGCTAACCATTATGATTTCAGCAATTTAATAAGTGTAAGCGTGTGGCAGAAGGCTGAAAGCATGGATCACCTAGTGAGGATCAAATTCACTACTCATTTGTAATTAATTTAGCAGGATAAATTTGTTAACTATTACACCAAACCAACATGCCCAAATTGGTTCATATATTCAGGTAGACCAACTGAAAGTTTGATGCCTCATTGTTCCAGGCATAATTACAAGCACACGACTCATTAATAAGTTTATTAAAAGATTGCTAAATTCTTATTCAGCACAACTCTTCAGCTTGTCTTTGAGTTGGACTGCTGGGCAAGAATCATGGATATAAAATCCACTTACCACCAAGCTGTACTTATCTATCACTTTGCCGACCAAAGAAAAAAAAAAATGGAATATTGCACGTCTTTGGGGAGTGTTAGATGTAAATTCTAGCAAATCTGCTCAAACATTTATCAAAATTGAATATGAAAAATAGTGATAGTGCTTTGGTGTACGTTAATGGTTAATAACCTAGTATTCTTAAGTATTAGTTTGTCACAACAGTACTATGTGCATACTTATTGAATTACTGAATGATTATTATTATTATTATTATTATTGTTGTTTTGGAAGCTCCTTTAGTCCAGCTATATAGATACTCTGGAATGGTTTTAGCACTAAGCTTAATGGAAAATCACTAGTGTGCCTGTACTATCAACATGTAAGGTCATATCAGCAAAATATCTTGTCAGTCTCACAACTGCTTCGAAATGGGGTAATGGTTAACAAGCTTGTCTCGTTATATCAATTACAACTGAATTATGAGTTTTATCCTTACTGGGTGCACCATACTTTCAGCCTTGTGCCACATCTAAGCTAAATTTAGAAAAGAAAGGGCATCTCGACATGGTGTATTGGTTAGCAAGCTTGTCTCAATAGAACCATTACAACTGAGTAGTGAGTTTGATCCTCACTGGGCGCCCCATGCTTTTGGCCTTGTGCCACATTCAGAAAATCACCATTATGTTCCCTACCTTCATCAGCATTTAGAAATTCTCTTGAATCACTATCTTGTTGACTTTATTTTCTTTCTATGTGCCATGTCCATTCAGGACATAGGCAGTCATGGCTCTCCACCTCCCTCTATCCCTTGCAGCTCTCAACGTTCCTTCCCTCTGCCACCTCCCCTCGACCACGTTCTGTCATCCACTTGCTTAAGCCTGCCAAGTATGTCATGCATTGCTTTCCCTTGTCTCTCTTTCCCTCTATTTGACTTGTGAGTATCGGATTCTCCAGACCCTCTTTCCTCGTTATGTATCCTAGAAACTTGGCTGCCTCTTCCTGATATTATCTATAAGCCTCCTCCTTGTTTGCAATCTAAGACCTCATTGTTGCTCACATGCTCGGTCCATGATATCCTTAGCATCCTTCTGCAGAACCACATCTCTGTCACCTCAAGTCTCTTCAGCTTTGAGGAAATCATCCAACATTCATTGCCGTAAAGAAGGATTGATGTCATGTAACAGCTCAGTATTCTTTTCTTTGTTACCAAAGAAATCCTCCTGTCTCACAGTACAGCTTTTGGAATGTGTTGTTGGCCACTACCCAAGTAAATTGTAGAAATTGAAGTTTCTTTGCAGTATATAAACAATGTTTCTTCATGGATATTTACTTAGAGCTGCTGGTATTGTATTTACCATGTTTGTATTTATATAAGGTGTAAATATTGGCCGACTAGTAGAACTATAGTTCATTAGCAAGAAGGGAAAATTGAATTACTTTTTATTATCAGTTCTGTGTAATTAGTTACAAGACCTGTCAATGTGTGAAGTCATTTCAGTGAAAATATCTCAATAGTTTTACTTAAAACAAATAAATTACTCGACAGATCTCCACTAATTAAAGGCTTTGTAAATTGCAATATTGATCTGTTATTCTTTGTATAGATTCTGTTAGTCCCTCGTGGTACAGATGACTGAATGTGTTATAAATATTTACTAATCTCCACTTTATCTGACACAAGGCCAAATAGTTGTAAATTGGATATTGAAGATTCATTTTTTTTTTCTGTCATATCATTATTTATATTATGTAGATTTGGATTAATGTCCTTATCTTTTTTTGTTATCAAATTTCAAGCATTGTGCTCCCTAGTCTTCTTCAGGTTTCTGAAGTAACTTTCAAGTAATTTCAAACTGAGCCCTTTGTTTAATCTACAAGGGTAGGTTGTTCTTTGCTGCCCATGTCTAGGGATATCATGTATTCTTCTTTTTATTCTGCTTGGTCATGGGCACATAGCCAATTGGTTAGAACTTTCACATACTGACCATGAGACCCCCAGTTCGAATCTCATCATGGTTGATTTGTCAAGGAGACTTCCTGATGTTATCAGACTGAAGGGGTTGATCCCAGCATGCAGCACCTTTTGAAAAGTGCCTGAAAACCACACCACGGGTTAACCCAAGCCTTGTGAGTGAAATTGGGTAGACAGAATCCTTGGGGGCCATCGATAGCTGTGCTAGCACAAAGTCACAAGTCATCGTGGCTGAAGGCTTGAGCGTACTGGCCTTGTTCAAATTGTTGATCACATTAGATAACAAGCTCTTTCCCAGAAACTGTAACTAAGGTCTGCTCAGTATAGCTGCAGTATAAATCACAGGTAGGCTCTGTGGGTGTTGAGCCAACACAAATATGCCTGAGCAAGAGTCTGCCAAGGGATTGGCTAGCCGCCCTAGTAGATGGGTATCCTTGAATACAAGTGGCCGGCTATATATATATATATATATATATATATATACACACACACACACACACACACCTGTGCTGCTCGGTTATTGCTCATTCTGTTTTTTAAATTTGTATTACCCAGGCTAGGTATTGAACTCACAATTACTATGCCACCAAATTCATGAACTAACACTTTGATCCACTTGTCTTTACACACCTGAAGAAGGCTGGATGGCACAATAGCTGAAACATTGTGATAAGATGAAGATATTAGTCTGTAAATAAGTTTTGCACTGATCTTACTATGAAAATCAGTATTTGAAATTGATTTTTTTTTTTTTTTTTTTTACAGCTTATCAACCCTTTGTAGGTTATTTAAAGCTGAAACATATTTCAGATTGTAGGAGGTTGCTTACAGTTCCTGGTGTTCCGAAGCGACTCTCCATCTAAATATTGATTGAGTTCAACAATGCTTAAATTTGTTGATTGAAGGAGAACTGCTATTTTCAGTGTCATTTGACTGTAAGCCACTGTGAAGAAAGTAGTAGTAGTTTAACAAGATAATTTGTTCAGTTTTCATCTTTGCTGTCTTATAATAAAACTAACTCCTAGTTTGCATTGGATTTTGTATATTTTTTATATTTAAGATTTTACTTACTTCTATAAATGTTTTTATTTTTTTTAAAGGTGATGTGGCTTAATGCATTAACACCACATAGAATTCAATTTTCAACTAGGACATTTAACTTGAAACTAACAATCTTGAGAAGGGGATGAATGCACTCTTTCTATTTATGGATAAATATCAGGGTAGCTCTTTAGACATGTAAAGAAACTTAGGCAATGTTTAACCTTCATGCATACAAAAAAAACCCAGAAACTAGTGTGTCAAAATGTTTTTCCCTTGTCGCTGATATTATTTTAACTACCATCACTCCTCAGTAATGTTTATTGTTTTAAAAAGCAATGATTAGAATTGTAATAAAACCTAAACATAGGATGAAAGTGAATTTGTACAATTTTTTGTTCTTGAATTTATAGCAAAAATATTAAACTGTATTAGATTGTTTATTTACATGAATATCTTTATATTTATAACATTCTAAAACCTAATACAATTGTATCAAAACTAATACAGTGCAATATTTATCATTTACCAATTTATAAAGAATAAATATGAAAACCGTTTTTTATTTATAAATTCATAAACATTTACTAAATTAAAAAAATATATGAACCAACTATAATGAAATCCTTATTTACCATTTTATAAAGTTTGAATTGATTGACAATTAGTCAATATTCTGCTCACCATTCCAATAAACAATTTAATAGTGTTAAATAGTTTTGTTGTAAATTCTCAAGAACAAAAAAAAATGTATAAATTCACTTTCATCATATGTTTAGGTTTTATCACAATTCTGATCATCGCTTTTTAAAACAATACACATTGCTGAGGAGTGAAGGTAGTAAAAATAATAGTGGCGTCAAGGGAAAAACCATCCTTTTCACTTGCTGCAGGCATGAAGGTTAAACATTGCCAGAACTTAATCTTAGATTTTTTTTAATATCTAATAGATCAGGTAAAGGATCATTCCTTGCTGCTGGTGCCATGTAATTCGGTTTAACTTGTAGAAGATGGACACTGCCAAATAATGGAGATACCATAAAAGAGAACTACTTGGTATGGCACCTTGATGATCTCTTGGGTTATGGGAAATATTCAAGTCCACCCATGTAGAAGTCTTTTTAATTTATTTGTTGACCACTTTTTTTAATAGAATCATGAAGTTTGTTTCAGGAAAGGCATCTTATTTTGCAATGAGTTTTAATTCTAAGAGTTGTTGGATTATTGAACTCGTTCATTTTCTTACTGTAATATTTCAGCTGATCCAGTTTATGGGTTTTCCTCAGGCCAGTGTATGAGCAATATAGATTTTCTAGTTTCTGCTACTCATCAAGAGAAAGAAGCTTCCACTCCTTTCCATTATATAGATTGTATACTTGAAGAAGGCTGTAGAATGGATCAGCCAAGATATTATTACAACAAACAGAATGAGAACAATCATCTAAATAACTGTTTGAATCATTTCAGGAAATACAAACTAAAATAAAATTGAGTGTTGGTGAGCTTGGAGCACAGGATCAAAAATCTATAATAATAAAATTGTACTTTGCTGTTTTATTAATTTCTTGAGAGTGTGTGCACATGTATGTGTGCCTTGTTAAAACCGATGGGCCTGTCTTTGTTCTTTCAGTGATCCCTCTACAGTGTTTGTGTTAGTCCCAGGTGCAGGACTTGGACGACTTGCTTACGAACTCGCCAAGCTTGGATACAGTTGTCAAGGGAATGAATGGAGCCTTTTCATGCTTTTTGCCTCAAACTTTGTCTTGAACAAGTAAGTTGATTAAAATATTAGCTTACTTTTTCTTTTCTTTTTTTTTTTTTTTTTTCTTTTTTTTTTTTTCTTTTTTTTTTCTTTTTTCTTTTGTCTTTTTCTTTTTGTCTCTTTTCTTTTTTTCTCTTTTCTTTTTTGTCTCTTTTCTTTTTTTTCTCTTTTCTTTTTTGTCTCTTTTCTTTTTTGTCTCTTTTCTTTTTTGTCTCTTTTCTTTTTTGTCTCTTTTCTTTTTTTTCTCTTTTCTTTTTTTGTCTCTTTTCTTTTTTTTCTCTTTTTTTTTTTTTGTCTCTTTTTCTTTTTTTGTCTCTTTTCTTTTTTTGTCTCTTTTCTTTTTTGTCTCTTTTCTTTTTTGTCTCTTTTTTTTGTCTCTCTTTTTTTTGTCTCTTTTTTTTTTTTTTGCTCTTTTTCTTTTTCTTGGTAGGCTTGCATAAAAGAAACCTACTTTTTCTTTTTTTTTCTTTTTCTTGGCTTGCATAAAAAGAAAGTTCATGACTTTTGATGTTTCTTTGGTATAAACATAAAAGCAATATCCTAAGAAACTTTCCTATTGTCAGACATATTTTTTTTTTTTTACTTTATTTGATGGCATATAAGACCCCACTTTCTCCATCATCTATGTGCCATGTCCCTTCAGGGTGTGGCTTATGACCACATCATGCTGAAACCCTGATTCCTGTATGATCACCAGTTAAGCAACATCAAATCTGGTCAGTACCTAGATGGGTGACCACTTAGGAATACAATGTAAGCTTGGATGTGCAGGTGGATAATGGTTCAGAATTACTAATCAGAGAGCTGAGTTCCAATTGCTGTTGGGTTTGTTATATTCATAACATATGCAAATATCCTTGGAAAAGTTATGAATACACCTTATTTCCCCAGCTACAGGTTAATTAGTAAAACTTGTATACCTAAACCAATATCTAAAAAAAAATATTACAATCAAAAAATATTTTCTGGTTTTAAATAACCTGCAAAGAATTGATAAGCCGTAGAAAATGAAAGAATCAATCAGAAAACATCAGGGTGTGGGTGATCATGGCGCTCTTTGACTTCCTGCCTTTTGTAGTCCTTAGTAAAGTTAGTGATGTTAGGTGTTTTATATTCCATAAATATATGATTACTCCATATATTCCATAAATATATGATTACTCCATATATTCCATAAATATATGATTACTCCATATTTCTCCTCAAATTTAGTTCATTCAGAAAAATTTTTTTTTTTTTTTTTTTCGAATATGTGATGGGTAAATAATTTGGAAGCACTTAAAAATAAGAATTATGCATTGTATTGGAACAGAAGTAATTCTGAAAGTGAAGATAATATTAATGTTTATAGAATTTAATAATTGTGAAAATAGGTGATAAACTTAAAGTGGTTGAATTTTCCTGCCAATTATTAGCTTTTGACTTATTTCATCTTTATACATATTGTTATATTAAACTGTTTGAAGTATCTTGCTTTTGTTTTTTTCATTTTGATTTTTATCATGTTAAGATAGGTTTTCTAAGGAATGAGCTTATATCTAATTTCAAGTTTGTGTTGTTTAAAGAATAACTGTATAAGTAGTTAAAATGAATAGCAACTGAAATTAAGATGAAAGAAATACTAATCAAAAATTAGTTTAGGTTTTTATTTTAATGAGTCCAATAACTGGGGTGAAAGCTCATTATATAAATATGTTTGTATTATATATATTGATGATATTAGTGATCAGTATAGATATTTCCAAAAGGATATAAATCCAGGGAGAGCTCTGTGTTAGAGACAGAGCAATAATTATTATTAAAAGGCATGAACTCATACCTTTTAATAATAATAATATATATATACCAATTTGTAATTGGTAGGAATAATTCCATGGAGGATATTATTCCAAAGAGAACTCAATGTAAGTTACAGTGCAATATAATAAATCAAGAAAAACCTTTAAAATCCGTCTGTTATAATTTATTTCATGAATATTTTATATTCATCTCTTCAAACCAAACGTTTTTTAGAAGAAAAGTTTTATATATATATATATATATATATATATATATATATGTGTGTGTGTGTGCATTAAATAAGGAACAATGACTTATTACACACTGGATAGTCACGTCAATCCACTATAAAGTAAAAGACAAAATTGTAAAAAAAGCAGTGTTAGGTCTTGCAGCAAGGCTGGTTATCCATTTTTTTGTAGTTGTCACTGTATTGGAAGATAGTCTGATATATATTAGGTTACCTCACATGAAATGACACACTTTATAGGAAATGAATAAAACACTTCTGAAATGTTAAATAACTAATTTATTATAATTGAAATAGGTGCTATGTTGATGAATAACTGTTCTTTAACATATCTCTAAATTCTTGATCCCATCTTTAAAAAAATTCTCATTAAATTATCTCTTCCTTATTGAAGAATGTTTTATTGCATATGAAAAGCTTAAATTGCTTAAATAAGTGATAATCAGTACGAGGATGAGGCAAAATTTCATAATTCACACTATTCAGCTTTTGGACAGTTGATTGAGAAATGTGCAGCTGTGTAACAAAATTGGGCCATCCTTATTTACAAGACCAAGATGTTTCCTTTTTTTATGTTTTGCACATACACTTAATTTCTCCACAATACGAGGTTACTTTTATTATTTTCCCTTGAGGCAAGAAGGAATAATGAATAACCTCTTAAAGATCACCATATCATAACCATTAACTTTTTAGGGTGCAGTGGTAGTTTTGGGTATTGTTTTGGTGATTCACTTGCACCTAACCACTGGCCTACTCTCATACTGTTAAAGAGTATCCATTTCTCAATGCATGTAATCATTTGATGCAAAAATGGTTCCTTTTTTCCCCAGTTTGTACTCGTACAGTAAGATTACTTGACATTGTTTCATTGTAATCTTTTTTATTGGACATATGTGTAACAATATATTGAAAGAAAAATTATCTGGAAAGAAAAAGAGCCAGGAATAAATCAAGATTTTTTTTTATGTACTAAGGAAATTATTTTGTCAGACAACCGGATCAACAACCAGCCAGAAATTGTTTCATTTCATGTGTGACAACCTAATAGAATATATCTTAATAATAGCGAGTGAATTACAAATGAAAAATAACAACTACATTACATATATTTAGTCTGTTGAAATGATTTACCATATTCTTTGTTGTCTAAAATACTTTACCATATTCTTTGTTGTCTAAAATACTTTTTTCTCACCAAAATAGACCTGAAAATTTACAGTCTTTAAAATTGTTATATTATTCTCTGTTCAACATTTAATTCCTTAGAATCAAATTCTTTGATATTAATTTGAACTTGTGTGTATATTGCCAGAATGACTTCTTAGTAATATTTAGTGTAATAAATATTAAGAAATAATCTTAGAAAATATTTTTTCCTTTCAGTATCAGTAGCTAAACTAATCACTGTGTTATTAGTAATTAGTCTCAAAAATGTGCTACCTTACTCTAGAGAATTACTATATTATGAAATAAAGAAAAACACAAACTTGATCATGCCCCAAATTACTTATTCTTTTTAAGTTCACTCCTGCTGAGCTACCATACACAAAGAAAATGCAGTGAAATATGTGCAAATAGAAGAATTCTTATTCTTAAACTATATTTTATTGCCAAAAAAAAAGAGTCTTTACTGAGACAGTTTCACCAAAATGTATCTTACTTCATCTGTACACTCAATATTTTTTAATTAAAAAAAAAATACTAAAATTTTGCTGGACAAATCCAAAATGTGTCTTGAGAATTGGGAAATGTAATTTTGAATATGAACTGCTTAAAACAGTTTGTTTTATGTTGTGTTTATGAATGTTTCTTGTCTCAATTGATTATGTTTGCATGAAAGAATGAAAAACCTTTCAATAATATTGTTAATAACGATAATACAAGAAAAAACGTGAAAATTATAAAAATTTAACTTTTTTTTTTTTTTTTTAAGGCTAGCAGAATTTCTGAAAAAAGTTCTTAACAGAGAACTAGAGCAATAATATTCAATAAATCAAGATTAGTTAGCAGACTTAAGAATTTCAAATCGAAATGCTCATCAAGGTGAGGTATTTGATAATGTTTGAAAAATATTTATCAAACCTCTGACTCTGATGAGCGTTTTAGTGTGAAACACTTGAGTTAGCTAGACAGATAAGTCACTGGAATTTTTTTTGATTTATTGATTAATATAAATTATTTTTTTTCTTTCTAAAATATTTATAGATGCATATTATTAGAAATTCAGTAGAATCATAAGAAGAGTTAAATGTGAACTTTATAATTGTATGTTTGATATTGGAAAGATGCAAATGGTAGTATTAAATAATAAATTGGCTATATTTCAAATTGGTCTTCATTTTATCAAAATAAAACTTCAGATTTGTCCGGAAAGTTGGGTTTAAAGGGACATAACTCGAAAAAGATGCTTAAAGGGAGAGAAAAAATCTTTAAAGGGAAATAACTTATTCTGATTGTCATTTATTTAAAGTGTGAAAATGTGACCTTTTTGAATACCTGCAGTTGTAATACTTAAAAGAAAGTACCGCCACACATACACTAAAAAGTGAACATGCTATGATAAAAAAATAAAAAAAAATAAATGCCTCAAACTTAAAAACACGAACTTTTATCGTCAAAATCTTTGCTAATATTAAGTGGAAAGACCAAAGGATTTTTTATGTTTTTATTTTTTTAATTTTTTTTTTTTTTTAACTTTTCGAACATTTGAAATTTTGGTTAAAAATTTGTGTGGTAATATTAGTATATGAAATTTTAGCATCTTTTTTGTGGTGAAAAACCTTGATTTGAAAATTCTTGAAAAAATTCTTGCAAAAATCAAATATTTGTTGGATTTTAATGAATCTTTCAGGTCTTATTCACAAATGATTGAAATTATTTTAGAAATGTTTCTTTTTCAGAAAATCTTTGCAAAAACTTTTTTTTTCTATCAGCTATCCCCTCCCCCACTTTGAGAATGTAATTTTTGTACTGCTTAATGTTTGTATTAGTTATATACAGAATTCCTTTAAGAATTTAAATCATTGATTTTTTTTTTTTTTTTTTTTGGAAAACAGGACCCTTAGTTACCAAAAATTTATTCTGAATCGTAAAATAAAAAATGCAATTAAACTAAAACATTTAATGACAAAAGCTTTTAGTTGCTTTTATGAATAGGATATATTATTGTCTTAAAAAAATTTTTGATGAGTAATGTATTTTTACAAGAATTGTTTTCATTTTTTAAAACATTTTAATTGGAATAATTTATAGTTTTATATTGTTTTAATTTCTGTATTACTTTTTACTAGTTGGTTGTTATTGTTATTAAGTAAAAACTATATTTACCAATCAAAAGTAGAAAAGCTTACTACAATTCATCAATGCCTTCCCCTTCCAATATTTTAAAGAATTTTCAATGTGATAAATATACTAAATTTAAAGCCAAAGTACCTAAAATTCAATAAAACAGATGACAGAGAATATTTTCCTAAATTTTTAAGATTACAGAGTAGTTAATAATTATATAAAAAAGGCACTCACGTTATATTTCTCCAAGTAATTTTTAGATATGTACATCATAGAAAAACAATTAGATAAACTTCTGTCTGTCAGTCAAGCTGTGAGCCAGTTAACACCTTAAATAAACATCTATCCTCATGTTAAAAAATGCATTTCTGCAGTGTTTCAAATTTAAAGTAAGTAATATTTGTTTCAAATTTTATTAATTAAACTTTAATTTTGCTAATATTCCACAAATAAAGTTTCAGATAAATATATATCATTTCTTATTTTTTAATAAAAGATAATTGCAATGACTAAAAATGGTGCTAAAATCAGTGATATTTAGTGATTCCAAATAAAAAAAAAAAAAAACTCCTTTCAGTCAATTTAAATTAGTTTTAAAATTGAGCAAAGTATTTTGCTTATTTGAAATATTAAATTTAATCTATTAGCTTGAAATTAAAACTAAAATAAAAGCGTCAAGATTTTTTATTTTTTAAAAATTCATTTGAAATCTTAGGTGTCATGTTTCTGTGGAGGTACCTACTTCAAAATAATGGTGGTTTGTTAATTTCCTCTATTATGTAGTTTTTTTTTTTCTTCTTTTTATTTTTCTAAAGACTGAATTGAATAGTCTTTAACAGAAGCTATGTGGTCATCCAGTTTAATGTTTTAATATAACAGATTTATTTTTATAGTGGTATCATTTAGTAGTTAAACTGTGTGAAATGGTTGCACAATTGTTTTTCATTACCTAGCTTCTTCATATATATTAAGGGGAGATTTTAAGAAAATTCCGTTATATTTCTATTGTTTTTTTATACTAAGCGTTCACCCTAATACAAAGCCTATGTAGTCAAGGGTTACTAAACGAGTTTCTTATATGGATGTAAGAGGAAGAAGTGTAGATGTTGAGGATATATAGGATAGATAACAGTTATTCCTAAACCTGAAGAAATTAAGATTGTAGTGATCAGAGATGCTATTAATTTGTATGACTTTTTTTTTTCTCCATAGGTTGGCTTTTTAAAATTTATACATAAGTCTGCAGTGCTATAAATTTTTTCTAAAAATATGAATTTTATTTTTGTATCAACTGAGAATAATTTTAAATATTGCATAATTTTATTAATTATGTTATTGGCTATATAAAACACAATAATTTTATATATTTGTACAGATAATATATCTAATGTATAAAGGTCAAATTGTGTATGTGTGTGTCCACCTTGGACTCTGAAAACTAATTAAATAATATTTAAAGGTGGTTGCCTTTCCATGTATGTGTGCAAATACTGTTAATTTGTGACATCAAAGAAATGTTTTATTATTTATGTCCATCAGCATGTGACTTATATCCTGACCAACTTTGCAGTTCTTGTTTAATAGAGATAACTAATTTGCATATACTGTTTTACAATTCATATTTTAAAAATAACTTTGTGTCTTCTTTATAATCTGTTTTTTTTGCAATTTTTTTAAATAAGTCTTGATGATGACTTTTACAATTGTTTAACTATTTCATGAAAGCCATTTTTGAAAGTGACAAACACTTTTGCATTTACATCAGTTTCACAGTAAAGTGAAATACACAATGTATAAAAGGAAGTCAGTAGTGTTGACATTTTTGTTTTAATATATAATCTATTTTATTTGTTTATACAAGTAGCACAGGATTTTGACCAGTATTTGGGTTGCACAAGAATTAGTAGTCAAGTTGTTTAAATTGTTGCTGCTTAATTGTTTAGCATTCAACATGCTCAAACCTGTTCTGTAAATATCATCTCTCAGTGTCTCACTATGTAACTTCCTGTGTTATTTGCAATAATGCTGTCATATATGTGAGACAGGTTATGGTGGGTTGAACATTGAGAGCTGATATTTATGATTGCTAGAGGGTTAAGTCTAATAAAGAGAAAGACATTTGCATGTAACTGAACTTATTGACTTGGTAGATTTTTTAATACAGTATAATATAATGCATTTAGTAACTCTTTTTCTTTAAGTTTATGTTTTTTATACAGTTGTTTCAGTCACAGTGACATCAGTTGTGGAGTTGTTTAAAATTTAATTAAATGTAACTACAATAGCTTATATACAAAAAAAACTTGTATATTTTAAAATTCCAACTGTATATTTTAAAATTCTACCATAATAAATAACTATAAAAATGTTTAAATCCGAACTGCTTTCATTATGACAGTTTTTTCATACCATTATGTAAATATAACAAAAATAATGATTTAGTTGAGACGGGCAGAGCAAAGGGACCTGACCTATACAACATCAGCTATCATTGCTAGTTTTTAATATTTTAGAACATTTAAAAATATGAATTGAGAAGTGATGTTTAATGCTTGCTACTATTATGAGGGCCTTTGTGTGGACAGTGTAACAGTGCAGAAACTGTACTTGTCAAGCTGAGTTCAAATTCTGGTCTTTTTTTTGTTGCATTCACTTTTGCACTTAATTCCACTGGGGAAAAGCATAAAGCTTTCTCTTTCCAACTGCTCCAGCTATGAGTTAAATAACAAAATAGAGTGGGCTCTCTAGCCTTGGGTGGTATCTAGTCTAAGAGAAGGAAAACTCTGAATTCAAAAATGAAGAAAGCGGGAGGGAATCATTCCACTAACTTTCCCAAAAAGGTATGTCTATTCAAAGGTAATAAATAAAAAGGAATCTGGAGAATCATGAATGTTTACACTCTAAAAGGACATGGCATTTAAAGAAAAAAAAAAAAAAGATTGATTTTTATGATAAAATACTTGTTATTTAACATTTTTTAGATGAAACTAATAGATATTGATTTAATGAGCTGAAGTTTGAGTTAGAAATTTTTGTTTTATAAATGTAACATTTTAAAATAGAGACTTAGGCCACACTTACACATTGGTGTGATTTACGACCACACTATGTTAAAACACCGGTTTGTGTACAATCACTGAAGTTAAGCAACGTTGAGCCTGCCACTTCGGAATACCAGAGGCTGTAAACTTGGATATGAGGCTGGTGTAGTGGATAATGGATTGTAATTATTAATTGGAGAGCCAAGTTCCAGTTCCATCCATTATTTTTACAAATATCCTTGGGAAAGGTACGAATCTAGCGCTTCTACTCCCTCACTATGGGTTAATTAGTAAGATTTTTACCACTAAATCATTATTACCTCAAAAAAAAAAAAATCTTATAATCTAAAAATATGTTTTGGCTTTAAATAACCTGCCAAGTATTAATAAGTTGTAAAAAATGAATGAACCAATCAATAAAAATACAGATACAAAATGTGTAAAACAAAAGCACAGCTTGTTTTTAATCTATGCTACTGGAAAAGCATGATGAGAAAGATATTGTCAGAGCCGAGTCATTAAACCATGATTTGTTCACACTAATCCTATATTTATAGTTTTTGTAACTTTATTTTTACAAATGTATAGTAATAAAACCAATGAAGATGACTATATTATGATGGCTGACAACCAGAATCAATCCAAAGTGTTAAAGATGATTTTTAAATGAAACCCAAACAGTTCTGGTTAAGATCAATCATTTGTGTAATGGACCTATACATTTTATAATGATCTTAAGCAGACCCTTCTGATAATACTTGGTGTAATGAATAATGGCCTGGAATTGTCAATCAGAAAGCTGAGTTCCAATTCCAATTCGGTTTATTATATTCACTTATGTGCAAATACCCTTGGGAAAAGTATGAATATACCTCTTCTCTTCTCATTACATTAATGCCACTGTTAAACATAATGTATCTTTTATCTACTTGTGTGCCTCATTATTGAAAAATATATATTTGACAGCATATAAGACACCCACTTAAAATATATATATATATATATATATATATATATATATATATATATATTAGCTGATTTAAAATATGGTTTCTTTGCTACACAGGAATTACTATGTTTCAAAAACCAAAGCTTCAAGTGAATTTTGGATTCCAAAATTCACTTGAAGATGAAACAGAACTAATGCTTTTAATTTAATTATATAATTAAATTTGAAGTTTTTAGCTTGGTTTTTGAAACATAGTAATTCCTGTGTAGTGAAGAAACCATATTTTAAATGAGTTAATTATAATATTCATGCTCTGTAAATTTACTTTGAGCACTGTTTTTGTAAAAAAATATTAATAAGAATACCGGATTATATATGTTACTGTTGTTTCTTTTTTTATTATATATATATATATATATATATATATATATATATATATATATATATATATAATATAAAGTGGGTGTCTTATATGCTGTCAAATATATATTTTTTCCATAATGAGGCACACAAATACATAAAGATACATTATATTTAACAGTGGCATTAATGTATTTAATAGGTAATCATTGTTTTGTTATATGAAGTAGAAAATAATGATTTGAGGTTGTAATTTTTTTTTTTTTTTTCACCCTGCATACAAACCTTTCAAAGTATTTATAGCGAAAACTTGTCTGTAGACTTCCATATTTAATTACAGCCAAGTTGAAAGGAAAATATATGTTTCATTTGTAATATAGACCACATATCAACTTTATTACTGGATGGAACCAATATACATTTTGATGAAACTGTCAAATATATTGAAGAATTTTTTTATTTTTATCTTATGACCTGTAAGGTAATTGTTCTTGTACAGGCTGAATTGTAGAATTACCAGACACTATGATAGGATCACTGCTCTAGTACAGGTTGCAGACTCTGTATCATTATGATCACCAAAGTTAAGCAACATTGAGCCTGGTCAGTATCTACATAGGTGACCTCTTTGGAATATCACTGTAAGCTTGGATGTCAGCATGGTGTAATGGAGACTGGCATTGAATTGGAGCTCAGAGAGCTAAGTTCCAATTCCAGTCAGGTTTGTTATATTCACTTATGTGCAACTATCTTTGGGAAAGGTATGAGTCCACCTATTCTCCCCCAGCTATGGGTTAATTAGTAGGACTTGTATCAGTAAATCATTATCTGAAATAAGATTCTTACAATCAAAATATTTTTTGGCTTTAAATAACCTGCAAAAGATTGATAAGCCATAAAAAATGCAATTAGTCATTTAATCCAGATCATTACTCTGGTATATCCAAAGGCTCCTCCGGTTACCTCTACTATTATAGCATCTTTTGTTTATGTGTAATATCACCAATATTATCATAATCATTATAACTTTATCAATATTCTAAGAACTCTTATAATAAGAGAATGATGATAAGGTCTTGGCTTGACCCCCTTTTCAAAATTAAGATTTCCAGATTAAACATCAGGTGAAGGCATGGTGGAATAATAGTGGTTCACATTGAGGAATCGGAGAGCCAAGTTTGAATTCCAGTCAAATCTATTACATTCACTTACGCTCTAATACCCTTGGGAAAGGTATGAATCCTCTTCCCCCCCCCTCCAGCTATGTGTAAATATCAGGACAGACCAGGTTCTATAGCCTTGAATGGCAACTGGTCTACTGCAGAAAGAAATGGCAACCTACTGCTGGAAAAAATCTGCCTCGTCAGTCATGTATTTTTTTAATATGCCTTGTAAACTTTTAATTTACTCTTGTCTCCTTTTCATATTCTGTGCTATACCAATATTTTTGCAATTCATTCTTGGGATATGCATTGTCTGTCTGGCATGATATAAGCATCAGAGAAACAAAAATGTTGCTTTTTTTTTTTTTTGTCTGTTTTGTTCTGAGATTCTTTCTTAGAGAAAAAGCTTTTGTGTGATTTAACTGACCTTGATTATATGTATATTTTAAATGCATGTGTTCCTTGTATTTTCTACAGATGCCGTGAAGCAAATGCCCACAAGTTGTACCCATGGATTCACCAATGGATAAACAATAAAACCTCAGCAGATCAAATCGAACCCATAAATTTTCCTGATGTCAACCCTGCTGATCTCCCAGCCAACTCCAATTTCTCTATGGCTGCTGGTGACTTCTTAGAAGTCTATACAGAACCGAGTAAGTAGTTTCTTTAGTCTCCTCTTTCTCTTTCTTTCAGGGTTCCCTTCTTTCTACTTTTTTTTTTTTGCCTCATCCCGTTATTTCTTATAGTGTTTTCTGTTTGTCTATTTCTGTTTCTTTTGATCATTTAACCATTATTAATTTATTGATCTATCTTGTATTAATATTGCATTTTTCTGGGCTCCACACCATGGCCCACCTTGTCTAATTATGATTAATAAACATTATGAACGCCTTTCTATAGGGCAGCAATTAGTAAGCTAGTCTTGCTGATCATTGTTACTGTAGTGAGGTTGATCCTCTGGGGGTATTTCAGTCCTCCTATTTGACAGTGAATGCTGGACCATCTCCACACAGATGGAGAAGAGATTTGAAGCAACAAAAATGTGGTTCTATAGAAGGATACCATGGACCAAATATGTGAACAACATCAATGTTTTAAAGAAAATACACACCAAAATGACATTTATACTTAGCACTTAGTTTAAATTTCTAGGTCACATAATGAGAAAAGAGGGCTTGGAAAATTGATACTCTATGGAAAGATTGAGGGCAAGACAGACAGTGGAAAACAATGCATAACCTAGCAAGCAAGCTTGAGGAAATGGATGGCAGAACAAAATTTATAAGAGATAACAAGACAAAATTTATTAAGAGCTAAAAAAGACAGTAAATTATGGAGAACTATGATTGCCAACTTTCTTAGGGGACACTGAACATGGACGAAGATCCTTATGCCAGACAAACCAAGCTTAATAATTTCTAAGTACATTTACCTGGCCTCCTCTCTAAGGCAGGGTATGACATATGGTCGTTTTTACATGTGGTCCACCATAGACATGCTTATACATACAGGTCAAGGACAAAATTTACCCATTTCACACTGTCATCGATATTACACCAACTAAATACCTCGCTTACTGCAATAAGGAAGGAGCTGCCGCAGGGCTGGAATCCCCGGTACGGGGCAGCATATTCTCCCATCTAAAATGAAGAGAAAACGTTTATTCCATTTCCGTCAAAAAGCAAACTCCTGTGCTAGCTTAATATAATTTCTAGGACTGCAATTTCCTTTCTCCTTGTATATCTGTCTGTTGTCCCTCTATTGGTATGTGTATGTGTGTCTTCAGTTCATTGTATGTCTATAATTGTTTCTTTTTTCTTTGTCATCGTGTGTCTCCCTTTGTGTGTTCAACTGTCTCTATTATTTCTGTCTTTTTGTCTTTGTTCATTCTACTTGTCTTTCTTTCTCTCATTACATCTTCTTCTCTTTCCATCTCTTTATTGTCTGTCTTTGTTATTCCTTTTCTTTTTTTCTCTGTCTCTTTCTCCACCTGTGTAGCTTCTATTGTTGTGTCAGTTCATTTCTCCCTTGTGACTTCATCTCTATTCTTTTTCTTACTCTTACTGTCTTTTACTCCCACTTTCTTCTTATGTATCTCTGTGTATTACAACACTCCTTTTTTATATTTTCACTTGTTCACAATTTCTGCCACTCTCTTTCTCTATCGTCTTACTCTCTTTCTCTATTGTCTATCATCTTACTCTCTTTGTCTATCATCTTACTCTCTTTGTCTATCATCTTACTCTCTTTGTCTAGTGTCTTTCTCTTTGTCTAGTGTCTTTCTCTTTGTCTATTGTCTTACTCTCTTTGTCTATTGTCTTACTCTCTTTGTCTAATGTCTTACTCTTTCTCTATCATCTTACTCTCTTTGTCTAGTGTCTTTCTCTTTCTCTATCATCTTACTCTCTTTGTCTAATGTCTTACTCTTTCTCTATCATCTTACTCTCTTTGTCTAGTGTTTTTCTCTTTCTCTATCGTCTTACTCTCTTTCTCTATCGTCTTACTCTCTTTGTCTAGTGTCTTACTCTCTTTGTCTAGTGTCTTACTCTCTTTGTCTAATGTCTTTCTCTTTATCTATCATCTTACTCTCTTTGTCTAGTGTCTTTCTCTTTCGCTATCATCTTACTCTCTTTGTCTAGTGTTTTTCTCTTTCTCTATCGTCTTTCTCTTTCTCTATCATCTTTCTCTTTCTCTATCGTCTTACTTTGTCTAATGTCTTACTCTCTTTCTCTATTGTTTGTGTATCTACATCTTTCTCTTATATATATATATATATATATATATATATATATACTTTGTCTATAATGTTGTTATTTTTTTCTTTTCCTGCTCTTCTTGCTATGTCTCCTCTTTCTTTCTTTCTATCATTCTCTTCCTCTAATATTTTGTATATCTCAATGCTTTTCCCCTCTTGCATTATCTTATTCTATTTCTCTCTGTCTATTTTTTATGCTGTAAACTTTTATTTTCCTCTTAAACTTCCAAGTGTAAATTTCTTGTCTACACAGTTGTTAAGGCATTTTAAGATAAAAGAATCCTTAACAATTATCTGTTACTATTTCACAGCAGACATCAATGGCTAAACAAAACCAATAAAAATACAGTAATCAGCAAAAAAAAAAAAAAAAAAAAAAAAAAAGAAAGTTTATATATCTTTCAACATAGATGAAAGCTTGGTTAAGCAAATGTGTGTTTTTATTTTATTTATTTTATTAAGCATTTCCTTTTAGATATCACATTTGTCAACAATTGTAATGTATTGTTAAGAGCTCTGGTCTCTTTCAAAGATATTAGTACAGTCAAGTTTTTTTTTTTTTTGTTAAGCACAGACCAATCAAGTTGTTAATAAAATTCATGACAAATTATTTTCTTTAAAATTCCTTTTATGTTCATTTAACCGAAGTAGAACTTTTTTATTTGAATTGTGCTTGGCAAAACAAGATGTGTTTTAAATAAGACAAAAAAAAAAATCACTCGTGTATAAAATTAATTTTCTGTATATCTTTTAAGAGTAAAAGGCTCTAAAGTACTGGAACTTATTGTTTGTCATGACCATTTATTGAAACATCTTATTCCCTATTTTGTTTAAGTTTGTCCACTCTTATTCTAGAAAGCATTTTAGAAAAATTAAACAATAGGTTTTGAAAAGTTTCTTGTGTGATGTGTCTTCTGTCATTGCTGGCAATTCATGGTTTAAGATAAAAAAAAAAAATGCATTTTATTGTTTAAGTTTTCATAGTATTGCTGATTGGAGAATTATTGGTAAAATATTTAAAGGGGTGCTGAAAAATTCCTGCCCCCACAATCATTTTGGTCATATGTGTAGATTTAGGAACTATCAGCATATATATATTATATATATATATATATATATATATATATATATATATATATATATATATATATAACTTTTGAGAATCTGGGATGATTTGCACTTCTAAGACACTTTTTGGCTTTGCTTGATCAGCAATACACCCTTTTGGTTGTGTTGGTCTATAGCATGTCAGATATAACAATGGTTTCTTCTGCAACCCCAGTTTGTAGCTTGCCAGAGACAAAATCTTTTTCCCTATTAAGATTTGAATATATTCAAGCTGGTAGACAAAAAATAAATAAATATACTGTTTAACGAATTAATGGAGCATCTACTTAAATATGGGTATTCAATAAAAATGTTTAAAGTGATAAAAAACTGTCAGATTAATTAATAAAAAAATCCATTACTTCTTAAAAAATTACTTTGTTTGGATATGAAACTGAGCAGGTATGAACTTTTGAGAATCTGGAACAAAGAGATTTGCATTTATAAGGCATTATTTGACTTGCTTGATCATATATTAGTGTATGATTCTGTGTATATAATATATATATATATATATATATATATATATATATAAAAACTATTCAGCTCAGAAAATGGTTGATTTGTATATTATTATGTTGACATGATGCATTACTGCTACATGGCCAACTTACCATAATTTCTAATCTTGAAAGTACTCCATTCCATAACCATGAAGGATTCCTACATGTACTTATCAATGAAGCCTGTATGAAAGTCAAAAAACAAGATTTCAATAACATACTTCATCTATTACTTTTAACCAAATATTTATGTATATTCAAATTTTGTTTGTGATTTTTTTTTTTTTTGTTACTTGTAGCATCATTCCAATCAACAGAAATAATCTTCCTTTATCATGAATAACTGTTTTCCTATAAAGGGATGTAAATAAATTTCTGTGGATCCCCAAAATAAACTAGTTTTGTCTTTTTCACTTAAATTCCAGTCCAACCTCTGACCAATTAAATTACTTTCATGTCTGTTCCTTAACTGTTATAAATTTTTAGTAATGTAAGATACATTCTATTGAAGAGTCCAGAAAAGATACTTTTTGTGATTAGTTTAACTACCTTCTTTTACCAGATATGGATATTGTTTGATATTGGGACACTGAGGTCACCCAACACCAAGGTCACCCAACTATGATAACGATGATGAGTTAAGAAGTACAAATATGTCTCTCCAATTCTGTAATATCTTTATCTATGTGGTTAAGTAATATAAGTAAATATACAATTTTCTGTTCTTCCAAAATGCTGGTATTATTGTTTTTCTTTACTTCAAGATAATGATGATTTTTATTCTAAAAGAAGAGAGAATTGTATGTAGAATTATTATTTTCATTTGTGTAATTTTCTATTTTCATGTCCTTACCTGTGTTTCTCACTTGTTCCAAGACAAAAGTTAAAGAGAATCATTATGATGCAATAATAGTTAAATAGTAAAACAGTTATGTTGAGTTATTACAAGAATTTAAATTTCAAGAATTGTTTGACTATTACTTTCTTCCTTTTTTTTGTTGTCATCACAATGTTTCAGCCAAATCATTCTCGGATCTTTATATGGACAAGTCAAATGAAAAAAAGATCTCATTTTTTTATACTGGGAAGCATACATTCCATCAATAATGTAAAATAGAAAAGTAGTGGCAAACCTGCTGATTTGATTTTCTATGCTGACTTACTCTCTGGCTTACTCTCTGGCTTACTCTCTGGCTTACTCTCTGGCTTACTCTCTGGCTTACTCTCTGGCTTACTCTCTGGCTCTTTCTTTTCTCAGTAAAAAAAACCCTAAAAAACACAATTTATAGGAATCTATACTGGCCTGACTTTTACATGTAAATCTGCATGGTTCTTTCCTCACCCTTCATTGATAGTCTCCATTTATTATTTTGATCTTGCTTAGATGAAGTGATCCTTTTCTTTTTTTTTTCTCATGATATGGTCTGCTATACTGGGTTTTTGACTTCACTTTTGGATATTTTTTTTTTTTTTTATCTTTCCCAATTTGATTTTCAGGGAACAGCTGGTCCCACCCTGCTGTTTGTTTCCACATTTACACAGGATGTTAACCAGAAAATCTTGGTTCATTCATTTTTAATGTGAAGGACCAATTTTAGCAAGGAGGTTGTGGTACTGGATATCACACTAAAGTTGTATTGTCAAATCCTTTGGATTTGTTCAGCCAATCTCCTTAGCTATACAATTGCCTTTACCAATGTATATCTTTCTATTCTCCAAATGGATCATTTTACTGTCAGTATGTATTAACTATTTTGTTAGATTTCCACAATGATGACTTTTGCTTGATGTTGAAACCAAAAGATAGATTTAACTATAATTCAGGTATAATCTTTTAATGCATACAAGATGATGTGTAGATAATGGCTTGTCCTGATGTGCCATATCCTTTACTGATGTCAGTGATCATGTTTTTTTTTTGTTTTTTTTACTTTAAGTATCTTTTACCCATTAACCATCCTTTGACCTTGTTTTGCCATCCAACGATTTAAACTCAAGTGGATTACTTGCTGTTTCCCTCTAGCCCTCCTGTCTTCAGTATACCTTGTGAGTGTTATGTTCTCTAAGCCCTCTTTCTTTGTTATGGGTCTCTGGAAATTGCAACTATCTCTTTCTGATTGTAAGGATATTTAAAAAAGAAAAAGAGGCAAATTTGTTATTTGTCTATTTATAAATTGTCTTGATGATCTGAGTTCATGTGATCCAGCAAAACTTGTACATGTGTCTAATTGTTATGTTGATTTGGGGTTAGTAAAGACAAACGCTAAATAACACTTAACTATAAAAAGGGGTTTATTAGGTTTGTAAGTAGGTACAGAAATCACCTGAGTAGTCTATAACTAGCTCAGCCAATAACTTCTCCGACTCTGTCTGTCTTTTGACATGCCACTATTTAACGTCTTTGTTTGTAGACAAGTTCATCTTCAAGAGGGGTGGTAGGTTTCCTACACAACACGAATAAAGCCAAAGTATAAATGATCAATCAGTAGTCTATATCATATTTTGTTGTTATGGTAGTGACAGAGTGAGATCTTGAACAACTCTTGGACTGATTATAACTCATCTCAGAAAACGGAACATTAAGAACTTTGACGTATCAACTCAATGGCAAAAAATCACTCTTAGGTCATGGATAAATATGCAATGAATATGATACAGTGTGATGTTCCTGATCACTTTCTACAAGTAGAAGCATATGAAGAAAGACTCTTCTTTCTCCCAGTGGCAACTTTTCTCCCTCCCAGTGGCAACTTTTCTCCCTCCCAGTCGTCACTCTTCTCCCTCTCATTTGGCAGAAAGAGAAATGGATGATGATGGACAGAATTTTCATAAAGGATTTTATTAATATTATCCTGATAACGTGAATCAATATTGAAAAACAAGATTTTATTATTGTCTATACATTTGAGAAGTGTTGTTATTACTATACAAAGAGATTTTTAAACAGTTGAACTTTACAGTTGTTATTTTTGTCATGTTTTGACTGAAGCATTCTGTGACTATTTCAGGCTTACTATCCATTTGAAAAGAGAAGGTCTATTTTCCCACAAAGAATGTAACAAACAAAATTAAAACATTAGCAGCATTGGCTTGTAGTATAAGTTATTCTATTTTCTGCAACACATACAGTGCAGTGCAGTTCAATAACAGGGAAATAATATGGAATTCTTTGTTTAGCAAAAAAAAAAAAAAAGGAAAAAAAAATTGATAACATCTCTAAATGAAAAATGATGGCACAAACTGTGCTGCCTGTGTTGCTGAAAATAGAATACCTTATATTACATGTGTTGTTGCTAACTGATCTTATAGTCATGATGTTTTAGCTATTTTGTCCTTCTAGCCTTTTTTATGTCTTTGTGACTATAACAACTAAGATAAGGATACTCATTCAAATAAATCCATATATATAATAATGATAATTATTCATCTAAAAAAAATTCAGACTGAAAATTGGTGTTAATGTTTAACCCTCATTCTTCTAGCATTGGTTTAAACTGACACCATTTTTAAACTGACACCATTTTCTATATATCTAAACTATATATTTCACTGAATTCACTAAACTAAACTTCACTGAAATATATTGGAAAATTTTCAAGTTTTCATCTGAGATCAAGAAAATAGAAACTTTTAAGCAAATTGGGTAAAATATATGAAAAAAAAAAGGTGTCAGTTTAAGCTGATACGATGAGGATATGGGTGACATTTCTTGTTTGTTATTGTTTTTTCTTTGTTCTGTTGCAAAAAAGAGACATTCTCATTCCATTGTGGGTGAATAGGTTGTCTTTCTTATATTTGTTTTTGGTCACCAAAATGTTCTGAGAGATTGAGTCATAGCAGCAGAAATTAGCCTTGTGTTCACAGAGATAAAGCATACTTGACAGGAAATAAAACATACACAAATATCAGGAAAAGCATGGTAAATTGTATAAATTCATACAATTTATTTATATTATGTATTGGTGTGTGTATTTTTTTTAGGTTATAATTGTTTTATAGTACATGTGATAAAAGGGAGAATTTACTCTATAGTATCACAAGCCATATTACAGAAATAAGTTACACACAGGTTGCCTGTACCAAGGTTCATGTCAAAGAGATTGAATTTAATGTCTTTTGGCAGGATGTCTGTATTTCTGGCAGGAGCAGTTTTTGTTGCATGCTGGGAAAGTTTTTATTTTAAATTTTTATTTGATTTATTTTATACAATGTTTTTATGTTATTGTTTTATTTCATTTATAATTTTCATCATTATTATTTATTTTTATTTATTTATAATAATAATAATCATATTCCTACACCATATACCAAATGGAGAATGGAATGGCCAAAATATTGATGACAAAGAATAAATTCACTTGTTCATATTTCAATGAAACATCACCTGCACAAAAGAGTGCTGAAAAATTCTTAGCTTGGGCAAGAAGATAATTCAAAACAAATTCTGATGTTTGGTCATTTGTTCAAATTTTGGGAAGTAGGTGGAGCTGATAACTTTTCAGCACCCCTTCATACAAGTTTTTTTTTTTTTTTTTTTTTTCCAGTGTTGTTCTTTGCTACAATTACCATAGTTTATGTAGATCCATTTCCCAAAATTTGACCAAACATCAGAATTTTTTTTTCTTTTCAAGGGTCACTTAAACTACCACACCTCATGTATGGCTAGGACAGTATAGGATGCAATTGAAGAAGTGATAATTGTCAAATCTTTCAAAAAGTCTGTGATAAGTAGTGCTCAGCATGATGCTGAAGATGAAATGCTTTTAGAATATTTTTTGATTGTGGAGATTTTTGCCAGAAATTCTCAGAATACAAATTTTCTGATAAGTGCGTAAACTGGATTTTCTTACCTCCATTATTTTTTTTTGTGATCTAAATTTTGTTTCATTCATTAAATATTTTGCTTTATATTTTTCTATCTTGGATTTTATCTTAAAAGTTAGTGTGTGCATCACATTCAAAGAGATATAACATTTAATGCAGTATTTGAACAGGAGAGTTTATTCTACATATATTTTTACATCTGCAGATCGAGATGTGCATGCCTCAAAGGGCAATTTATTCATGGATCAACAAAGAGACAGTGTTTTAATTGCAAAAAAAATGGATAGTTTTTGGGTTTAAGTGTACCAGAGAAGTCTTGATGTGTGAGAAAATTCTAATGTGCAGTGCTTTTACTGCTCATAAATTTTGTTAATGAGAACTAATCTACATACATTATTTACATTATTCAGACTGTTATCTTCATTGCCATATTCACAATGTTTCAGCTGTTGTACATTGTAACCTTCTTCAGGTGATTGGAATTTACAACTGAACCCTGTATTTTGTCCACTGAGGTAGATTGTTCTAGTTCCACATGCCATGCCTCTTTCATGTGTCTCAATTATTTCCCTCAAGGACACATGGCCCAGTGGATAAAGGCATTGGTTAGATCCAGTGACTAGATCCAAAGAGTTGCAAGTTCAATACCAGGTTACAGCAGTGGTGAAACAAAAACTTGAAGAGTTGAGTTAAAGGGAAATAACAACCGGAAGAGGCATGACACGTTGAACTAGAACAATCTATCCCAGTGGGCGAAAAAAAGGGTTCGGTTCAAAATTCCAATCACCTGAAGAAGGCTGCAGCATACAATAGCCAAAATGTTGTGAATATGGCAGTGAAGATGAGGATAATAGTCCAAATAATGTAAGTAATCATAATACCTCATCTCAGAGATATAGACAGAACTAGTCTACTTTTAAGTGAAAAATCTTTCTTCCAATTTATTCAATTTTAATGTTTAAGAAATTTTTTTGAAATATCGAACAAAGACTTGTATCAAATTCACTCTGAGACAAAATGCTGATGGCTGTATTACTTTGTACATTTTTTATTTTTTTTAGCATCCCCCCCCCCCAAGAAAATCTTATCTCAAAATGGACTTTTTAATAGATGTCATTTTAGCCATCACTCACTTATGTCAACTTCAATTACGTCAACTTCAATTATTGCGTGCTAATGCCAGTTTAATGTTAGAGACTTTTCAACTCGCAGACGTGTGGAAAAAAATGGATTTCTGAGAAATTGTTTTCCTTTTTGGAAGATGGAGATTAAAAAAAAAAAAGTATTTCTTTGACAAATTATTTTTTTCTAAATTTTAATACCATATTTGTGAAAGACTAGCAATGGTCAAAGGTCAGCAAAAATTATCAGATATAAAACTGCTAACCTTATTTCCATGTAGATATTTGAGATGTGGTGTAATAGTTATTGGCATGGAAAATGAAATTGTTGAACAGATTTCAAATGGTGGCTAAAGATACATGCATTTTACTTTATGCTTATTTTCTTCAAAAAGGCATAGATTCACCTATCCCTGAGATTTGTCTCATTGCCAGAAGTCATATCACTGGCATATCATAATATTTTTGTGTGAAGAATGCAGTTAAGTCAGGAGTTTCTTCCTGTTACTAGTAACATGTAACCTTAAACCCTGCCACATGTTACTGGGAAACAGATGAGCCAAGTAACTCTACTTTATAGCTACCTTGAAAGATCTGCTACCATAATTATTTGAATCATACAACAACCAACCAAATGAATTGCAGTTGGTGAATAATCTACCCTGATCAACAATAATCTACCCTGATCAACAATAATCTACCCTGATCAACAAAGATATACAGTGATTGCTAAACATTTTTGGCACAATTTGCTAAAAATGTAGTTTTGTCTTACCATGTTAGATAACAAGAAAAAATAATATTTTAATGAATTCCAGTCACATTGCATGCAACAAAACTTCTTAAAATTATTTAAATATAACGCAGATAATGACACAAGGAAAGTTTTAGTTTAGGCGAAGTATTGGTACATAGACAATAGTGTATTCGTTTAAAGTGATAACATTCTGTAATGTTTTCTTGTAATTTTCCAACAAATTCCTACAACACTCATATTCATTTATTTTCTTTCACACTTTTTGACAAATAACATCAAGTTCTTGGAGATTAAGCTATTTGAGTTGGCAATGGTAAAGCACTAATCCTTTTTGTCTCCAACCATGTTTCCACAAAATTTGATCTATGCTTCGGATCATTGTCCTGCATTGAGGTAAATTCAGTTCACTTTCAGACACCTTCAAGTTGTGGCTCAAAATGTCAATGTATTGCTCTTTTCATTATGATAGCGATTTTCCAAGTGTAGCTTAGATGTGGTATGAGGCCGAAAGTAGGGTGTACCCAGTGAGGATCCAACTCACTACTCAGTTGTAATTGTTCTAGTGAGATAAGCTTGTTAACCATTACATCGCCTTTAGGTGCTCCTCTTTTCATTATGATACATGAAATATCCAGGATCTTTTTCTGCAAAACAGCCTCAGAACATCAAATTACTTCTTCCTTCTTCACTGTAGGGACAATATTCTTTGACAGATGAGCTTCACCTCTTTTCTTCCAAACATATTGTCTGGATCAAAGAACTCTATTTTTGTTTCCTCAGACTCTAGTATTTTCTTTCAAATATAGCAAACTTTAAATATATTTTTTGATGGAACAATGAAATAACTATGAATATTTTTTTTAAATATTGGAATGAGTACTTATTGCAGTTATCAAAGTGTGAAATTGATTTCTAAAATGGTTGAAGACATTCATTTACAGTTTGAATTTTTAGTTAAGCAATTGTATCTTTTTCTTCATGTGTGATTTATTCTTTTTTTGACCTTTGAATTTTTCTGTTTTTAAGAACTTGAAGGTTTCAAGTGTTATCTGTTTACCAGCAAGGTTACATGGTATAGCTGAGATTGAAATAGCTTTGCAGGTTCTCAAACTTGATCATCATCTTGATACATATTGGATTCATGGCTTTCACATTATTAGATTATTTGTAAAATGTTAGGAAAAATCTTAAGTGAAGTTATTTTTGTTCAATATTATGACTTGTGCAATCAGTCAACTGTAGTAGAAGTTTTAGAAAAATTCATCAGATCAGAAAATGGGTTCTATTTGAATATAGAAAAATATGTATTGTATGTTTGCTAACACTGTAAACTCATTTATTGGAGTATAGCACCATCACCTCAACACACTTGATGTAAAAATGAATATTGTTCAGTATTAAAACATTTGTTTTTCTATCTGGAAACCCAAAAATGTAATCTTTTGGTTTTCAGGATGGTCTAAAGCGGGTTGGATCTAACGTCAGTTTCTTCTTCTAGGATGACTCGGATTTGAATCCTGCTGGAGGGTGCATGTTTTTCTTTAATATGATTTCTTGAATATTTAGGCTAGAAGTTGAAAATAAATGTACTGTTTAAAATAAAGAGAACGTCTACTCAAATATGGGTATCCACAAAATATAATGTTCAAAGTGATGAAAATCTGTTGGATTAATAAATAAAAAATTAAAAGAATAAAAAAAAATAGATAAAACTAGGATTTCTTTTAAATCCTAGTTTTATCCAGGGGAGCCTTCATCCTAAAGCTAATTTATCCAGGGGAGCCTTCATCCTAAAGCTAATTTATCCAGGGGAGCCTTCATCCTAAAGATAATTTATCCAGGGGAGCCTTCATCCTAAAGATAATCTCCTTTCATGAAGTAAGGGATTTGTCTATATTTCATTGGATTTATTATAAATTTGCTGGAATTTGGCAAAGTATGCATTTAACATGACAAGAATTTAAAAGATTGTTCAAGGAAGTTAACCAGTGACTTTTCTGCATGACAATGCACCCAATCCTTACATTAGAAATGTAATGCAGCAATCAGTCACAGAGCTGGGATGGGAAGTTTCTCTGTATACAGTTTTCTTTCTGTCTAGAATATCATTTGTTTTAGTCCCTGCAACATTTCTTAGGGTTCCAACAAGTTCAATATATCAAAATTCTTCAAAGATCAAAATGGAAACCATTCTTTTAGGACAGAATACACAATTTAATGGAAAGTTGGCTTCAGGTTTGGTACATCTGCTATATATCTTGAGATTCTTGACAAAATCCAAAGAATCTGCAATGTTATCAGTCCTGAACTGGCATATCCACTTCATCCACTTTCCCATTGCTCTAGTTTCCCTCACCTTTTCTATAAATATTTTCATGGTAATTGTTCTGATGAGCTTTCCTCTTTAGTACCTCAACTTCACAAATTTAAGTGCAGTACTAGATTGGCAGATATGTCTCATAATTTCACTGTTGAAATTGCTAGCTGTATCTGCAAGTTCTATGCTAATAGTTTTTTTTTCTCCAGAACTTCTCTCTTGTGGAAATCTCTTTTGGCTTCCTGCTTTCCTGTCAACTATTATCTTCAAAAATTTAAATGTAACATCAGTTGTCATCTTCTGTCTCTTTGAATCCTGTTCTTTTAATGTCTCCTCTGTTTCTTCCATTTTCAGTAACACCTTGTAGCCTAATGGCTTTTATTGCCTTGCTTGGAGTGAAATAATTAAAAAAAATAATTTTATGACTGAATAATAAGATTATGAACTGAAATGAAAATATCTTGTTAAAAAAAAAAACAAAAAAAGACCTGAAAAGGAAAAAAGGTTGTTTCAGGACACAGAAAGTCAAGGAAAAAGATCATAAAAGACTGAAAAATAAGGAAATGCGTTTAGTTGAATAAAAGATTTTGTTAAAAAAACTGCTGGAAAATTTTGCATCAAATTTTGCTTTTTGTATTTTTTGCTGAGATGTGTGTCAGCTTAGAAACTGAAAAAGCATATAAACATGTTTAACATTTTGAAATAAAGCATCATCCTGATTTAATGATTCATTTGGATTGGTAGCCATATCTTTCAGTTTTAAATAGAAAATGAATTCAGTAAATTAATAAAAATAGAAAGCCATGTAAGACAAGGATGTGTCTTCTCACTGGACTTATTCAACCTATACAGTGAGGTGATTCTCAGAGAATCAAGTCCTACCAGGTTTCATTGTTGCCAGTCACAATCTTTATAAGATGGACAGAGGAAAACCATGCATAACCTACCTAGCAAGCTTGTGTAAATGGATGGCAGAACAGGGTTTTGGAGCAATATCAAAAAGACAGAATTTATTAAGAACGACAAAGGACAGGAAGTTGTAGAGAGCCATGATCACCAACATTCTGAAGTGACACACCGTATAGAAGAAGGTCTTTTACTTTCACATTTTTTTTTTTGTTTGGTCAATTTTCTAGCATAACGAGATCAAAGTGGGTAAAGTTAGCACAATCAATAGTCAAGATTGCTTGACTGTAAGATTTATGCTTGTAGCATAAAACAAATTAAGATTACAACTAAATCCTTATTGATTTGTCTTAGGAGATGCCTAGTGGATATGTATACACTATGTTATTGGTTCAATTGGACATCTCCCAAAGGTAGCTCATCATTTCATTTGCTCTTTAGGATTGGTTTAACAATTGTCTTTTTCTGATCAATCTTATTTGCTACATATTAGAACTTGCACCAACGCTATACACACACATACACACACATTATCCCACACTGTTCGCACGACTCAGAGTTTTATGCCAAACACAATCTTCAGGTGCTGTGTGTATACTGACCATTATTATATATAATTTGAAAATATATCCGTTTACTGTAATGCTGGCATAGTTAAGCACTATCTATATTGTGATATAGTTAAAAAATTATTTATATTTCTCATGACATTAAATTTATCAACTAAAATAACCCATATTACCATATGCACATAAAAGATAAGTATTTATTATAAATTATTAATTTTTTTTTTAAAGTAGTGGGTTATTAATTATTTATATAATGGAAGAGAGCTAATTTAATCAGATTTAATATAAAATTAGTAACATTACTAAAGAAAAAAAATAATAAATAAATAAATATAATAAAAAAAAATCATCATAACTCATAAAAAATTTTTTAAAAATCTATAAAAATAAGTTTTTGAAAAAAACTAAATCCCAATATAGATAATGCTTATCTATGTCAGCATTAAAGCAAACTGGTGTATTTTCAAATTATATATAAGTAACAGTCAGTACACACTCAGCACCTGAAGATTGTGTTTGTCATGAAACTCTGAGTTATGCAAATGGTGTGGGAGATTATATATTATTAATATATATGCTTTATAGGTATTTTATATAACATTGAGCACTGTTTCAATAACACCAGCACTTGTGCATATATATATATATATATATATATATACACTAGCAGCATTGCCCGTGCTTGATTCAAAAATCGTACGACTCATACAGCAATCACTATCACTTAAAAAATATTTTTGCCCTTCCTTGCCTTTAAAAGAGTGCCCTTTGCCGTGCTGACGTTGCTACATGCCTTACTTCTTGCCTATCTCACACTGGGAATTTTTTCTAAGCTCTATACTAAACATTAAATCTGTTATGAAAAAAGAACTAAACAGAATGAACACAAAATGGTCAGCTTTAAAAAAAGGACTCGTAACTGGAAAAACCGAATAAAAAAAGAATGTTAACAACAAATACTTTTTCACACCCAACCCAGTTCTGCGGAATCAGAATCAACGTTGAGTTTAAGCAAGCGAATGAGCCAATTGGAGTAAAGTGGCATGCAGATTTAAATTTTTCCCACTTGTGACGAATGCAGCTATTGATTTTTATTGCATGCTAGCATGCAAGTTAACATTCGTGTCAGTCAGCTGTTGGCTCTCACAATGTCCAATAGAATCTTCCTGCCTATTCGTGGCACCCAGCTATAGGCTCTCACTCTGGCCAGTAGAAAATGGCTGCAAACTACATGAAAACTGCCGTAGAAGCATGAAAACATCGATTATTTCCACTATCGATGGGAGTTAGGAAATGCAAAGTCGGTCTTGGCCTTTCCGCTAACTTGGAGCATGTGCATGTAAATTTTGGTGCAAATCCGTCGAAAATTGCGGCCGTGCATTATTACACACACACACACCCACATCCTGCTTTTATATATATATATATATATATATATATATATATATATATATATATATATAGGAAAGTTTAATTCTAATTCAGGTTGATTCTTTTGCTCTAATGATTTTGGAAAAGACATGAATCCATTTATCTCCAGTTGTGGATTAAATAACAGAGTAGGCTCTCTTGCCAGTCTCTGAGAAGAGAAATTCAGAAGGCAAGTTGTGTCTTCATGAGGAGGGTTGTGTTTAAGTAGATGTACTTTTTTTAGTCTTTGACATTATTCCAGAGAGGTTAAATTCTGTTACAAGAAAACATGAGGTGGGTTGTTCAAAGATAACCTGGCACACACTGTTATCAGTTCTTCCAAAAGGTGTGGCTGGTTCTATATAAATCTTCACCACTACAATCAAATAATCTGCATGGATAATCTCATAGATAAGTTCTAAACTGAACTGTTGGGCCATCATACATTGAAATCCATGGGAAAAATCCTATCTATCTATCTATCTATCTATCTATCTATCTATCTATCTATCTATCTATCTATCATAAATTTTATTCCTCAGAACTCAGTCTCGTGCACAATATAATCATAAAGTGCAGATTGGAAGGTATATTTCCTGAACACTAACAATCCCTCTTCGTGATTTTCCATTCAATAATAAAATCATTAACAATTCCTTTATCTTTTTAGAAGTGGCCTTCTGTCAGTAAGTATCTTGTACAAAGATACGTGCAGAAAGTCTTCAATGATGTATGTGTACGTATGTACTTATATATTGAGATGTTGATGACTTCTTTATGTACTGTGCACTTTCAGGACACATGCGATCATGGCTCTCCACAATTTCCTGTCCTTCGTAGCTTTCAATAAATTTTGTCTTTTTGTTATTTCTACTAAACTTTGTTCTGCTATCCATTTACTCGATCTCGCTAAGTAGCTTATCTGTTGTTTTCATCTCTCCCTCTTTCCTTCAATCTGCCCTGTGAGTATCAGATTTTCCAAGCCCTTTTTCTTTATGTGCCATAGAAATTTCAACTCTCTCTTTCTGGTATAAGTTTTCTTTTTGTTGCCATTTTCGCTAAAACTTCATTGCTCACATCTTCAGTTCATGTTATCCTCAGCATCCTTCTATAGAAGCACATTTGCTTTAAGTCTCTTCTTCATCTTTGAGGAGATTGTCCTGTATTCACTGCCATATAGGATGACTGATATTATGTAACAGTTCAGCACTATTTCCTTTGTTTCTAAGGAAATTTTTCTGTTTTTTTATACTCTGCTTAGCTTTTGGAATGCATCTTTGGCTATTCCAATGCATCTTCAGATTTCAGTGTTGCACTTTCCATCCTTACCAGAATGAGATTCTGAAAATAAGTATTGGGTACTAAAGACCAATTTTGTGGACATTCCCACCCCAGCAATCATTTTGATTCATGCATTAATAAACTTCCATTTATTCCGAAGAAAATGTCAAAAATGAAAGTAACACAGCAAAATGAGTTTGTACGTAAACAAATATTTTTTGATTTTGTTAATATTTCAATTTTTATTTTCAAGTTTTATTAATGTTGCCATTATAGCATTAATTCTTAGTCTGAGGAATTTTTTTTTCTCCATAAATATGAAAAAAATCCAGGATATAGAAAACTTTGTCTCTCTTTTAATTTTACTTGTGTGTATATTACTTTAAACGTTATTTTTGCTGGATACCCATATTTAAGTAGATGCTCTGTTGATTTTCAACCATATTTGAGTTGGTCTAAATTAAGTCAGATTTAACAATAGTTTCTCCTGCAAAGGGGTACACAGATTGAAATCCTACTGGAGGGTGCACATTTTCCTTCTATATAATAAATGCGAATGTCAGTGTGTCACTGTGTCATACTTTTTCAACTTTACTCCTAGAGGCTGTGGCCCCAATATGTCATACTAATTTGTAATCATGCCGATTCTGTGAGGAAATTAAAAACATTGTGGGCTGGATGTGGACCCACAAAATCCTGAAATTTTGGATTCCCAAGTTTTTATTACTGCCATTGTTTTCAGTGATATTTTTTTTTTTTTTTTTTTTCTCCTCCAGTGAGAATTGAACTCACTACTCAGTCGTTCTAGCAAGACAAGCTTGCTAACCATTACATCTCCTTGAGGTGCCCAATGATTTTCTAAGATCGCTCTTAGATGTGGCACAAGGCCGAATGTATGGGGCACCCAGTGAGGATCAAACTCACTACTCGTAATTGTCTTAGAAAGACAAGCTTTCTAACAATTACGCATGCATAAGTGCCATATATATATATATATATATATATATATATATATATATATATATATATATATATATATATATATTAGTAGTAGAGCCGGCATTGCCGGGGATATAACAATGAGAGATAGATCAAGTATCCATCATCATAAAGACTGAAAAATAAAATTGACAAAGATTATTGTTTAAGGTTGACGGACACGCATGTCTTAATTATTTTTTTTTTTTTTTACGAATTGGTCAAACTCAAACAAAAACATTGTTTCCAATCGTTATGAGTCTACTGATTGAATAGAATAATTTTATAAATAATTGTCTTGTAAATGGAATTTTTAAAGCATTCTGAATGTAAAAATAAAGAAAAAAAGTGTGCAAGACAATAAGAAACACTACATGCCAAAAAAAAAAAAAAAAAAGTGAAGTTTTGTTTTATCGGTTGAAAAAATATAGGAAATCCGCTCCCACATTTAAAGGAACCCACACACACAAACAACCTGATGTGAGTTGTCCCCCTTCCATTTTCACGATGTCTCTTAATCATGTTTTCAAATTGATTTTGTGCAAAAACAATTATATTTTCCCATTTTTTGGCTGTTAGAACCACCACAAGGTAATTTTATGTAGTCATGTGAAGTTTTGTTGAAATCGGTTGAAAAATGTAGGAAATCCGATCCAATATATAAACGTTACAGACACACACACACACACACACAATCTGTGTTTTATAATAAGTAAGATATATATATATATATATATATATATATATATATATATATAACTTACAAAATAACTATTTTCTATTGTCAGCATTTGATTACTAAACAAAGATTGCTTGTTTAAAATTCCCATGCTTATTTATGTTATACTTAAATCATTATGATTAATTTTTGTCATGAGTTATTTGGAATAGTTCTCTTGTGTTCTTATCACAACCTTCCATCTGAGATATATTTTGATTTTATCCTCTGTATATTATGTTTGATAATTTAGTATTATATATAAGTATGGATCGATAAGTCCACAGCTTGAATTTAATCTGAAATTTTCATTGTATAATGTTTGATCAGTGTAATTAATATGCACCAGTGAATTAAGTGCATCATGAAAGGCTAAATATTTTCCTGCGTAAAATAAATAAGTTTTCATTATGAGGTTACAAATTTATTCATGTAGCTGTGTCTGCGTTAATTCTTAATACTTACTCAACTGGAAAAATTCACAGATCTTAACATCAATCAAAGGTTTGGTCTGACACAAAAAAATGAAACAAAATAGTCGCCTATTGAGACAGGAAAAAAAAAAAAAAAAGTAATTTTCATATGTCAACTGAATAGGCTTTCACAATCCTTCTGCAGTGTAAAGAAGCTGAACCAACACATTTTTGGTCTTGAGGTTGACATTAAAGTGGTGATTAAGGTTCTTTTAGCTACACAAATATTAGTATAGATGAAAAGATTTCCAACACATACACACAGAAAACTAGTCTTGTCAATATATTTGCAAATACTTGTTTATGTATGATAGGATGGATATATTAAGCAAATATGTCAAAACTTTCATTCACTATAATCAGTATAAATATAAGAAATTCTATGGAGTGTTGGCTAGTACTAACTAACTGCATTTGTGCCTTGTATACATATTGGTAAGGTTTGACTTATTGATGTTTTTTTTTTTTTCTCTGCTGATTTCACCTCCTACTGCCAAACCTCGATGTCTGTTATAGTTTAGTCATTTTATAAACTAAGAAAGTAAGTATTTTTAAGAAGTGAGATAAATGTCTGATAATTTCACTTGTTTTTAGTAAAATTCTGTTTGAACAAGTTTTGGCACTCAATGTTGTGAATTGAAAATTATATCAGAATTTAAAAAAAAAAACAAAAAAAAACTGTCCCTGACATCATAGGGCTATTTATATAAACAAAGGAGTCATTAATGACTAGTGTTGAATAAAAAAATTAATAAGAGGTATTGTCAATGGTCAGGAATTACCTAGAGAAAAGAGTTATTGCATATATGCACTCCATCTTTTTTACAAATATTTTCATGGCAATTGTTCTGATGAGTTTTCTGCCTTGGTACCTAAACTAAAATGAAATGAATTTAAGTGTGCTACTAGATAGGCAACTAGATCACACCATTTTACTGTTGAACTAGCTAGATGCAATTTTATGTTCAATTCTAATAGTTTCTTCTCTCACACTTCTCACTTGTGGAACTTCCTTCCGGTTTCTTGTTTCCCAACCACCTACAATCTTCAAAAATTAGCTTCAACACCAATGTTATAAAATAAAATAAGACATATCTCGGCTGATTTGCAGGCAAATAAATTAACATACTCAAGAGTGAGAGCCGGATGTGAACGGGACAAGGCCCTGTCACAAAATGACCATTATCGTCATTTACGCATAGGCCTGACGCACGAGTTCCAGTCAAAAAATAAAATAGTGTTCCTATTTCTCGACCAATAAAAATGTTTCCCTCCTAATTATACTCGTGTCGTTTTTCGAGCCTGTTAAGCCATAAAAAAATGCCATAAAAGGGAAGTACAAGAACAGTCAACAGGAGGCCAGGGAAGAGACCTGTCACAGTCAGTCTGGACAGTCAGCAGGAGGAGCGCCACGCCAACCAGTGAGAACTATTATGAGAGATTAACCCAGATCGGCAGCCGGCTTATGAACTATACCACAAGGTAGCTGTCCCAAAACCACACATTCCTATTGAAATAAATCACATAAATCTATTTCTGTTGTCGTATTTCTTTCTAGCAACCATACGCTTGTCTATAACACCAATCACCGTCTTCTGTCATCCTGAATCCTGTTCTTTTATTTTCTTTTCTCCTCACTAAAGTCCTTCTGTTCTCTTTCGCTCCCAGTAACCGCTTGTGTCCTAGTGGCATTATTGCCTTTCTTGGGGTGAAATGATTAAAAAATATATATGATATTGGGTAGAAGTAAAGCTAAAAGATGAAATGTGTTTATACTCATAAAGTTGAAGAGTTCAATACAGTTAATTTATAAAAGAAAGATAATAATTTATCACAGAATTTCTGACAACATTATGACTTGGCTTCATTTCATCACATTATAATTTTCACTGTTTTATTACCTTATTACTTTGTTTGTCTTTATAAAATTCCATTTTGTATGTGTCTATTTATGGAAATAATTATAAAAACCCCCCAAAAAAAGAGATGAATAATTAAAAAGAAATGATGATCAAACACAGGAATTATAAATAAAATTACAAATAGATTTTTTGGTAGAAGTGTGATTATTGACCTCAAATTCCAAGTGCAAATGGACAGGGCAGAAAATTGACATGTTTTATTTGCATTTTTTTTTCTCTCTCTCACAGACCCCCCCCCACACACACACATTTAAAGAAAAAGGTCAGCAGCAATTCTTATTTTAGAATTTGTGGTTGCCACTTGATTTTCAGCCAGAAGAGAGGATGTAGGGTATCATGGTGTGCTAAAGCTTTTTTAGGGGTTGAATATTTAGTGCAAATAGAATTGCAAACAGTAATCTTTCTCCAGACCCCAAATTCAAATAAGAGGTCTGTGTTTTTGGTGTAAGTTTTTATTTTTTTTTTATATCTTCATTTACTTTTATCCTTTATAAATTTGGAAGTTGTCTGATGGAAATGATTTTTGGAATAATTTATCTGTTTGTGGCCTAAGGTCTGAGTAGACATTTTCTTTTTAATGTTTCTGTTTTTCTCTATATCTTGTCCATTGTGTTTGTGTGTGTGTGTGTGCACGCCTATATATATATATATATATATATATATATTCAGAGTTTTCAATATTAATTTTGAAAATCTTTGAAAATGTTTTTTGTAGATCTATACAAACAAATTAGTTATTCATTTTTTTTTAATTTGGCATCTTGAAAATATTTTGAAATTTCTTTTTTTTCATTTTGATAGTGTATATAGAGTTTCTTTAATTTATGATTTAACAAATGATAAAATTTCATGAATAAGTCTTTGATGAAACTGTTTTTTACTTGATTGCTCAGCCTTAAGGTATCATAGAAAAGTCTTCTCTTTTATATACTAATAAGTAAAAACTTACACATATACATAAAAAATCCTTAGTGTCATTCATATTATGGAGCACTACTGTATTTTCTTGTGTTTAATATGGTGGATTTTGCATGAAAATTAAAGGCCAAAAGGAGGGTTGAATTATATACAAGTACAGGCTTTTAGAAATGCTTAAAAATCCTCATTTGAAACATCAAGACTTCAAATACATTGACTTAACAGAATAGATAATAAAACACAATGTAGGCAGATATTGATAAGAATTGTTTACAAAAGGTATTTGATATGTTGGTAATATTTGTTCTTTAAGAATCGGCGCAATAACATCTCAGACAGGAATTTCACCAAAATTGATTTAAAAAAAAAAAAATGAACAAAGGGAATATACAAGATCTGTGATGTTTTGATAACATTAATGTTACAATAAAGTACCTTTCACTGAAAATTTGAAAATAAGTTTTGAAATGGAGATTAGAAGGAACATGCCGTAGGTAGAAGTCCAAATCATTTCTCTGTATTTAATATCATGAAAAATTAAATATTTTACTGAAATATATGTATGGCATTGAGATTTTAATGGATAATATGGTGTAACTTATCAATATAAAATTTACAGGGAGATGGCTGTAATACATGGATGTACTATATACACAAGGATGTAAGTTATTCCCTGTTTTTAACTTTATAAACATGGGGTTCTATTATACACAAGTTAATACAGTATTTAGTCTGATACAAATCCAAATTGAGGTAAATATAGGCTAGTAAGTTGGTTTAGCTGTAGTTTTCTAAATGGGGAAGGCCTGCCTGCTATGATAATTAGCATTTAAAATTTTGCTGCATTAAAATTTGCATTTCTTATGTATGTAAATTCTTAAAATAAGTGAGCCAAATTAGTATATAAACAGACATTCAGTCTTATGAAAGGCACAAATGAGGCAATCAAAAGAGAATCTTGTTTGCTCTATATTTAACAACCAAAAAGTAAACTTAGTCTGACACGGTCACAATAATGAGAATTAAATTCACTACAAAGTGCTAAACATTCATAGGTAATTTACTAAACTTAGCTCAGTTCACCAAGGCTACATTTAGGGTCTGTTGGAGGTCACTCATTACACAGTGGTAATGATCTTATCAATTATGTCATAGTGAGTATATTTGTGTAGAGGTGATTGTAATATAGGCATATTAACTCTGTTCTGATAGTGTCACTGGTTTCTGGATTACTATTTTCTGTCAGTTTTTAGGTCTTAGTAATGGTGAGATATATAAGAAAGAACAGTAAGATATATAATCTGGTGTTCTTATAGCTTCCATTTTTGAAACATGGTTAGAACTGTGTAGCGAAAAAAACATTTTAAATCAATTAATCTATAATATATATGGTCTGCTTTCAGTTTTAGAACTCAACAACTTCATTACAGAAATTAACTGAAGTTTTTCAAATTATTGAGGCAGAAATGATATCTTCTAAACTGATTTTGATCTCAAATATTTTATGTTATCAGAAGAAATGTCATTGAATGTATTTGACAATAAAACAAAAGTACCTTATTTTTCAAAATATATGATACACCCTTATTTTGAAAACTAAGTTTTGGGAAAAGAAAATTTAGTCATATATGAAAGATTTTTATTGAAAAGAATTTCAATCTAATACTTAATATTGTTCTAATGAAAAAATAGTTGTTATATCCTTAAAGAAGGTTACAAACAGACAAAGGTGGTACTCGAGTGAAAGGAACAGCAATACGAGCATAGATGAAAGAAGTGAGGTTTATTGTAAAAGAGAATACACTACTGAAAGACAGGGAATTGATTAGCAAGCTAGTAATTCCTGAAGCAAGTCCACTAGGTATATCCTGTGCTTATTATATCTATCTACTGATATATAGTCAGTCCACATAGGTGATAGGGAGTGTGGAACATTCCATTACAACAATAGTATATATTGTACTAATCAAAAAATAGTATATATTGTTCTAAACAAAAAGAGCTGAAAACATCAAAATAGGAAAATATAATAAAAAGTTGACAAAACCTCCAAAATCCTCATTATTTTCACTATTAATTGGAAAGCAATCAGACATTTCATCACTGGATTCAATGCTATAATCAAAAGAGTGTAATCTTTGGTTTCATTCATTATGTTACTGATATTAAATTTCTTAAAATAACTTAATTACTATATCACTTCTTATTTTTTCTTATGAAATATTCACCCTTGTGCATATCAGAACAATTGTCAGGCTTTTTCTTTGTTCAATAGGGGGTCGGGGGTCATAGCAAAATCCTTCTGCTGCAGTCAGTTATACCTTTCCTCCTTTATTAAAATTTGAAAAAGATTTGTTAATAGAAACAGTGAGAGGTTGCATTCAACTTGTTAAATTGCTGAGTATTATGGCCAACTGTGTTAATTAGATTTTTTCCTGTATTTTTTCAGTTTTTATGAGCTCTAAAGAAGAGAAAGCTTTTTCAATAAGCTCCTGGGCATTTTGACCAAACGTTTTCAAATGAAAGCAGTGTTCTGCCTTTGTCTAGTCATTTTTTTCATGTAAATTTTCTCAAAGAATATATTTTTTTGTTCAAGCAGGTTTTGACATAAAATTAAAAAATGTGTCATAGACCAGAAAATATGGAATTTGTTGATAATTAATCATGGTTAAGTGTAATTGTTGATAATTAATCATGGTTAAGTGTAATTGTTGATAATTAATCATGGTTAAGTGTAATTGACAAAATGTTCAACAAATTGTATTGACAAAGTTCTCAATAAACAATAAGGAAGAAAAAAAAAAAAAAAAAGGACAAAATAATACTAAGCAAACTATATATGCAAGCCCAAACTAGGTGAAGCAAAAATAATTAGTCAAAAAGTTCACAAAGAATGGTGTTTACATGCAAAAAGTGTACAGTCAAGTGATTGTAGTGTTTTGACTTCAAAACAAGAAAGAACAAAATTATGGCTGATAAGATCGAGACGTGGTTCATTTTAATTTGTTAGGAAGAAATCCCGGCATGCATCTGTAGGATTTGTTTATGAATTTGGGGAGGGGGATGTTTATAGTAGTCATTTCTGGCAAGATTAGAACCAGTATTATATGAAGGTTGAATGAAAACTAATAGCATCTCTATGAAAAAAAGTATAAAACAATACATTCCAGCTGCAATTTAATGTTTTATCAGGAAGCTGTGTAACAATATGATCATGATGCAAGCATAGTTTTTGTATTCTTGCAGTTCAGGGCTGTAGTCTTAATAATTCAGACCAGGTACAGTTGTATAAATGGAAATTATTTATTACCTGGAGAATATCTGTTCTTGAGTCTTTCATTGCATAGAATGTCTTGTAAATGTTTGGAAATACCATCCAAAAAGCATGAAAATAAGATGTTTTCAATTTAAAAATGTTGGATTCTTTGGTTGTGCAAACTAATTTACCAGATAAGAAACA
Source organism: Acanthosepion pharaonis (assembly GCA_903632075.3). Taxonomy (NCBI): domain Eukaryota; kingdom Metazoa; phylum Mollusca; class Cephalopoda; order Sepiida; family Sepiidae; genus Acanthosepion; species Acanthosepion pharaonis. The sequence goes on along the minus strand of CAHIKZ030000825.1, from coordinate 427,616 downwards.
TGCATTATGTTGAAAAGTTAGTATTTACAAGGAAGATATGTGCTTTGATATATATGCAAAGCTTTTGCACAGATCATTACTAACTTATTGTATCGAAATTGTCTTACATCTTTCAGCTGTTCTGTGGTGGCGGTATTCTTTGGTGCAATCTTTCTTTTTGTAATACAGGCACCCTCAATTAATACACATTCGATTAGTGTGCTAAAATTTTTATATATCATACATAATAAACATTTTTCAGTTTAACCATAGTAATTGAAAATTGATTTTTTTATAGTTACCAATGTACAAATTATCTGAACTAATTGAGGGATTCCTGTATTTCACAGAATGGTGAGCTGAGTTCAAATTCTGGCTGAAGCTGTTAGTGCTCACTTCACAGTAATGCTTTTGGAAAATACATGAATCCATTTCTTCTTAAGCTATTAGAAAATTGTAGGGTAGACTGGCTTATATAGCCTTCTTTGTCCACGAATGAAAGAGAACCATGAAGAATATATTGGAAAAACACCTTACTATCTTTCTCAAGAACACTCATGCCAATGCACAGTATAGATATCAAAGGAAAGAAAGTTGTGGAGAGCCATAATTTCCTGCACCATGAAGAGACCTGGTACTTAAAAAAAAATCTTAAAATGTAATTACTTATTTATTCTTTCCAAATCTCAATTCAGGTTAAGTGTAACCATAAGAACACAAAACACTGGTCATTTTTAGGTAACATTTCTACTTTTCTTTGAAAGCATTGTGTAAAACATGAAGGAAAACCAACCCTTTTGTGAAAAATAGTAAAACCAAACAATACAAATGTGTTTTAGTGGTTTCTGTTGAACGCCAACTGTGGTCTAAGTATAGTTTGTTCATTCAATAGTAAAGGACAGTTGTTCTGTCTTATGTAAAAATCCTGCTAAATTGAACTTCTTACCAGAGTCATGCCTGAACAATTACTTTTCTTTTCATTTACAATGTATACAGTTATTTACTAAGTAAAGGAAACCATCCGGAAGAGTTGCAGGCGGTTCCAATGTCATCTGGAGATTGTGGTTGAAGCCAATGGCAATTTTATTGAATGAATTTACTCTTTAATATTTCAAGATATTTTTGTGTAATTTTGGTAAATATATCTGTTAAAATGAGATGTCGGTGTTATTTTCATTTTTGCGTAATTTAGATGACAATTTATCCATCACACTTTGTGTGTGTGTATATGGTACTTTTTTTTTTTTTTTTTTTAATCATTTCACTCCAGGGAAGGCAATAAAGCCACAAAGATGCAGGGTTTACTGTGTGTGAAAGAATATAAGAAAAGGAAAAACATTGTTAAGGAGTGAGAATAAAAGAACAGGAATTAAGTGGAGAAAAGATAATAATTGACATTGCATTTAAAAATCAAACTTGACTGGAAATCAAGATGCCAGAAGAGAATTCCATGAGTGAGAAGAGGTGAGAAAAGAAGTTGTTAGTATAAAATTTATGGTTACATCTAGACAATTCAACTGTAAAATGATCAGATTTTGCTACCAATTTAGTACTTCACTTAAATTCATAAAGTCTAGCTACCATAGAGGCAAATTCCTTAGAACAATTACCATGAAAAGACAGAGGGAAGCTATATTAGGGTGGTGAGAAACTGACTGAAACCAAGTTTCCGTATCAAGACCAATAACATTGCAGATCTTTCTTTGGATTTTATCAAGAATCTCTAAATATATAGCAGGAGCATCATAGGTGGCAGCAATATTCAAGGCATGGATGAATGGTAGACTTATAAATATGTAAGATAGATTGAATCAATATAATCTTTTCACTTCAAGTCATTGGAAAGTGTCAGCCCAAGAAGATGCAGTGAGTACCTAAAATTTTGAAGGAACTTAAAACTTCTTCAAAGAAAGATTACATCAAAGAAAAATGACCTTTATTTCCTGATGGAGTGATTTTGAGAGATGTGAGAAATATCAGGCAAGATATGGAAAACAATTAGTCACTTAACATATACATCTAGATCAATCTGGTAAAATTCCCTTCCATCTGAAATTATTGCAAAACTATTCTGTAAGTAGACAAATGTAAGTAACAGTCGCATCAAGCTGGAAGTCTACCTCTGACTATATGCACAGGGTGATTTCTGTCTTTTATTTTTTGGGGGTTGTTTTTTAGTGTAGGTAATGTGTTTTATATGGCAAAAAAGATTATTATTACAACAATTTTCAATCAATCAAGGTTGTAATTCTGACTAGTTTGAGTACAGTTATAAGAATAAACTGCACACATAATAATCATTATGTGTTCAGACATAGTAATTTCCTCTTAGAATGTATTTGAATGTCTGGACAGTATCAAGAGAAGGAAGAGATTGAATACTGGTTTTCAGGATGTTATTGTTGAGACAACATTTATAGAATTCACACCACATATATGTTTTTGTCTTTGGTTTTTATTTGGTAATATAGTCTTAACTTTTTTTTAGTAAATATATGTGCACCACTCAAGCAGCTTTGACTTATTTCCATTCTAAAGTTTCTCTCCATTTCCTGCTATTTACGGTCTATGAGTTTTACGAAATGGTAATTCTTGGACATTTTGCTCTAGAAAGACATGAAGTAATCACTCTTTTTCTTTTTTTTCTTTTTTCAAAATTAATAAGAAAAGAAAAATAGAACCAAATGAAACAAAAATGTCAAAACTTTATTTTTATCTTTTATATGTAAACCCCTTTTACTTATTTATTCCTGTTATGAATAACACAAATTACCAATTCTCCTCTTTTTAATGTAACTAATCAGGAATTCCCTGTTACTTAAAAACTTCCACTGCTTCACACACACACACACACACACACACAAAGAAAGAAGAAAAATTTCTCATCATTATACCAATGCTCATAATCTGCTTTTCTTTCCATTATCTTTTTTTTACTCTCTACTTTTGATTTAAGCATTTCATTCGAAGAAAAAAGAAAGGAGTTAAAAATGCTTGGCTATAGTAGGATTTACTGTCTGGCTTAAAGAAAGATAAACTTGGCCAGATGTGGTAGTGGGAAGAAAAAAAAAAATTCTGTAAAAGAAAGTCAAATGAAAATTTGACTCTCTCTCATCAGGTGTCTTTAAATTTTGTCAGTCTGTTAAAAAAAATGAAAATACTTTTACTTATGCTTGATATGATTATTTTTTTTTCTTGTCAAAAGTATTTTTTTCTCTTCTACTTGGAAGAATCATGAAAGTCATTTGCTTGTGATTCATTAACTCAGCTTAAACTTTCCAAATCAGAAACTGTTTCTTTTTAAATGTAACATTCTTCATACAGCTTTGAAAATTATTGTATTCACAACGATACACATATTTTAAACACTTGTGTGTATACACACACACACACACACACACATATATATATATATATATATATATATATATATACACATACTCACCAAGTAATTGAGAAAAAATCAGTATATTTTCTTTTTAAAAAAAAAAAAGGACTTTATACCTATGTTCAACAGAAAATGGTTGTTCTATAAAACCATCTTGGAAGCAATTATATGCCCAGATCAAGTGGTTCTCATTCATGTTAGCCATTGCATCTGGTTCATATTCTTGATAATATTCCTAGGGACTCAAAACAGCAGATGTAGGGAGTGGGTGAGTGACATGATCCTTAAAATACAATCTCGGTCATGTAGGAAGGAGGCAGGTCTTGCTGGAACACATATGATCAAACCAGGCACATGCCATCAGTAATTACTCAGGCAGCTTGTGACCTTTTATATAGTAAATCTACAAAAAAATAACATATTTTGCATTTTATGCTTAATAACCAGAATAAACTTCAGTTTTATTGGATTAGGTGCATACTGTACCACAGAAGGAAAATGTAACTGTTGATCTATTTTATTCAGGGTAGGTACTGCCTACCTAGATGTCATGTCTCTGGGTCAAACATACTTCAACTCTTGATCCAGAACTTTATCACTGTGTCTAGTGCATCAATGTTGATTGTGATAGACACTGAACATCTTCAAGAGGTGAGATAACATAATATGGGCCTTATTGTTCACTGCCATCACACAAGACAAACTTGGTGCATATTACCATGGGAACCTCTGTAGAGTCTGAAAAGAACTACTTTTGTTCCTCCTGTTCACCTGGCAACTGAGTTGCTTTGGTTGGTAACTAGTGCCCTGAGTAGTACAGTATACCTTTTCATTTTCTATATCGGATTGAAAACTGGCATGTGAATGCCCTCGGTATATCTGAAAAAGAAATGGGTATTAAAATGGGATACATACCATGTAATATTATAATATTAGATTGTCTTTAATACATGGCCTGGTAAAGATATGTTCACAAATACCTGGTGCATGAAAAATAATACTCGGATATTACTGTAAAGTTTCTTGTGGACACCTAGATAATTATGTGACTGTCTCAAAATCTTCAGGTCATACAAGTGCATGATACTCAATTCCCAAACTATTTTTTTGTCTTCAATATATCTAAAAGCTTTTCATGTAGGCATATAGAGCTTGACAAAACAAAAAAAATGGTACCAAATTTATCTTGCCAGGACAATTAGCAACCGAGTTATGAACATTCAAAGTTAGATTTTTCACATTTTGAGTATGATTGGGTCAGAAGCCCATTTTAACAGTGTATACGTGAAGATACAAACTTCAAACAAGTGAAAGATCATTATAAATGCAATGTCACTAAGTAATAAAAGAAAGATAATACTGATAGTACTAATAATTATTAACTAAAACCAGCCTAACGGGTGGGGTGGGGTGGTTTACATTCTGTCCTAAAACAGTGCAAAAATAACATGGAAGGCAAACTTAACTATTCATATAAATTTCAATTCTACAGTTAAGTCATAGAAACTTCTTAATATGTTTCATAGTATCTTAGGGATGAAGTTAACTTTTTTTTCACAGGAGTACATCAGTAAAACAACACTTATTTCAACATTTAAGTACAGGAAAAGGCAAAATTTGATAGTAGGGCAAAAAAGATTAAAAAAAAAAATACCTTTTAACTTGCTGTAAAAAAAAAAAGGTATCTGGTTGGGGTATAAGTCTGAAACTTTACTTATTTTTGGATGATAATTTAACCAAACACTTATTTTATCTATAATATTAAAACTTTTTTCAGAAATGTTTTTAACTTTTTTGAAAATTTTGTAAATTTATACAATATTTGACTTGCTTCAAAATGACTGACAACATCAAAATTTTGAAACTTGTTATACAAAAGGAATCATTGGTCAATTTTTCAAATAAATGCTTATTGTAAAATCTTAAAACTCAATTTTTAAATTAAAAAAAATTAAATAAAAAAAAACATCAAAATTTAAATGAGTAAAACTATATTCATTGGAACTGATGAAAGACTTTCTGTACTACTGCACTTCTCTCTCCTATTGATTTGCAGTCTGAATTTTTTTATAGGCTTCTATAACTAATATTTTTGGAATATTCCACATTCTACCATCACTTGAAACTGGCATTACACCTAAGTCCCATCTTAAGACAAAAATTGACTCAACCTGTACAATGTCACCCAACAAAGCCCATTGGAATTAATCGATTCTACTCTTAGTTTGAGCTAGAAACTTGTTTATTGCACTGGTGCAAGAGGTAATGTCAGTGACTTGGCCAATGTAGCAACTTAAATTATAGTATATGGCAACCTATTGACCTTGTCTCTTATATCTGAAGATTACTTGATATGGTTCTTCTTCATCACAACTACTAGAGTTAGTCACAGGGTTTTCAAGTTCCTGTGATGAAATTTCAATGGCAATGAGTTCATCAGTTACAAAAACATGACTTAAGAGCCTTTTTTAGATTCTTCCCATGATGCTCATGAGAAGAATCTAAAAAAGGCTCTTAAGTCATCTTCTCCTTTAGTGACTAAAATTTTCTTGGCTGTGTTAAATGTTTGTTGACTGTTACATTCTTGTATTAAGACAGTTTGCAGAACCATTCTTGTATCACAAAAGAAATAGGGGATGTGGAAAAGAAGTATGCTCCTTAATAAATATTTTGGGAAAATAATTTTTCTTTTTTCTTTCTTTTTTTTTTTTTTTTTTGTTAAATTGTCCTCTAAGTCTGAGCTTTTTGCCTATTTAAGTGCTTCCCACATGGTCCTTAAAACCATGAAAGTTACAGAAGTTGGGCTATAAAATAGATAACACCTCACCAGAACTGCACTCAGATTACTCGGTGTTACTGCCATACCATTAAGCTCCCCCCCTACCTACCTGACACTTATTTTCATGTTCTTTTCATCACAGTGTTTTTTAATTGCATCAGCAACCTTTTTATACATTGCAAGGACTTTGGGGTCTTCCTTGGTCTGCCTCTTTCAGTTATGTGAAAGCAATCTCTTAGGGTATTTAGTTTATTATCCACTGAACAGAAGGTTTTAAATGTTCATCATTGTAAATTTAAAAACCTAATGTAATCTCCAGGCGTGGAAAGCACTAAAAAAAAAAAAAAAAAAAAAAAAAAAAAAAAAGACCTGTGGCATCAAGAAAAGCAGAAATAAAAAAAAAAAAAAAAAATGCTTTACAAAAATATAAATGTCTTAAATTTTGTAAGTTTAGACTTTTGCTTTTTAAAAAAAAAATACAATAATTGAAAATTTACATTAAAATAAATAAACTGAAAATAAAATTACATTCTTTTTTTGAATGGCAGTGTTTACTCTTGAATTGTTATTGTTGAATTAGGTGTTAAAATGTACTGTTAATTAAAATTTAAAAATATGCTTAAAAGTAAAAAATTACCATAAAATCAAACCTGCTTCAAAGTTAAAAAAATGTTTTTTGAAATAAATTTGGTAGAAAAGTAAAAAAAATATTTTTCAAATGGTAAAATAAAAAATATCTTCCAAGAAATATCCATTTAAAATAAATAAAAAATATGTTCAATTTTAGAAATTATATATGTAATTTTTATGGACCCACAATAGTAGTTGAGTTGAAAAATATATCCTCTTATTTTATTTTTTATAAAATGCATCGAGTCTAATTAGAAATAACTTAAATAAAAGTTCAGTTTAATCCATGAAATTAGGAGCTAATCCTAAAAATTAGTTAATAAATATAAAATCTTAACAGACATTTTTAAAATTACAATATTTATAAATATAAACATACACACGTTTTAAAATTACAATACTTTATTTCATTTTTTATGTACACAAATTTTCCTTTCTTTTCCATTGACAAATATAAGATTAATATATGTACATTTAAAAATTGCATCATTTCACGTACACAAAGTTCTTTTTTCCATGAAAAAATACGAGTGTGTAAAACTTAATTAAAATATGTATTTCTAGTTTATTTTTTAATGCCTATTTACTTACACAATAAGTAATTTACTTTATACAACTTTAGAATAAACATAAGAAATATAAGGAAAAATTGAAACTCACCTAGAAACTCTTTTATGTCCATCAATTAAACAAGTCTAATTTTTGATATTGGATGTCAGTCAGGGCAGCCGGCAAATTCAAATTTAAAAAATACCTCTTTTTATATTTTATTGCACTTTGTGTTGGTTGGACACAGTGATATGAAACCGGCTGATTATTAAAGAAGAAACATTGCTCTATAAGAAGGTGTAATTTTTTATGAAATTAACCTTAAATTTTATTTTAATCTCACCAAATTGATGCATGTCTTCTTTTCTTTAAGATGGGACTATTTTGATATACATAGGAACATACAACTCTGAGCACAACAATTTTCAAAACATAAAATTCTTTGATTTAAAATGCAAAAGAAAAAAAAAGTTCCCATCACTGGGACATAACCTTTTTTAAAGAGACCTGGAATAAAAACTAATTATGGCTCAAGAAAAAATTGTATCTTTACAAAGAGAAAACATTAAATTTTCATTGCATACTAATTTTATCAAAATAACAGTAAAAATACTCAAGATAATGCCAATTGAACTTGAAGGAAATTTCACTCTTTTAACCCATTTTCACACTGTAAACTAGGCTGGTTTGGGATATTTGATATTAGGGTGGCCTTCATGTGGTTTGTGGTATATAATACACAAGGAAGGAAGATAAAAATAGGTTAGAAGGAATTGCTACTGAATTGGGTGAGACAAGGCATATTGGGATAGCCAAAGATGCTTTCCAAAAGCTAAGCAGAGTAATAAGAAAGAGGTAAACTTCATTAGAAACATGGAAAAAAGGTACTGAACTGTTACATGATATCTGTTCTCCTATATGGCAGTGAATGCTGGATAATCTCAAAGATGAAGAGAATTGAGGCAACGGAAATATGGTTCTACATAAGAATGCAGTGAAGATACCATAGACTGAATATCTGAACAATGATGATGTTCTAGAAAAAAATGGAAACAAAAAGGATACTTATCCTTAACATCAGGAAGAAATAGCAGAAATTTCTAGGATACACATTGAGGAAAGAGGACTTTGAAATTCTGATACTCACAGGACAAATTGAAGGCAAGAGGAACAGAGGAAAACAATGCATAACATACTTGGTGAGCAGAATGGATGGCAGAACAGGGTTTAGGAGAGATAACAAAAAGACAAAATTTATTAAGAGCCACAAAGGACAGGAAATTGCATAGAATGATGATTACCTACGTCCTGATGAAGAAGTCGTCTCAGGAGATCTGTATGTATGCAGGTTGGTTGTGGCTATATATATATATATATATATATATATATATATATATATATATATATATTACAGTAAGGTTCATCCTTTACAATGCCTGAAAGTCACCCAAAATAGAGTAAGAGACACAGTTTAAGCTGATAAGTAGGGAAGAAAACTGGTTAACCTTAGACTTTTCGCCATTGGAATACAGAGAATGAGGGTGGTAAAATGTGTGTAGCATGGTGGTTCCTAGGGGTGAAAGTTAAAACTGGTGGAACTAAGAAATGTAGTCTTTGCCCTTTCCATGGAAGTAGGTATACACACACACATGGTAAATTCAATAAATGAATGTTTGGTAAAAACAAGATTTTTCTCAGTCAAACTTGGTTTACCAAACAATCTGCACTAATGATTTGTTTGTCATGGTCAATTACAACGTGCGCTCTCTTCATCAAAATAGCATCAGCATTACAATATGTCATGTATCAGGTGCCAAAGTAAACACAGATCAAATTGAGAATGATAAACTTGATCTACTTCTTCCTGCTGCACTCCCATGGGCAGTAACAAATATGTTAACCTTTAGTACACTGCATTATTAATATTACTTGCCTTTCTATTGCATTCTTTTTCAAGGCCTCTCAATTGCAGTTTTAATTGTTAATTTCACTCAAAGGTGTTTTCTGTTGCCATAGCAAGATATGACAACATAACTATGAAGTTCAAGTGCATTATTGTTCAGGAATCAGAACCACCTTCAGTAGCAGGATAAACTTTTTGTATAACAAATGACGTCATATACAGAGTGATAAAGGTTAAACATGCTGTCCAAGAGAGTGAACAGTTTTATTGGCATTAAGATGATCTTTGATTTCATCCAAGTCAAAATGCCTTTACACTTCTATGTCTTGTTTAAGAAGTGCCTTTACCATTAAAAATTTTAATTTTTGATCATTTTTTTATAAGATTTTTAGAAGTGCATCAGACTGAGAAATTTTTAACAAACTTCCATATATACAATTTTTGTGTAAAAGAAATTACATTTGCATATTTTTCTTTGTGCTGTACAATCATTTATTGGCTTGTAATTTTGCATACATATTAAAAAAAAGAAGTTATTTTCCTGGTCTATCTACACACTATAGTGCAGATGATAATTATAATTTGGAGTTCACAGACTGAGTTAATAATAGATATTTTATACTTACCATTTATTTTATATGGCTAAAAACTTTTCTATGTATGTATGAGGTGCTACTGAAAAGTTCCCAACCCAGCTAATTTCCCAAAATCTGATCATATGATAAAACATGAGAATTTATTTTTTCTTTTTTTGGTCAGGCCAAGAAATTTTCCACATTCCCTTGTATATTCAAGTCTGTTTTTATACCCTCTAGAAAGAAGAAAAATGAGGGCTTCAAATAAAATTTCTTAACAAATATTTTATTTTTTAACTCTTGAAAAATCAAGTAGAATTTTATTTTTGTTTACTAATTTATAAAAAGTGATCTAAAAATGATATTGTATTAATATCACTGTTGTGCGGATTGTGCAAACATTTTCCAGCTGTCTCTAGTTTTTTTAAAAAAGTGCAGCAAACTTTTGCACACACTAATACTTATTTGAAGAAGACATTAAAGTGAGAATTTGAATTAATTTTAATTTTGTTCATATTTAATTGAGTCAAGTGTAAATGACCTTGAATTGAGTACATGTAAGCTTACGAAGGATTAATTACTTCTATTTGCAGAGGCTCTAATCAAAAATTTTGTTCTTGGGAATAATGAGTTGACAGATATTTTTCTCTTTTCTAAGAAAAAGAAAAGAAGTACTTGGTATAAGGGTATTAAGTATTAACTTATATATATATATATATATATATATATATATATATATATATATATATATATATATATATAATGTGTGTGTTGGCATATTGGATGCACTCAGATTTTGGCATGGAATATTTAAGAGAAAAATGCACACATCACAACCAAAAAATTAAAATTATAACCTTACCTTTATGTGACATTCTCACTAATCATGAAGAAACACTTACAGTATTAGTACAAATTATACGACTGATACTTTTTTTTTTTAATATAATTCATATAAGCTATAATTACCAGGACAGTTTTTGGGAAAAGAAAAATTTTAGTACATGCCATCATGCATTTATTGCAAATTGTTTTAGTTGTTTTTTAGGGAGCAACATCTACACATAATTCATAATAGCTACAAAGAAATCTACTGATATCTAAACACTGGTATGTATGGTATTAGGAAGGAACAAATATGTTACTTGTTAGTAAATGAAATCCCATACCATACATACAGGAAAACTAATTCCAATAGTTATATATCAACAAAAACAGGCACAAAGCAAGCAGCAATATACCAGTCAAAGCAAATATTTCTATAAAATTGGATTTTTTTACAAAACAAGCAGTAAAATATTGTGCAATTCCATAAATTTCTTAATTTGTTAGGTGAATTTCTCGGATATTTTTTCATTGATAGCAGTTTTGTTCCTTTCCAGGAGCTAAGTTCTACGCGTGCACCAATTCCTAGTGAATCCACATTTTTTTTGTGGTCTTCATGTCTCTCTCACACTTGATACTGCTGTGTTGGGTAATTTTGTGCATATTTTTTTTTTTTTTTTTTAAATTTGCGTCCAATAGGCAGATGAGTAGAAGATCAAATATAGATAGGAATCTGGTGAAATGATAGGATAAAGAACAAGTAGGAAACAGATTCCAATCTAACATGTTTTGCTTTATTAAAGCTTCATCAGAGATCAAGATAGAAATGATAAAAAATGATAAAAAGCAATTAATCTGCATCTTCTTTGCTTTTATCATTTCTATCTTGATCTCTAAAGTGAAACATGTTAAATTAAGATCTGTTTCCTACTTGTTCATATATAATGTGTGTGTGTGTTTTGCTGGTCTTTTCCTGGAATTCTTGTGTGTATATGTGCAGTGTGTATCTATTGTCATAGCTAAGTTTTATTTGTCGTTTGTTCGCTTCTTAAAACTTAAGTCAAGAATTTTAATTAAAACTGCAAAAATCTCGTCCCCACAAAAAACAAACAAATATTTGTGCAAAGAAAGCAAAACCCTAAATGTTTCAGTCTGCCGTTTATCATTTGATCTGCTGCTGAGGTGTCAAAGAAAGCAACAACAAATAAATAAAAAAAAAAATAAAAAAAATTTAAAAAAAATCTGAAATTTGTTCCTGTTAACTTTCTAGCTGTGAACATTTTCCATATGACTGGTATTTTGATGTGATAAGGTAGATCAATGAAAGACTTGTATTTAGAACGTTAGATTCAAATTGTAGATTGCATGAAGCTTTATTTATTAGTCAGCCCAGAAAATGTAATGATCAGTTTCTAGTGTGACTTTTTATTGCATATAACACAAGGTTGCATTTTTATGTTTGGCATCACAAAATTGCCATGTTCTTTTGGCTACAACATAGACTATCCATGGTGAAGCATTACAAGTTATGAATATTCTTAAAATATCTGCAGAAAGAAAGGAATAACACTAGAGTCTAGAGTTTTAAATAAAGCTTATCTATTTTTAAGTTGATACTTGATGCAGCTATATCATTCAAAAAGATTAAGTTGAAAAATATTTGTTGCATAAAATGCTTCAGAACTTTTTAAGCCATGAAGTACAGATGTACTTAATTGTACAAGGGGATGCTGAAAAGTTTTGAGCCTAACTCATTTTTCAAATCAGTATTTTGTGCTGAAAACTTTTTAATAATCCCTTGGAAAGGGTTAGAAAGTGAACATTCTAACCACTCAGACATGTGCCCATAATATATATATATATATATATATATATATATATAGGTTTAATACAAATATAAAATTTGTCACTTAGCTTTTTCATATATAGTCATCCACAGATAGACTGTTTCACTATATCACAGCTCCTCAGTGTGGCTAAACGTCCGATTGCTTCAAGCCGGGATCAAAACTTGACTGATTTGGCATCAGTCAGATATCTTATCTCTAGGCTATCATTGCATCGCAGAAAGGAAGAGAATTTTAACGTTTTTCTCTATATGAAATACGTCAATGGCTCAGTGAACTCAATTTCAATTTACTTGAAGAGTAATGCTTAATAGCAGTAAGAGCCGCTAAGTTTTTTATCTAATTTTTCTTGTCTTCTTTTCTGGACGTAAATTATGTAGAAATTGTAAATTTTCAGTCGTTTTTTTTTTTTTTAATGAAACATATACCTTCCCACTGAGACGGGATGCGACAGAAGGGCAGTTATTTAATGTGGAAATGAGCGTGTATACTTGGGTTATTGGTTAGAATTTGCCCATCCCCAGCTTACATAGGATAGAGCACAAAGCTTGTCTTAGCTGATCATGGCTGCAGAACAGATACTACACTTTCATCATAATCTCTCTCTATATATATATATATATATATATATATATGGTCCAATATATCAACTCCACCAACAGTCCCATGTGCACCATCCCAGATTTTAATGAATTTTTAGTATGTTATACTGACCTATGAGAAACTAAATAAAAACAAGATTTTAGCTTCCTTAGACACTTGGCTCTTGAAATTTACTGTGATTTGCCAAATTTGAACCTTCATAACTTTGCTTTCTAAGGAGATACAAAGTTTATTTTTGGTAATCCTATAATCTAATGTTTAGATTTTATTTTTATTTTCTATCATTTTATAGTTATAAGCTGTTAAAAAAAGGGAAAATTGCTATTTTTGCTTTTTTGGTGTATTTTACTACCTATAGAAACCAAACCATTAGCAAGAGAACAAAAAATAAAGTAGATTATAATCATCTGATGACTTTGTGAAATATTTATTTTGCAAGTATTACATGAATCCTTTTCAAATTCTCTTGAAAAAACTCAAATTTTAGGCTTTTTTCAGAAACTTAGTAAGTATTGTAGGTATTTGAATTTATAATTTGCTGAATTATAGATCTACCTTTCACTTACTAAAATTAAAAAAAAAACCTTATTCAGTGCTAATTTAGTAAACACTCCAACAAAAATGACAGATTTTGCTTTAAAATTCAAAACTATTTTGATCCTTAGAATCTATGGTACACTGAATTCAATGTATTTGTCTTCCTGCATTGCATCAAAATGCTGGACAGTCTCCTCAAAGATCAGGAATATATTTGAAGTAACAGAAATATGGTTCTAAAGAAAGATGCTGTGGATAACATGGGCTGAAAATGTAAGCAATGATGAGGATTTGGAGAGAATGGAAACAAAAATGAAATACTTGACATCAGGAAGAGGCAGTTGAAATTTTTGGAGGATGTAATTAGAGGAATGAGGGCTTGGAAAATTTGATACTTACAGGACAGATTGAGAGAAAGAGGGACAGGAAAGCAGTGCATAACATAGTTGATGGTCTTGAGTAAATGGATTGTAGGGTTTAGGAGAAATGACAAAATTTATTAAGAGCTACAAGGGACAGGAAGATGTGGAGGAGCATGATCGCTTACATCCTGAAAGGACACAGCACATAGATTTTGAAGCCTTTCAGACTCTGGCTCCAGCCTTTTCTCAGGCTCCAATTCAAAAGTTGGAATAGGCTCAGTTTTATAAAAAAAAAAAAAATCACTCTATATCTTACTCCTTAAATATGATTTTTTGACTATTTATGATACATATTTACCTAACATTCTAAAAAAAATTTTAATATTTTTTAATTTTAATGGGAATTTTCAAGTTCCTATTATTTTGTTAAACTTAAATTCTTATTTTCTGCCTATTGTTTTCAATAGTTGGATATTGAAAGCTTTATTAAAAAATCCAGCATCATTTTGATAAATAAGAAGCCTATAGTTTTTTTTCTCCAGATATTAAAATTTAGGATTACCAAATATCAACTTGGTATCTTTAGAATTCAAAGTTATGAAGTTCCAAAGTTGGTAAATTGTGCTATTTTGAAATCAGCAAAAATTGACACCAAATTTCAAGAGATCAAAAGTCCTGAAGCAAATGTCTAAAGAAGCTAAAATTTTAGGGTTTCTAGTTTCTAATTCTTATTTTTTTATGTACCATGTCCTCTCAGGATGTAGCTGATCTTGGCTCTCCACAATTTCCTGTCATTTGTAGCTGTCAATATATTTTGTCTTTTCGTTATTTCTTCTAAAACCTGCTATGCCATCCATTTACTCAATCTTGTCCAGTTTGTTATGCAGTGTTTTCCTTTGTCCCTCTTACCTTCATTCTGTCCTGTGAGTATCAGATTTTCCAAGCCCTCTTTCTTCATTATATGCCTTAGAAATTTCAACTATCTCTTCCTGATGTTAAGTATAAGTTTCCTTTTTGTTTCCATTCTTTTCTAAAACCTCGTTGTTGCTCACATGTACAGTCTATGATATCCTCAGCATCTTCCTGTAGAACCACATTTCTGTTGCTTCATGTCTCCTCTCTAAGGAGATTATCGAGCATTTACTGCCATATAGGAGGAAAGATATCACATAACAGTTCAATAGTCATTACTTTGTTTCAAACAAAGATTTCCTATTTCTTAGTATTCTGCTTAGCTTTTGGAAAGCATCTTTGGCTATTCCAATGCACCTTTGGATTTCAATGTTGCACTTTTCATCCTCTGTTAGAACACTTCCCAATTATTTAATTTTTTTGTGCTTGTTTGATTTTGTTATCTCTGATTAGTAATTTGAAATTTAGGCTCATTCTTTTGCTAAGAACCATGCATTCTGTCTTCTTGCAGTTTATATTTAGTCCTTTCTTCACGCATTCTTTCACTAAATTCTGTAGGATATTTGCAGTTTTTTTTTCCCTGTATTTCCTATCAACACTATGTCATCTGCAAAGGTGGGTATAACATACTAAAATGTCATCAAAATCTGAGATGTGCCTGTGGGAATTTCCAAGAATTTGTTGAATGAGTTGATATGGGGTTACCCATATATATAAAACCCCATATCAACTCATTCAACAAATTCTTGCTATATATATATATATATATATATATATATATATATATATATATATATATATATATATATATACACACACAAAATATATTCACATTTAAATTTTCTTAATTAGTATTTATTTAATAAGATAAACATAATTCCTAACTTTATAGCCTAATGAGTTAAAATATCTCTAATTTTTGTGAACCTCAGAAATTCCAGATTTCATTTATAATGTTGCAGCTGAACCGGCTCTGCCATTGATAATCATTATAAAGTTAGCAGTTTAATTTATGCATGAACCATTTTTGAGGCTATCCATTTCTTTGTTGTGAGAAATTTGGCCTCAGGAACAGAGAATTTGCACTTAGTATAAAGCAAACTTGAAACTGTTTTTCCTTGTTATGATCTGAAATTGTTTTTTGACGATTATAATGTCTGCCAAGTAAGTAATCGCCTGATAGAAACAAGGTGTGAGGAAAATGTAGAATTCTTTCATGTACTTAAGTGGGTGTTCATACTTTTCAAAACTTAATGGACTGATTGAACAATTGTTTTTTTCTTCTCTTTGTTTTAGTTTTGAGTGAAATATTTTGTTCAAACAGCAAATGAAATAAGAAGAAAGACATTAAATATTATTTGGTGGAGAAATACTTTAGAAGTATTATGTTGAAAATGGGCTAAAAAAAATTTAAAATGTGTAAAATACATCCAGGTTAAATTTGTTACATATTGTTAGTCTGGCACAAGGTCAGAATAGAATGGCTCTCAGTAAAAAATAGAAAATGAGACTAAAAAATGGTCTATGAGACTAGATTGCTAATGATTTCTCTATATCAGGGGTATATAAAAATATCTATTAATTTAAACGTAGTCTGGCATAGGGCCACTTTTTTGAAGCCCAAAATTACAATACAATTTGTGAAGTCCTGTTTTGGATGGTTGTCACAGTCTGGTAACTAGCAAAGTTTCCACAGTGCGACCAACATCCAAATTGTTATAAAATATGTGTATCTCAGCTTACAGAGGTACTTCAAGAATTCTGTAGCTTTATGAAGAATTTAGTTTACACAAAAAATTTATTTTCCAACATGATCTCCTTTGCTGATTCACTTAATTCAGTGCTGAATAATAATAACTTAGTGTAAGAGATCTTGGATTGCAAAAGAAATATTTGTTGCCCATTACTTCCATAACGAAAAGAACAAATCTCAAGTTCAGACTCGAACATCAGGGTCAGAAAGACATGTTGAAATCTTGATTCACAGGTACCATGTCACAAATCTCAATGCACATAACCAGTCAGAAAAATGACTCACTCACAGATGAACATGGTAGCCAAATACACAAATTTTGCTTTTCATACCTGATTCGAGAACACCAACTGCTGGGAGAGGACACACAATATTAGCATATCCAAAATACTTATAGTGACTCCTACGACTGACTTGTTTCTAATTTGAATATTCCATCTTCAGCATATTATGCAGAATACGTGTCCTTTTTTCAGCAGGTAACTTTCTTTTTTGCCACATTTTCCATCATAGGATACATGGAACACACTGTCGCTTGGTTTGATGAGGTAATTCACTGTTTTCTTCACTAAACTTACATTGAACAACAGTATACAGAGAAATTTTCAGATCCAGATTCACCTCATGTTAGGTAATGGACTTATTGATACTGGCCTGCCTCATGGCTAAGATAGTTGCATATATCTCCATTACACTAATGATTAGTTTTTAAGACCAGGTAATAATTTTAATGTTCAAGGCAGTTAGGTCCTCTTTACCTGGAAGATTACAGCGACACACTCTTCCTATCTCTTCAGGTTCTCTTATTTGGATTTGGGTTGATGATTAGTAAATGTCCAAGTAAAACCTTTTTATTAAAATTGTTTACTTTTTTTTTCTTAATCAATTCACTTCAAGCAAGGGGCTAATGCTACTAAGATGCAAGGGGATAATGAAAATCAATATAGATATGATTTCAGTTTCTTTTAGTCAGAATTATTATTAGCTTGTACTAATTATAAATAATTACTTTTGTTTTTCTCTTGATTATACATTAATCTATTTGGACTAGTCTCTTCATTTTGGTTGTTGTAGTCACAGTGTTTGTACCTGTTATGCTCTTCATTCCTTCCCAGTTGTCTACTAACTGGTAACATTCTGGAAACTAAACCTTATATTCAATCCAAGAAAGTATATTAGTACTTACATTTCACTGTTCATACCAAAGCAGATCTCATGTCAATTCATCCTTGTAATACCATTTTTAGTTCCTTTCACTGACTATGTAACTTTAACTGCCTAACCCACTGATTGAACTATGGCACAATTTATTGTCCTAATAGATCAATCTGTTATAATTCTATCTAGAAATTTAAGCAAAAATTAGATGACTTGTACTTTTAATATTCCTCTGAAATGAAAAAAAAATAGCAGATTTTGATATTTTTATGAAAATTATGAACTTTGTATATTCTTTATGAAATATCTAAAAAAAAATAGTTCCCTAATTTTAGGTTAAGAATTACTGATTTAAGAATTGTTAGAATTAAAAGAAAAGTATATTTTAGTTGAAAAAATCCAAATTAGTTGTTGTCATTTATGCCCTAATAGATTATTTCTATGTAATAATCATATTCATTTTTGTTATAGAAATGACAGTAATATTGTTGGAATATTGCTTGATTTTTATTAATATTGCTTTTCATGACACGATAAGACTAGTTAGGAAAATTAAGAAAATTTTTATCACATTTTCATACATGTCTGAAGATCAAATGACTGATTGGTGTTTGATATATGTTGTTAAAAATAAAAATACGTAAGACACACCCAAGCTGTTTATATGATTATAATCTACAGTAAACATTAAATATTGTCCCCAAGTTTCACATCTGTACTTGTAATATACTTGGAGCTATGAATGATCAAAATTTGTTGAAAGTCTTTATGCTGTGAAATTTCAAGGTGCTCTGATTTTAAAATTATTAAAAATACATATCTAATGTTTGGAATTTATAAATAAATTTGATCAAGAAACGTGGATTTTAAAAGATTTTTCTGTTTGTTTCACGTCTACATTTGAAGATCAGTTTGTTTCATTGATTTAACAGTTGGTTAGCATTTGTGTATTTAATTATTGCAATTTTTTCTTGTATACACAGATTGTATGTAGGTATGTATATATGTGTAGGTGCAAAATGTGTGTTGATATTGCGTATCACACAACTTTGTGTTTTTTGTGTGATTCTTCATATGTTGTTGGATCTATGACTGTCTTGCTGATGTATACCACACCTATATTTCTAAATTGACATCTTTTGTATCATAATCCATACATCATCTTACTCAGTTTTTTATTTTTTCTATTTCTATTTAACTTTCTAAATTGATTTGTTTTATTTATCTGTATTTAGAATTCCTTCTTTTATGTTTGATATTATTATCATTATTGTAATGTCTATTTATTATTTGTATTAAGGACCCTTTTATTAGACTAACTAATTTGTAATTGGGTTGGTTTGTATTGCCTAAAACAATGGGCCATATCAGACAATTTGCTGTATAACTCAATGTACTAAGTTTCAAATGTTAAAGGAAAAAATTCTTGGTTGGGCCAGTCTGTTTAGGCTTACTACTACCCATCCATCCTTTCCTTTAATCTCATCTGTTTAAAAGTGCCTGTTCACCTGATCACTTTTCTCCTTCCCCCACTTCTCTCATATCTTCTCTCTTGTTTTCCCTTCCCCCTGTCAATCTAATATATCCGTTTGGTGTATTGTCTCCATCTACTAAGGGACTTTGATCTAAAGAGTGAATATCTTCAGTATTAATGAAATAAATTATAACCAAATGAATATTTAAGGATTTCTTCATGATATTATGATATTATAATGCTCTGTAGTCTACATTGAGCTCTCCCTGGATGAATATTCTCCTTGGAATTATCCCTACCAGTCACAAACTGGTAATATATATATATATATATATATATATATATATATATTCATTCAAACATATTTCATTAAATTACATTGTAGCTGTGATAAAATCTGCATTTTGCTGTGATGGTGATTTTTTTAAAAACATATGCATGAACACACTCTTATTAAAATTGTATTAATTATATAAAATTAATACAAGTAAAAGCTTTCTCACTTAGCTGATTAATTTGCTTTCAGCATCCCAACTCCAGTGTTTCATAGACAGACCCTCCGGGAATCACTCTGTCCACTCATCAGTGGGTATCAGCAATTGACTGCTTATACTTATTGATTTTTCTTTTTTTAAATGCATTTTTCATTGGTGCAAATTTTTATTTTTCATTGTGTGTGTGTGTGTACACGCATATGTACCCATATATTAGTTTGCAGTATTTTTTATTTAAAAGAAAGTTTTCTCCTGTATATTCAGTCTCTAATTTTTTTTTTTTTTAAAGTGAGCTTATAGAACTTTTACACACACCTAATATATTGGTTTGCTTATTAAGAAGAGAATTTACTTAATAAACTGAACAATCTTTTTGGTCAGGCCAATATAATCAAATCAAAGGAAAGAAAATTTAATTTTGAAAATTATAAATCAGATTTGTTTTGTGTTTGGTACAATGCGAAACTTAAACATAAAGCAAGAGAAGCAGATGCTACTGACAAAATAAAACAAGATATTTGCTTACACTATTTACATTGTTCCTTGAAGACACGTGGCCCAGTGGATAAAAGCGTTGGTTGAATCCAATGACTTGACCCAAATAGTTGTGAATTCAAAACCTGGCTACAGCTGAGGTAAACGAAAAAATTTGGAGAGACAAAGGGTGATAACTGATACTGAAACAAGAGGCCTGGCATGTGGAACTAGAACAATCTACTCCAGTATGTGAAATAAAGAGTTCAGTTTGAAATTCCAATTACCTGAAGAAGGCTAGCACATACAATGGCCAAAACGTTGTGAATATGGTAACATAAATGAAGACAACAGTCTGAACAATGTAAATGTAAGTGAATAATTACAATACTTCATCTCAGAAATATAGTCCAAGATATATGCCTTCCAATTACAGTATAATCTTCAGCACTGTAATAACATTATTGACGCTTGTTCGTTAAATGTTTCCCTGATGATAAGTAAAATTCAGACATTTCTAAATTGCAAAAAATAACATTTTGTACCACCATTAAAAATAATAAACATTTTATATCATTGCAGATTCTTGGGATTGTGTGGCTACAGTATTTTTTATTGACACTGCTCACAATATCATCTCCTATGTGGAAACAATATGGAGAATTTTAAAACCAGGAGGATTCTGGGTAAATTTAGGTAAGTAAAAAAAAAAAAAAAAACTTTAAATTTTTATTTTTTAGTCTATATGACAAAATGTCTGGTTATACATTGTATTATAGAAATGTTTGAAATTATTAAAATTTTAAGCTGACTGTATCACTTCTTAAGTTCAGATTTGAATTTCTCTTTATTTAAAAAAAATGTCATTTTGTTATTATGTGACCTTTTTAAATTGGAAAAATAAATTCTGTGGTTACAATGTCTCATGAATATATATATATATATATATATATATATATATATATATATATATATATATATATATATATATATATATTTAGGTCAAATGTCAGAATGTTAGTATTTCAACTATAATACCTGGGTTCTTGGTTTTGAATCTCATTAGGGTTAAGGAGGTGATTTCTTGATGATAATAGTCTGGGGAGATGATCCCAGTATGTAGCACCAATGGGAAGAGTGTTTGAAAACCATGTCATGAGTTAACCCAAATCGTATGAGTGAAATTGCATAGACAAAACTGCTGTTCAGAAGACATCAATTGTTGTACAAGCATGAAGTTACAAGTTGTCATAACTGAGAGCCTGAGTATACTGGCCTTGATCCTGCCAGATTGAGTTGTTTTTTTTTTTTTTTTTTTTCTAAGCATTTCACCCCAAAGCGGGAGAGCCACTAACACGCGAGGGGTTACAGAGAGTGTGAGCGATATTAAAGAGGCGTGATAGAAAAAAGGATGAAGAGAAGGACAGGGAATAGATCAAGGCATCTGGAGATGTCAATTGACATTACATTTGAATAGTTGATTATAGCTATCAAGGAAACAAGTAATAGGAAGGGAATTCCACAGACGGGAGGTGCGAGACATGATGCTATTGGAGTAGAAGAGATGGCCACATTTAACTTTTTCGACGGGTGGTTTTTTGAAAGGGTGGGATTGAGATGCCAGCATTGTAGCATGTTTAAATTCATGCAGTCTGGGAAAGTAGCTCGTTGGAGCAGTTACTGTGAAAGTATTTGTAGAAAAGACAGAGGGAGGTGACAGCACGTCTGTGAGAGAGCGACTATTGACGAGATGCCGGATCAGGGTCAATCACATTGCATATACATCTCTGGATTTTGTTGAGGACCTTAACACAAACAGCAGGGGCACTAGACCATATATGACAGCAATATTTCATGCAAGGGTGAATGGTTGATTTATAGATTTGAAGGATGGACTTGGGTGAGAAAAAATTTCTGGTGTGACACAGGAAACCAACTTTCCTTGTGGTGGATGAAGCAATTGATTCAATGTAATTGTTCCATCTCAGGTCAGCGGACAGTGTGAGACCAAACAGTCGCAAAGAGGTGCTCTCATGAAGTTGAGCATCAGACATTCTGATTGGAGGCAGGGATAGTTCCCTGTGGTGAGTAATAGAGAGTAGTTTTGTTTTTGAGGCATTAAAGTTAACCAGCCAATTCCTGCCCCAGTCTAAAATCGATTAGAGGTTTTTTTCAAGACTAATGACCAGGTTAGTTTTGTCAGCAATACCAGATTTGCTTTTGAGGCATGAGGAAAGAGTAGTGTCGTCTGCATAGATGCCTACTTGGGAACTGATTACATCAAAGGCCTTGGGGCAGACCTGCATTTGTGGGAAAGGAACCAGAGGAGAATCCATTAAGGATGACCTTCATTACATGGTTTGACAAGAATGATCATATTAAGTCAAATAATCGACCTGAAATTCTGTATCCCTGAAGTTTACGAAGAAGGCTGGCATGCCAAACCCTATCAAACACTTTAGAGATATCTAGAGCCATGGCACGAGCTTCTCCGTTATTGTGAAGTGCTTGGTAAACAATTTCAGTTATGGCTGTGAGCACATCAACTGTAGAATGAGCAAAGCTTGTCAGAGAGCAGATCATGGGATATAAGGTGCTTAACCACTTCGGCATTGATTAAAGCTTCAAAGTGGTAGGAGGCTGATAGGAAGGTAGTTAGTGTTCTGAAACTATGACTAAGCTCTGCACGGCATAGTTGCACTATAAAACACATGTTGGTTCTGTTGGTATTAAATGTTTCTGAGAATGTGAGCATGCATTTGCAACAGGGATTTGAAAAGTTTAAAAGTAGGTAATTTCAGATTAATGGATGTTTATGTCATCCAGTTCAGTTTAATGATGACTATTAGAAATAGAACTCTTACAGTTGAAGAATTAGTGAGACAAAATCAAGCTATTCAATGGTTCACTGCCATCTGCAATTAGATTTTCAAAATATGTTTCCCATGATTTAACAGATGTCAAGCATAAAGTAGATATCTGCATTTTTGGACAGAATGCATATTTTACAAGAATATAAAACAATGCAGACAATGGCTTTTTGAAGGTAAAGAGATTAAAGCTCACCCTAAAATGAACCTCCATCCAAGGAAAATTATGGTATCTGTTTGGTGGGTTAATTGGCAGAGTTCATATTGACTTGCTATCAGCCAGTGTGACTGTTATAACAGACATTGATCGTCAAGAGTGGGATCATTTAAACACTGCTTTAAAAAAAAAAGTTGACTTAATTTAAACAGTTATAAAGATGTAGTGTTTCATCAGGAAAATGTGCAACGGCATGCAGCAAAGATCACACCTAAGAAGACTAAAGTGATCAGTTGAGAAAAAAAAAGATTCTACACATTTCTTATTCTCCAAAATTCCAGAGTTTACAAAACCCACTTGGACTAGTTCTTCAAATCTATAAAAAAAAAAGGTGGAAACTACCCTCTGTTCTTTTCTGCCAAATTGAAAGACTATTACAAAAATGATATAAAAATGTGTGTATTGTTGGAAGTTATTGATAATGACAGAAGCTGTAATTAACATAAACTTCTGACCCTAGATTTGGAGATTATTTAGAGAATGAGATATATAATCTGGAACTATGTGGGAGCAAATACAACATTTATTCACTAAGACACTCCAACAATCTTATTAAAAATAAAAGAAATCACAAAAATACAGGAGATGTTTTTTTATTGAAAAAGTTTTTAAGTAAAATCTGGTCATATTTCGTCATTTTACAAGAATAAAAATAATCTGGAATAATTCATCAGGGTAAAAACTATATTCATTTGGCATGGCACATTGCTTTCTGTTTCATTGGGCACAAAGATTTTTATGAGACATTGCTGCAATCACTATAGATCAAGTGTTAAAGACAGATAAGCAATATTTTTTGGCTGAACTGTAAAGCAATAAAACTGTTTTAAACATTGTTGAAGTTTCACTATTTTTAATCTATCATTCTAGATAGTTGTTGGTTTATAATTCTGCTCAATATGTGAGTGTCAAATTCTCCAAGTCCTCTTTCCTCATTAAGTGTCACAGAAAATTCAACTGTCTTTTTTTTTAATCCTCAGCACAAGTGTCCTTTTCATTACCATTTTGCTTAAAACTTGTTGCTCACATGTTAAATCCATGGTATTTTCCGTATTCTTCTGTAGTAACACATCTTTATTGCTTTATATCTTCTCTTCGCCTGTGAGGAAATTGTCCAGCATTCATTGTCATATACGAGGTTTGATATTATATAGCAATACAGTAACTGCAGAAAGGAAAAGATAGGAAGTCAGGATTTTGGTTATAGTTTATCTTTTGCATAATACTCTTTTGGTTGAGAAATTTGAAACCAACATTTAAAAACCCTCTTTGACATTGTAGAATCATGGCTATAAATGGTTACTCTGTGTTATTAAGCTTATAACTATGATTTTTAAACCTATCACTGTCTGTAACAAAGGAACTTTTTGAAAAACTGATACTTAAAAATTTAGAATTTCGGTAGCTTACTTTCTAATGACACTACTTGTTCTTTTTGTCCTGTTGTAATTGTGTTGATGATGATGATGATGGTGGGGGTTGTTTATGCTTGTCTATTGCACACACGCGCACACCTCATGATGTGCAGACTTCATGTCTATTCTGACAGAAGTGTCTTAAGATTTCCATTGTTGAGTTTAGAAAATAAGATATTGTCAGAGCTGAGCATTCTTAATGAAAATTCTTCCAAACTGACGTTTTTCTTTTATTTGTCTCTACTTTCTGCCGCTCTCTATACCAGTGACTGACGTCTTTTATTGATTTATAATATTAAAAATTCAACAGCAGCAACTAAAAGTTTCTTTTACAATTTATAATAGAATTTGACTCTTTGCCCTTCCTAAGACATGGTATGACCACTTGTGAAATGTAATCTCAATAACACAATAGTCATTTTTACCAAAATGGATTTTCTATCCTTGGTCGTAACACTCCTTTATAGAATTGCATTTTGAAAAATGATCTCTTTCTATTTTAGTCTACAGTTAATAATTGAATTAATTTCATTTTTTTCTTTCACCCATATCTTCCAGTTTCCTTCCCCTCCCCCATGGTGAGAAATTATGTCTACTGTAAATTTCCTAATGCAATTATAATCACTGTGTCTGTCTCTTGTGAAGTGGTAGCGCCATTGTGTTCACCAAGTTCAGCGTTCTAACTTTTTAAGATTTGACTCTAATGTAATAGTTCTTTGACTTTTAAACCACTCAGAATTTAGCAGCTGTCATGTTTGGCCTGGTGATATAAGGTAGTTACATTATTTCTCATTGATGCCAATAATGAGTGTTCAAACCTATGGTTTTGAATACTGCTTTTCATAGCACCTAAGTTTTCTCTGCTTGAAAGGAACATTGTGTTGCAACACAATCTTGTTATTACTTATAACCAATATTTATCTGTTTCTGAACCAAGTAAATGCTTATATAATTTTTAAAAAATAGAAAGGAAAATATCTGTTGATTTTAATATTAAATAACCCAAAAAGGGATTTACATGTCATAATATCAACTAACCTAAGCTCATTAATTTTTTTTTTTTTTTTATATTGTGTATATCCATATTTCATTAGTAATGCTTTGCAGTAATTCTTCACCTCTGACAATCCATTCTTTCTTGATTTTCAATGTAGTTCTAGAATAAAATCATTTACTTTATCAATATAAAAGCCCTAATTTGTTAGTTAGTCTTATTTCATCATTGACAGTTGCTTTCTTCCTGATTTTCAGTTAATTTCTATAGTAAAATCATTACTTTAACCCTTTAGAATTCACATTACATACATATACACACACACACACACACACACGCACTTTGGCTATTAAGTGGTTAAAGTCAAATTTTAAACTATTAAATTTGACTTTTGGTATTTAATGTGTTTCAGGAGATGTTTGTGAAAGATGTATGTAGAAAAATGTATGTACAGATGGATGAACACTGTTTTAAATGGCATTGCCCTTCAGGCTTTGTTGTTTAGTGAAAAGACAAAAGTTATTTGAAAATCTTATTTGAGATAGTAAGAATTGATATGGTGCTGATAATAAAAGAATTTTTTTTTCTTCTTTTGGTTTTATTCTTTTTAAATTCCTTTCGTTCGTGTATTGACAAGACAAAAGAAAGCAAAACCAAAAATCTTGAACTGTTGAAGCAAAAGTAATTAAGCTCCTCCTTATTCACTTGGAACCTGCTGAATTGAAGAATCCTTGGTCTTTGGAACAAATAAAAATGCTGCATCTCTATTTGCAAACAATGACTAAGAATATTGACCCTTGTCACCTATGCAAGTTAATACTTTATTGCTTTAGCTGTTTGTTGTGTAAAAAGGTTTTCTTTCTTTCTTTTCTTTTTCTGCAGGATCATTCCCCATCCCCACACTTCTTTTAACAAGATCAGAATTTGATGGGATTTTACTTGCATGACTCTGTTCCAAAGGAAGATGTCATGAATTTGCATTTGGCTTTCTCTTGGTTCTTTGCTACTGACATTATCTCCAGCTTTTCTTCCTCCTGTTAATACATACCCAACCTCCAACTTTTTTTTTCTTTTCTTCCAATCTCCAATCCCCAACTTTGTGACCAGTATTCTTTAAAACCATCAGGATTATATTTGTTCTTTCAGCAGAGCTCAGACGTGTTAACTTTTTGTTGCTGGATTAATCGAGAAGAAACAAAAATGATATTGGATTCCTGAAAAAATTGCATTGGCGACTCTTTTTATTTCAAGTCAGGTCCAGTCACTTATGCCTGTTGCTGTTTTATCCATTCCAGGAAGCATAACATTGGAATATTCCAACTAACTGGAAAGAGCAGCTTTCTCTTTTTCTTCTCCATTCAGAATGTTACATGGTTTGGATAGTTGTCCCTTTGAAAAATTAAATCAATAATCTGAACAACTCTTGAAATATTAATAAGTTCTCACAGAATTACAGGATGTAGAGTTTATTCTTGTTAGTAACTAGCAGTAGAGCCCGGTGTTGCCCGGGGATGTAACAGTAAGAGATAGATCAAGTATCGACAATCATAAAGACTGAAAAATAAAATTGACAAAGATTATTGTTTAAGACGCATGTCTTAATTAGTTTTTTTTTTTTTATGAATTGGTCAAACTCAAACAAAAACATTGTTTTCAATTGTTATGAGTCTACTGATTGAATAGATTTTTATTATAAACAATTGTCTTGTAAATGGAATTTTTAAAGCATTCTGAATGTAAAAATAAAGAAAAAATCGGTTGAAAAATGTAGGAAATCCGATCCCATATATAAATGAACACACACACACACACACACACACAAACAACCTGGGTTTTATAATAAGTATAACTCAATATGAGTTGTCCCCCTTTCATTCTGGCGACAATGATGCTTCTTAATCGTGTTTTCAAATTGATTTCCTGCAAAAACAATTGTGTTTTTCCAATTTTTGGCACTGTCAGAACCACTGCAAGGTAATTTTACGTAGTCCTGTGAAGTTTTGTTGAAATTGGTTGAAAAATGTAGGAAATCTGATCCAATATTTAAACGAACACACACACACACACACAACCTGGGTTTTATAATAAGTATATGATATTAGTTATTCCAAACTACTCTAGTTTACACAACAGAAATATATCAAAATAGTGAAATTTACTTCAATTTCAACTGTTGACATCATGTTGATTTTTAGGCTATTTTGATAAAATTAATATTTAAACAAAATTTAATCTTTTCTTTTTCTAAAAATACAATTTTTTTTTTCTTGTGAATGATGAGTTTTTAATCTATGTCTCTTTAAATTATATCACTATTTTAATGATGGCTGTTTCTTTTTCTGCATTTTCAATGCTGATGATTTCATAATTCTTCTCTGAATTCTTCTTGCTACACATATCAAAATAGTCACATCTTAAAGAAAAAAAGGATGCTTTGGCGAGCTTAAGATAAGGTTTGAAGCTGTCTTTTACAAAAAGTTTTAAGTTGAAAACTTTACTAGATGATATACCAGAGAAATTCAACTCTTAAAAAAACTGAAAAGTGCACCTTCTTCTCATCTTTAATAATCAATTTTATAACTCTGCGCACATACAGCTTGAGATGCAGGCAAATCAAAAATGGATTATACTGCTTTCATTTTTTGCAAAAACGTTGGGTCTGGTTAGACACATTGAAATTTGTGTTGCTAAGTGAATGAACATTGCCAGTCGAAATCCCCATTTTAAATCAGACTTGTTTCATCAATGGATGTTACAGTTTAAATCTTTTTTTATATTTTCTTTAATGGTGCATATTAAAACTGTATAAATTATTTATTATTTAATTATTATTACGTATTTTGCTCAAACTGTCATGATGAAATTACTTTTGCTTCAGCTGTTGCATTTTCTTTAAAAAAAACCATTAAACAGAATACATATTATAAAATAAAAAATAAATATATAAGCTGGATAGATTTTTTAATAAAATTTTTTAAAAAATTGCCCATTTTTCCTTTTAATGATCATTCATTTCATTTATATTCATGACTGGCAATATTTTCTCTTATTCTTGGGATTTAGGGCACAAATTGAACATTTATCTAGTTTTCTTTTTAAAAATTGAAACCAGATATATTTTATAAAAATTGAATAGGATATATGTTTTAGCCTAACATTGACATGGATCCAGAAAAAATGAAAATGTGATTAAGGAATTTCCAAAATGTAATCATTTTTTTTTCTTTCCTTTTTTAAGATTATTTTTAACTCATTCTAGGGATTAGGTCGTATTTTTGGAGGTTAAAATGGAGTAGTTACATTATCTTAAAAAAATAAACAGGAGACATTTTAAATGATTTGAAATTAAACTTATTTGAATATTCAGAATTACCCTAATGTGTCAATTTTTTTTTAAAAAACTATTTTGTTTTTGAGGTCACACTTTTCCTCAATGTTTAGGCTGGTCATATCTAATAATTATTGATTCCATTAGTATTATTATTCAAGATTACCTATATGCCATAACATTTATAATGATTTTTCACTTGTTTGAAGACTGTATCTTCAATTACACTGTTAAAATTGGCCTCTGGTATGCAAGACTGCTGACTAACTTTGAATGGTCATAACTTGGTTGCTTATTGAGCTACTAAGATATTTTTGTACCATTTTTTTTGTTTTGTCAAGTTTTCTACAAGATCTATTTTTTTTTATTAACAGCGTTAAAGTATGCAGAGTGAAGCTACTTGGCACAGATTGACCTTGAATGTCATTGCATATACACAATAAATTATAACATTCTTGCTCATTTTCATTGTTTATAGCAGTGTTTGGAAGGAAAGTGTGTAGAGTGTGGTCATTTCACCACACCACAGAGGCCCCATCATTAACCATGGCTTGCGTAGCAGTTTTTGACTAAGAACAATATTCCCCAGATCCAACAACCACCATATTCCTTAGATTACGTCCCTTTGAACTTTCTCTTTCCAAATATCAAATCCTACTTGAAAGGAACAAGATTTCAAGACATCAAGGGAATCCAAAAGAACATGATGAGAGCACTGCTTGCTATCCTCAAAAAGGAGTTCCAGGAATGCTTCTATCAATGGAAAGATGGATAATGTGTGTGGCTTCAGAAGCAGAGTACTTCATAGGAGATGTTTAAGTGATATGTTTTCTTTTTCTGGTACCAGTCCTGGCACATTTTTAATTAGACCTTTAATATATATATATATATATATATATATATATATATATATATATATATGCCACTTGGCACACTAAGTTATAACATTCCTGTTTAATTCCCTTGTTTATATCAGTGCTTGGAAAGAATTTTTGTAGGGTGTGGTTGTCTCATAACACCACAGGGATCCCATCAATGACCAAGGCTTGTGCTGCATTTTTACAATGTTCCCAAGGTTTGACAACCACCATATTCGCTCCTTGTGACTTTGTCCTATTTCAAAACCAAATCCCACTTGACAGGAATAAGATTTAAAGATGAGGAAATCCAAGAGAATGCGACGAGGCAGCTACTTACTATCCCTAAAAGGGATTTCAAAGAATGATGCCATTAATGACCATGACGCTAGTTAATGTGTGTGCCTTTAGAAGGGAAGTACTTTGAAGGAAATTAAATGCCGAATTGATATGGGCTGTAGTTTTCTTTTTCTGGCTACAGTCCTGATACTTTTTGATCAACCTCGAATGTCTGTATTAAAAGTTTTTAGATAAATTGAAAATAAAATTTTAGTTTGGGATACTTAGTATCTTAATTTTTTTTTTTTTTTATTTCTGATCACTGTATTTTGACTAGAGGTTTTCAAAACCTTCTTCAGGTGTATTTTGCATGTGGTAAAAACATTAGTCCTTCACAGTTGCATTATATGTAACATAAGACATTTTTCAAAAGCTGAAATACAGACACAACTGTCAAAAATGTATACAACATTGATTCCTTAAATAATGACAATATTTATAATTTCAAGTAACGTTTTATTGAAGTCAGAAAGAAGTCTGTTATGAAAGAAGAACTAACGCTCTCTCTTACATACTCTATATGATTTTGAATGTGGCAATGTCATGTATATTTGTATGTATGCATTGTGTGAGTGACTTACATAATGCTTATGCCATTTAATGTACATACACATACATTATTTAGACTGTTATCTTCATCTTCATTGCCTTATTCATAATGCTTTGGCTGTTGTATACTCCGGCCTTTTCAGGGTATTGGAATTTCAAACCGATACCCTTTATTTCATCCACCAGGGTAAATTGTTCTAGCTCCACATGCCATGA
This sequence comes from Acanthosepion pharaonis, assembly GCA_903632075.3. Classification (NCBI taxonomy): domain Eukaryota; kingdom Metazoa; phylum Mollusca; class Cephalopoda; order Sepiida; family Sepiidae; genus Acanthosepion; species Acanthosepion pharaonis. Next base: position 396,589 of record CAHIKZ030000825.1, on the reverse strand, counting down.
CTCTTCTGGATGTCTCAGTTATTTCCCTTTAACTCAACTCTCCAAGGTTTTGCTTCACAACTGCTGTAGCCTGGTATTGAACTCACAACTCTTTGGGTCTAATCTAACTAATGCCTTTATCCATTGAGCCATATGTCCTTGAGGAAAATTCCAATCACCTGAAGAAGGCCAGAACATACAACAGCTGAAATGTTGTGAATGTGGCAATGAAGGTGAGAATAACAGTCCGAATAATGTAAGTAATTATAATAACTCATCTTAAAGATATAGACAGATACACATATACAGTTTCACTAAGTTTAAAATAAGACATTGGATTCCCCCTCCCAATCACTCTAGACAACCCACAACCTTGGGCTGAGCAATAAAATCATGAAGTTGGACATAAGAATAAAAAATTAATTTTTTAAACCCTAAAAAAATCAGCTAATTTTATTGAAATCTAATAAATAGAATCTTTTTTTAACGACTTTTTTTTTTTTTTTTTTTTTTTTTAAATTTTGTTGAAATATTGTTAGGTTTGTTGTTAAATTAAAATATCCATGCATGCACACACAATTTGAATGACCTGGAAATGGACATCTGTATCACTCGGGCAAATTTCTCTTTCTGTCTGGACAACAACTCCTGGATAACAGGAAAAGCATATAACTGGAAATGTGACTCCTTTACTTCTTATTGGATTTAAACTGAGTATATTTTCTAGTGTATTTTAAATGGACAAGCAATATAGACTTGAAGTTTGATCATCTTGCTGTCAAAAAAAAGTCACAGATACAGAACTAGTATAAACAAAAGAGAATATTTTCCTGATGAGATACCAAATAAATTCAATGTTTCCTTGTGTTCATGTCATAGAATTCTAAAGATGAACAGTTTCTTTGACAAATTTAATGGAATGTATTAGAATCAGTTTGTCACACACACATTTTATTTCTACTTATAAAGTTAGGGTAGAGAATGTTTGGGCTGGAGGAGGAGGGTGCTGCTTCCAGGTTTCATTCTTGTTAGATAGATAGGAAGCAATCATTAATTTGGTTGTCCAGCTGACATTGTCATTTTTAATTCAAGCCTATGTTGACTTTCCACTGATGTTGCAGGAAGTCCCAGCCATTAGTTGTGGCTTTCATTTTTGGAGTTCTGGAAAATTTGAATAAAGGAAGAAAAATCAGTGTCTGCAAATGAAGAAAAAAAATCACAGCTGTGTTTGTCATATGGAACCCAATATCTCATACGTTTTCTTAAGCATTTTAGTAAATGTATGCTATTCAAACTTGGTGGAATCTAGTTTTTCTGGTAAGAATTCCTTGAAGATAGTTTTTTGTTGCTGATTTTGCTTTTGGAATCTGCAGTGTTAAGGAATTTTATTAAAAAAAAAAATCTTTCTTTTTGATTTTTAATTTATTTACTTATTTCCAGACTTGTTCTTGTTGTACATTTGTTGACTTTTCCAGAAATTTCTTTTCAACTTTTGGGAGGAAACTTTTTGATAGTTTTAAGTAAAGTTTATTAGTTCTTCTGAGATTAAATGCTCTATATATTTCTCTGTCATGTAAATAAAATTCATATTTTGTCAGTGTCTGTTTCTGCCTTTAACAATAAAATATCTGAAACTTGATCTTCTTTTTTCATGCCAATTCAAAATGTACAAATACTATAAAGTCAGACTTAATTTTTTTTTTTTAAATTTTTATTTATTTGTTTGTTTTAGCTATGTCTTGATTTTTAGTTAAAATTCAAACATTTCACTTGGTTAACACTCCAGACTGCTTTGTGGGATTTGTTTTTCCCTAATCAATCTTCCTTTTATGCTTCTGACCGTTTATTTTTATCAGTGTTGCATTTTTTAACTGTTGCTATTCATGGCTATGAAGATGGTAAAACAGAACTTATACTGATAACTAAATTGCCTAAAGTTTTGAAATGAAGTGATGAAATAACTTTTTTCGTTGTTTGGTGAAACTAATGTTCTGGGTAGGATTTAGCTAAAACAAACATAATAAGCAAGAAGTTAGTAAAAAAAAATGTATTTATTAAATGTTTTAATTTTAATATCACAAAAGAAAAAGAGATCATTAAACTAATTTATAAGGATCAAACTTCTGTACATTTGTTACAATAACAGCAAGAATGGCACATCATAACACAGTTGTTTTTAGTGCAATACCATTAAAATGATTCAGTTTAAAAACTCAGGCAATTTTTAGTATAATTAAGCTACTTGTTTTTGAATAACTTTAAATTAGGTACAAATAAAAAGAAAAAAAAAACTACTCAGTAGATAGAACAACTAGAGGGACCAAATTTTCCTTAATTCCATTTAAGGTTTTAGGGAATTCCATTTTTTTCTGTTTTCAGTACAGAATTCCTTTTTTTTTCTCAGTTTTCTGTATAGATTTCTGTTTTTGCTTTATTATAATACTTAATAAATGTAACAAGATATAAATGTTATTAAAACAAGAAAATAAAAGGCAGATGAAAAATTTTATGAACTGGAATATCCACCTATTGGATAAGAAGTTGCTCCAGCTTGATAGGGTTTTGAACCTCATACTTCTGCTCTTAATCTAACTTGATGAGTTTCCAGGACAACCCTTGCAAAGAATTCTACAATCCTAAATAAGAATTAATTGAAAGTGGCAAAACCTACAGAAAAGTAGCTCAACAAGTCATCTAGAGACAAAAAGAAAAGCTGTATATCTAAAAAAAAAATAGATGTTTCCTATGAAAGTATAAAATTATGTACAAAATATTTATAATTGAAATCATAAGATTACCTTCAAAATATTTATATTTTAGCATTAAATAATCCATAGAGCTTGATATGCTGATAAACAAAATCAACTAAACCAATCATTTATTGCTAATTTCTTTGCAAGCACCAATTGTCAGTTTGTTAACCTTTCTTCTGTTAAACTAACATGGTCTCTTTTGTGCTTTCCAGAGAATTAGTCATGTTTTCTGTGGAACAAATATAATATATTTTTTGTATGAGTTTTAAGACTCAATGCAGGTGAAGCAGGGATCAACATCAATTTGATATTTGAAGAAGGAATTGCTGAGATCAAACTGCGCAATCATGGTTTCTGTTTCACAGATGAGAATATTGAAAATGAGCTTCTAGCAGGTCCTATGATGAAGGATTGCGATACATTTCAGAAGATGAATGTAGAACAACAATTTAAACCATAGAATTTTAAGTTCCTTCCATAACTGTTTTATGTTACTTGGCTGCAGTAGGAAAATTGAAAAAAAAAACTGGATGAATGGATTCTATAAGAGAGAAAATCAGAAACTACATTTTGTTTAGAGAAGTGTCCATCATTGATAATTCCAATAATAATTGTACTATTCAGAACCTTTTACAATAATCATTTTTGTATGTTTTGATTAAAAGTATGTTTTTTTATTTTTTTTATTCTTTTTTTTAGGAAATGTTTTGTCAAAATCCATTTTATTTACTCCAGGGTCAGAATGAACAAAGCTTAATAACTTAGGGTACTTATAATGGGATCATTAACAAACTTCTGACCAACCAATTTACTAGTCGAGTCTGATCACTACTGTTGCGTTTATAGTTCTTATATAGCGAATTATGTTACCTCACATCTGTAGCCTGTGCCTGTCTAAAATATACCAAATAAATATTTATATAAAAACTAGCTGAAGTATTCATCCAGGAGAGGAGGTCAAGATTGGGATCATAACTGGTTATAATGTCATTAAAATGATTCTTTTTGTTATTGATGGCATTAAGTGCGAAGTGTCAAGTTATTTGAAATGAATTGTAAGTAACAAATAAAACATAACTTCATCTTTTAAATTAAGTCCACATAATTTCTTTACATTGATTAATGAACCAAATGAATTTTTTTTTTTTTTTTTCTTATTCATGTCTTTGTTGCCAATTAAAAATGAATTATTTCATTATTCGTGTGCATCTTGGTAAAGCAACTTTTATCATAAAAAAAGAAAAACAAAGCAGATTACATTGATTCCAAGAAAATCTTCCATTGAAGAACCTCTATGAAGAAGAGGAAATATATTTGGTGAGGAAACATTGTTCATTGTAATTGTTTTTTTTTGTTTTTGTTTTTTTTATAAAAGTACACACATATTTTTCTTGTCTGGTCCCTAACAGAATAGAAATAAAGAAATTATAATCTTACAAACAACAGATTTATAAATAAACAAAAAAGCGGTAGATTCCCTCACTTTTTACCCTCCCCCCACCAACTAAAAAAAAAATAAAAATAAAATGAAACCCCTGTTCTTTCTGTCTTCAATCAGATAAATTTTTTTATAACAATTTCGGATTTTGACGAATATTTGAGTTGCTTAAATTTTCTGTTAGAGTTAGTCAAGTTGTTCAAATTTTTTATATTTGGGTCTAATCAAGAGAAAGGAAAAACCTTTTTCAATGTGACTTAGAAAATTTTTGAATACATTAAAAGAGGATGTATTTAGTAATTTTTTTTGTTTAGTTCCATGGTTTACTTTGTTTTTTTGTTTTTTAATTTTTTTCTGTTTTTTTAAATTGCTTAAGTCACAGTGGCATCATTAATGGAGTTGCATAAGATTTAGTCAAATTTGAGTCCAGTTGCTTATAAACCAAACAATTGTATCCAATTATACTGAACAGACAAAGAAATTCTTAAAAGGAAAAGTGAAAATATTTACAGTCATATCTCTTGATATTTTGAAACTGTTTTGCATCTTGAAATCCAAGTGCAAAAAGTATATTTGTCGAGAATTTCTTTTTTCTTTTTATTTTCATTTTCTTAAAATTTTAATTTGGTTAGCCCCCAAGGAATTGGCACTTTTTCCTTGTTGCCAGGCTGATATTGAAAATTATTTAAGATATTAAAGAATAAACTTGGAGAGTGTCTGGAATGTTATTAATATTTTTGTTCTTTGGTTCTAACATACTTTTCATTGTGTGTTTCTTCTCCAAGAAAGTAAGTGTGTGCATCTCTGCTGAGTATTTTTGTTCAAGAACTCCAAGAACAAGTCTGTTTCATTCTCTGCACTAGTTGGACTCTTTATCTGGTTCCAAAAGCTTAAAAACCAATTTCATTTGATTACCAACCAGTCTTTTAGTCTTCTAAATACTTTTGTTTTTTTAAATTTTTTTTTTTTTTTTTATTTTTTATTTTATTTGAGTTCTTCTAAATGGAAATCTTTTAGAATTCTGATTAAATTCTTTTAATTTCATTATTTTTTCATGTTTTTTTTTTTTTTTACCATCTTGCATCCATATTGAATTAAGATAATATTTTTATTTTCACTAAAATACAAAAAAAAAAAAAAAAATAGAAAGTTTTGGTTGAGATAAGGACTGAAAATTTAAACCAAAAAAAAACAAAAAACAACCAAGCTTTTATTCTCTGCAAAGAATAGATTTTACTAAATTAAGCCAGAGTGAAAATCTTCTGAATGAATTGAAATAAGTTGCATGTGATTTTTATCCCTCTCACATTTGCTATTTGTCAGTGAAATTTATGAATAGTTTATGCTTTATATTTTTAACGCTAAGTCCAAAATGAAACTGGGTAGGGAGAAAATCTTCCATGTGTTGTTAAAAATCAGCATCCAATTAGCTAAATCATTTTTATCCATTTGGTTTCATTTCAGAGACCACCTATCTTTTAGCTCCTTTAGTACCTCTCTGTCTCTCTCTCTCTATATATATATATATAATGAGAATGGATTTTTATCACTTTAAATTTTAATATTAGTGATAATATATCATTTTTTTATTTTTTAGAGGATACCCATATTTGAGTAGATGCTCTGTTTATTTTTAAACAGTATATTTATTTTTGTCTGTCAGTCTGAATATTTGAGAAATCTTATTAAAGAAAAAGATGCTTCCTCCAACAGCACTCAAACTTGCATCCCCCCTTGTTTGATATGCCACGCCCTTCATAGCAGAGTCGGTCTAAGCATGTCTGATCTAACGGTGGTTTCTCCAGCAAAGGGGGACACACATTCAAATCCTGCCATAGCTTGCATGTTTTTCTTTAAAAAGATATCTTGAATATTCAAATCGGTAGACAAAAATAAATAAATATACTGTTTAAAAAAATAAACAGAATCTAATCAAATATGGGTATCCACTTAAAAAAACAAGTTTTTATATATAACTATACATATAAAAATCTGTGGGTAAGTAATCTAAGTAGATCCTATTAATATAAAGTATTAAAACTGATCCACAAAAGAGAGCTCAATATAATTTTTTATTATAGAGCATATAAGTGAATTACAATGAATGAGATCCAAACAATTTACTTTGTACAGTTGTCCAGGGTAAAACTTCTTTCCCATGGACGAAATGGTCATTTGTATGAGGTAAATTGTTTGGATTTCATTAAATGTAATTCACACACTGAAGTCAACACTGATAGGCAATGCAAATGGCCTGATGATTGCATTTAGCATGAAACAATCGCCTCTGGGTGTTAACTTCAATGTCCACTTTTATATTTATATTTGCATATGCTCTCTCCCTGACATTTAACCTATAAATATAGCGTGCTTTAAAACTATATTAAAAACTGTAAATATACCGGGTGTAACAGTAAAATTGTCCAAATGGGATAAAATGTTTAATATCTAAAAAACCAATAAACTGAGTTACTTTTTCCAGGTTTTCAGATAAGACATGTAGCCAATTTTTTCAACATTTGTCATAAGCATCACTGAAAAACTCTGAGTTATTCAGCTAGATAGAGAACAGATTAAAATCATTTTGTGTCAGTCCCACTATGTCTTCCAAACTGAGCAATTGTGAGAGGTAAAAGATCATTCAGGCCTTCAGTAATGGTACCAACATTCATACTCTGGCTTCCATTTTCAAAGTCTAATCATCAAGAGAATGGTGAATAATTTAAAAAAAGAGAGAACGGTAGAGAGGAAAACTGTATCAGGAGGTGACAACAGCAAGAGGGATCATTTCAACTCAGAACTAAATCGATACTTATTGTTCAAAGTAGAATCCAATAGTGTTATAAAAACCTTGGAGAATTCTAGTAAGATATCTTTAATCATTTCTAAGATACAATGGTTGAAAGCTTAATCTGACAATTGGACAATTTTGCTGTTACATTCTCTGTGTGTAGATATATATATGGAACTGTATTTCTTCATTGTTGTTGGTTTGAATGCATTGTATTGAATCATTAACTGACCATCCTTCTTGACTTCTAAATAGAAAAAGATTGTAAAGCAGTTACAAACATCACATTGTAATGCTTACTTCAATTTAGAAACTTTTACTTAGTGTAATTTTTAAAGTATTGATGGATCAATTAAATTCTATTATGTTTTTAGTGCTTATAGAAAAGTTATTTTTATTGACAGGAAAAATATTTTATTTATTTTATTTTTTTTAAATTTCAAAGTCATCTTGTTCATTTACGTAGCCACGTCATAGAGAATCTGTTTGCTCTCTGCTTCTCTGTGGTTCTTTGAGAAATGATTTTCCGCAAAGGTCTCTAGATTTCCAATTCATTTTATTCCACTCAATCAAATTTGTGCTTTGTAGCAAAAATTAGACAATAAAAGCTGCTGTACAAATAAACTGCTTACAGATTCAAGGTCATCTTTTATGCTGAACAGTAAATGTCAATGTATACTAAATTCAACATGTCTGGTACAAGGCCTGGAGAGTGGGAAACTTAATACAGACTGTTCTCTCTACATTAGCAAGTGATTAACTTGCTAATCTTCATTCTAAAGCAGGCTTCTGTGTTCAAATCCTAGTTCATCTTACCACAAAGCCATCTAAATTGGGTGCCTAATTCACAAAATGATTTAGTAAACAACACAAGATGCCTGACATTTTCGTGTGTGTGTGTGTGTATATATACATAAATATATATATATATATATTAGTTTCAATGTTGTTTTGTTCATAGTCATGTTTGAGTAGACACCCTGTTTTTTTTAAATAAGTGAGAATTACGTCTAATGTCCTTTAAAAAGAATAATAAAGAAAATGTAAGAGAATCACTGACTCAGATATGTGTGTCTTTAAGGTGGCCAGATAATCCCTGTTGCAGACACATGCTCACATAAATTTGTGTTTCTGCAATGCCCACAAAGCTAACCTGTGGTTTATACTGGGAGTTTGCTGAGTGGATTTTAGTTACAGTTTCTAAGAGTTGATCACACAATGATCACACAATCTGGTATGATGAACAGTTTGAACAAGACCCATATGCTTTGTAATAAGATCAGTATACAATGGGTTACTGAGTGTATATATATATATATATATATATATATATATATATATATATATATATATATATATATATATAGGAATAATACAAATATAAAATGTGTCACTTAGCTGATTGATTTTATCTTCATCATCCTGACTATAGTTTCATAGATGAACCCTCTGGGAATTGCTCTATCTATTTTTTATGGGAAATATATATATGTTTAAAATATATATATGTATAAAAAGAGTGTTTCATTAAGACGGATCAAAGTCAGCAGTAAATAAATGAGTGTTATTGGTGAAAATTTATTTCTCTATTGGATCATGTTATTTAAGTCATAGCAGTTATGTGTGAAAAATAATATTGCCAAATGTCTGCCAAATCTAAAAGAAAAAAAAAATCATTAGATTCACATCAAAATTGGTCCAAGTTATTGGAACACCCTTTATATATATATATATATATATATATATATATATATATATATATATATATATATATATATGAAAAACAGAGACTTTAGAAACCCATAGTAATATTTTATTTTACAAGACTGATTCCTCGGTCTCGTCTCATCAGACTAACCATCTAGTCTGATGAGACGAGATCTAGGAATTGGTCTTTTGAAATAAAATATTACTATGGGTTTCTAAAGTCATTGATTTCATCATCAATATTATTTGCTCTGTTCTTACATTGAGCTCTCTTTGGATTTATATCCTCTAATTCATACAAATTATCAAATAATATTATTATTATTTATATTATTTAAATATATATTTCTTGATTCTGTTGTATTTGCTTTTGTGCTTCCATGTAGTTATCAAATCCGTTTAGTATGTCCCAATGCTTAAGTTATTCAGTTCACTGTGTAAACATTGCTCTTTTTAAAGATATATTAGTTGATCCTATTCATAAAATTACCCAGTAAATTGATTAAGAATACATTTTAAAATTTACTTCATATTACTTAACAGAGTTAGTAATTTACATTTTGAACTGTGTAGATGTGTTTGTGTTTTCTCTAAATTTAAGCAGGTTATTTATATTAATAATAGCAGGGGTTCTTTGATGTTTCTATTAAAAATATCATTCCTTTTATAATGAGTTGGAGGTGGTATTTTATCATTGACTGTTATCTTGGTTTTTCCTAACTTGATTTACTTTAGGTATAAAGATTTTAGCAATTTGAGAAAGCTTCATTATTTCATTCACTCTCTTGGTGGATTTTCTAAAATCATAGGTAAAAATAAAGCCTACCTGGGAAAGGATGGATAAAATTAAATGACTGAATGGATAGATTATCGATGAAAAGAGCCAAATTCTTAGGATTGTGCTGTATATCTCCTTTATCGGGGTGTCTTAGGATTGTGCTGTATATCTCCTTTATCGGGGTGTCTTAGGTGATGGCGTCAATTTGATAATAAAATTACCTTCTTCTATCGTGGCTGGTGATCGTAAGTTGTTTTGAGTCCAGAAATAAAAGAATTCAACACAGAATTTTAACTTAACTATTTATTAATCACATCGAAGTATACATTATCTAACTATACAGTGGAGTTACCCTCCCTTCACTGGAGAGTAGTTTCAGACATGAAAGAGAACACACTTACATTGCTTGATGGTTCAGAAATGACTCATTGAAAACCCTTTCTCTATCTATTGTCAGCCAATCAAAATTGACTTTCTTGTTTTGTCTTCATTCCCCTTAAAAATAACAGTCTGCCGAACTATCCCCCCAGGATACAGACCCAAACTCATTTGGAAATCCAAAACTATGCAAGCTGAATCTACTTATTCCCACAAATAATTAATTTTTCCACAAAAAATGAACTCATAAAATTCACCAATTAACAACTTAATTTTTCAACCAATGAAGGCAAAAAGACACATATGGCTTTTAAATTTACAAAAATGAACAAACAATCATTTGTCAGTTAATTACAATTAACAAAATAATTCTAAACTTATAAACATTTGAATGCACGCAAAACCATTGTTATAAAAAATTTCAACTCATTAACAGTACACAGAAATCACAGTGGGAATACCCCATTACAAAATGCTGTCAGTCTTTCTTTTTCAAAACAATTTTCCATTGTGTTAAGTATGCAAATCATGCCACCACATGGCCAACAGACTGCCAGACATACAACATTTGGATGCACACAAAAACATTAAAGCGTGCCAATCAAAATCAGCAATAGATTTCTGCATATGGTTCTAAACTTTTGTAAAAAGACAAAACAAAACAGCAAAAATCAGTCTCTTACTAAAATGTTTCATCAAAATTGACATTGTCGCACCAGTGTGTATGCATAAATGTGGGTTTTCATTTTGTCCCTTCTTTTCTTTCTTTCTATGTTCATCCTTTTTTTTGTCTGTCCATCAAAATCTATTGCCTCAAACTAGTCCACTTACTCTTTTTTACACTTTTTCTAAATTTTTTTTCTTCATTGCTTCTTATTTTGGTTTGCTGTTTAGATGTGTGTGTGAGCAGTTGAACATAGTAATATCATCGTACTTACAGTTTGTTTTTGCTATGTTTTTTGTTGACCTCATCTGTAAATTTTTTTGAACATTACCACATTGTGTTGTAACCCTCACTCTGTGACCCCTCTCCCTTGCTGGGAATCCCTGGTTACTGTGCCAAATTAATACAATCTTGTATCTCCCTCTCATCATTTCCTAGCTGGGAGGGGGGGTGCCAAATGTTTTTGTGTCCAGGGATGAATGACATCAACAAAGATAACTTTAACTGAACTATTTATTAATGTCATTGACACATTTACATTTCTAAATATCTAGTAGAGTCACTCTCCCCAACTGGGGAGCTGTTTAAGACATGAGAGAAAAAACATACCTACATTGCTTGACATGTAAGAATCAGTTCATCGAAAACCCTTTCTCTATCTATTGTTCTCACACTTGTTCAGCCAATCAGAATCGACTTCTTTGTTTTGTCTTCCATCTGACCCCATAGGTCAATCTTGGGAAGTCCAAGAAGAGATACTATTATTTAACAATTGAAGAGAGGGAGAAGTGGACAGGAGAGTGGTGTTAGATAGGATAGAAATTGGTAAAAAGATAGATTAGTTTTTTGCCTTTTACGACCTCCTCTTTGGAAAGTGCACAACTGTAAATATAGAAAGACTTTCATGCTCAAAGACTGTTCTTCTCCAGTCTAAAGAACCAATTAAAGAAGAGTAGTCCAAGAAAAAGCAACATCCCTCAAAAACACCAGAAGACAAATAGAAGAGATGAAGAGGTCCCCAAAAAATGCCAGAGCTCTCCATCACATGAGGTGGCTGTGGACATCTCTTCAGATCCAAAATAGAACTCATTTCACACAGAAGGAAATGTCAATGAGTATCCTAATACTCAGTAACAATTCCTGCCAACAATGACACATCAAAATATAAAACCATTCAATATTCTTGCCTATTAATTGAAGATTCATAACCTGTAAGTTTATATTGAAAAAAAAAACACAGGCACACATACTGACATCCTCATCCTTATTTGCTTTATTATATTTCAGCTGATAATAGTCTTTGGCTTTCCTCAAGACATTATCATCATTGTAATTGTTTAAACTAATATCGCCATCCTTGTTGATTTTTATCATTGTTTTAGTTAACACTATTTAAAGACCATTTAAAGAATTAAAGGTATATTTTTAATTTAAAACAAGGAATCGACCATTATATAATACTTCATTACTTCAATAAAACAAAAGAAAGCAAGTGTTATAAGTATCAAGTTAAATAAAAAAGAAAAAAACACTCGGCATCGATTAGTCTGGCACAAGGCCACAGACTGCTTATAGTTTCTGGTTTTCTTCAACATTCACCCATTTAAGTATTGACTATGTTTAATATTGCTTAACTTTGATAATCATGAGAGAACCAGTGCTTAAGTATGATTGTACAGACAAACTCAAAAGAAAGCATTTGTTGGCTAATAAAAAAATATTTATTAATAAAAATAAAGTCATATTTATCTCTGAATTAAAAAAATACTCCAACAGTATCTTTTCTTGCCTGTGGAACTTCCTTCCATTTACTTGCTTCCTTGATAACTACAATCTTCAAAAATTCAAATGCAATGTCAATTGCTATCTTCTTGAATCCCATTCATCTTTTCTCCTTTCTTCAATTCTCCCTATAGCCAGTCTTTTCTCTCATTTTCACTCCCCTGTAATCCCCCTGCATACTAGTGGCATTTCCACCTTGCTTGGGATGAAATGATCATAAATAAAAAAAAAAAATAAAAAAGGAAGCCTTCTCAGTGTTTTGACCCAAGTGTTTATACAGGCAAGACTCACGCTTTAGGATCCTGACTTATTAAATACAGGATAAATGACACACTAACATATAGATAAATTTATTTATTTATTTTGGGATAAAAAGAGTTCTATAAACAAGGGAAGTAACCTTAACATTTAAGCTTTTAATGTTATTTCCATTTAATGTGTAGGTTGAGTGACTGACAGACAGCATCCTTGTCTTAAATTAGAACTCCAATTCTGAGAAAGGAAAGCCAGGTTGTTGAGTTGAAAAGAACTGAAGAAGTTTTCTGGTTTGAATGAACTCATAGGAAAAAAAAAAAAAAAAGAGTGACAGTTAATTTAGTCTTATTGACTCCAGGTGTCATCATCTTGCTGTAGAGTAATGGTTAGTGATGGTTATGCCAGACGGAGCTAAGCTTAGTAAAGACCTCATCTGATTGGCTGTTATATTGAGAAGGAAAACGTGAAGAAAATACAAGTGTCCTAGGAGATGAACACACAGGAGAAAAGAATAATGGAAAGAGTTTGAAAACAAAAAATGAGAAAAATGTGCCTGTGTGAGAATAATGACTTTTCAGTGGAAAACGAATGATGAGAGGAAGAGAATTTGCTTAAAGTATAGTGGAACAACCAAAAAGACAAGCGCAAAGTAGGGGAACATTTTCTAGAAGAAAGATAAATTTTGGGGTGAGAAATGATAAGTGAAATATTAAGTCCAAACCTAGGTAAAATCTGATAGTGATAGATAGAATGATATTTTCATTGATCTAAAATGATCACTATATGAGAGTAAGATTCAAATCATTTCATTACTAAAGCTGAATGTGTCTACAGGGTACATAAGACATGTAATGCTGAATGTGTCTAAAAAAGAAACAAAAACAATCTGAAATATTTATGGTGTATATGGGATAGATTCATTACAGTTTCTTTCTTTTTTCTTTATTAGCATGAAGTTTATAAGCATGACAAAGCTCTGATGAGTCCAAAAATGAAGCCTATTTTAGTCATGAAGTCAGGCTCAGTTTTTTTTAACATGACTTAGTTAAGCATTAATAACTGAAATTTCTGAATCAAGGTTATATTTTAAGTACAAAACTCGAGAATTAGCTAAGCTTGACTAGGCTCAACTAAAATTGTCTGATGCTTAAAAATGTGTAAATAAAAGAAATTAACTTAATTTTTTTTGTTCACTCAATCCAGGGCACAAGGGCTACTCAAGGTAGAGATTTACTGAATGGAATGTTTGTAAAGGAAGGGGAAAGAGGAAGTGCATATTATGGGGATAGTTAGGATAGATATCATGGTGGAGTAATGGATAGCAACTTGGATTGAGAAATTGGAGAGCTGAGTTCAAATTCCAGTCGAATCTATTACATTCACTTATGTTCTAATACCCTTGGGAAAGGTATGAATCTTCTTCTCCCCCAAATCTATGGATAAATAGGACAGACCGGGTTCTATAGCCTTGGATGGGAACTGGTCTACCGCAGAAAGAAATGGCAACCTACTATGGGAAAAAATCTGCCTTGTCAGTCATGTATCGAAAGATATATGATCGCCTTAGTGTGTATCACACATGGCCCATAACTGACTGATCAATTTGATCCTTGACTTGAAGAGATTAAGTTTGTAGTAGTTTGTAGAACACACTCCCAAGAGGATGCTTCCCAAAGTAACAGTTCTGGGGAAGAACCTGTTTGAGTGGAACTTACTCCTCACCAAAGGAACAGGATGGGAATGTGGCTGTTTTGCCACTGTGGCATGGTGGGTCCTAGCTGTGAAGGTCTCAGCTAGTGGGACTAAGGAATGCATCTTGTTAGAACAATAGTGATAGATTAGTGAGAATCTGGGGGGGGGGAAATAATTTACCTGCAAAACTGTCTTGTTTAACAATGCCCTGCTTTTGAAACTTGAAAAATTGTATTGTTAATCTTTCAAAGTTAACTCATTGTGTTGAAGCTATACTGTCATTAGCAGCAACTTGGAAATATATATAAATTTGGAAAATGGCTTCCTTGTAACTTGAAAGAAATATAGTGACTGATCATGAAAAATATATATTTTACAAGAATTAAAAGTGATGTAAACAATGACTTAGTGAAGGCTAAACTGCAACTCAAAATAGACCTCCATCTCAGAAATATTTTGGAAAGTGTTTGGTAGGATTGTATTGGTATGGTTCATTTTGAGTTGCTACTCATTAGTGTTACAATTAATAGCAAACATTGACTGATAGTCAGCATTTGGATAATTTAAACTAATTATTTCCATAGTGGGCAGTGGAAAGATCCTGGAGTTGGTGGGGTGAGAAAAAAAAATGGACAACTAGAGAGTGGCAGTGGCACCTTTGAACTATAACATACACAGTAGCTGAAGTGAATCTTGCCTTCCCTTAACAATTTATATAACAGTTATTGTGTGAAATACTAAGATACTCATTTGACATGTAATACTAGCACCAAGAAAATTCAATCAAAGGGTGACTATATATTTGTCTGTTATGGTGGTATTTTGGTACACAAGGAAGAGGCTGCTCAAGGTGAATTAATTTGATCAGTTGCAAAGATATGGTGCTCCATCATTATAATGCACAACTTGATAAGGCAAGGATTATATCTAAAAAGACTGAAGACATTAGCTGACAAATTCATGTTCTTCAGATCTTGTACAGACTGTTACTTATTATAGAGTTTCTACCTTGATGGACTAGTTCTTCAAATACATAAAAAAGTGAAAAAAACTCCTTCTCTACATTCTTTTGGTATTGGTGATTCAGTGTATGTGTGGATAAGATGTATTTTTACAGGGCGTCATTATGGATACACTGATGACTGAGTGCACACACACACACACACACACACACACACACACACACATATATATATATTTCTGAGTTGAGATATTATAACTATTTACATTGTTCAAACTATTGTCCTCATCTTTATTGCCATATCATACTTATTATAAAACCCAGGTTGTGTGTGTCTGTTCGTTTATATATTGGATCAGATTTCCTACATTTTTCAACTGATTTCAACAAAACTTCACAGGACTACGTAAAATTACCTTGCAGTGGTTCTGACAGCGCCAAAAATTGGAAAAACAATTGGTTTTGCATAAAATACATTGAAAACATGATTAAGAGGCATCGCGGGAATGAAAGGGGGACAACTCATATCCAGGTTGTTTGTGTGTGTGTGTTCATTTATATATGGGATCGGATTTCCTACATTTTTCAACCGATTTCAACAAAACTTCACTTTTTTCTGGCAGGTAGTGTTTCTTATTGTCTTGCACACTTTTTTCTTTATTTTTATATTCAGAATGCTTTAAAAATTCCATTTACAAGACAATTGTTTATAATAAAATTCTATTCAATCGGTAGACTCATAACGATTGAAAACAATGTTTTTGTTTGAGTTTGGGTTTGACCAATTCATAAAAAAAAACAAACAAAACAAAAAAAAAAATAATTAAGACATGCGTGTCCATCAACCTTAAACAATAATCTTTGTCAATTTTATTTTTCAGTCTTTATGATGGTTGATACTTGATCTATCTCTTACTGTTACATCCCCGGCAACGCCGGGTTCTACTGCTAGTTCACAATATGGCAATAAAGATAAGGACAACAGTCTGAACAATGTAAATAGTGTGTGTGTGTATATATATATATATATATATATATATATATATATATAATGTCTTATTAAATAATTTAGGCAAGTTTTGCCTACTTATTCTTAGTAAGATTTTCTGATATTTATGGTTGAGTTTCTTAGTATCCTTATTAAAGGAAGAAAGAAAATTACCATGTTGATGTATATCCATTTTATAGCCAAGTACTTTTGACATTAGCACAATGTCATCTTCAGGGTCTTGTTTTTGTTTTGTCAAAAGTACTTTGGAATAAAATGTATATCCATCAACATGTTAATTTTCTTTCTTCCTTCAGGAAGGATACTAAGAAACTCATCTGTAATATGAGAGAATCCTATTAAGAATAAGTAGATAAAACTTGTCTAAATTATTTAATGAAACATGTCTTAATGAAAATATGTTACCAAAATATACACTAATATTTTTCAACGGGAAAAAAAAAAAAAAAAAAATTTCATAATATGACATGGATACATTCACGAGATATTAAACGAGACATTTCCGCCACACTTCCAATGTTTAAATTTCAACATTTCAACATACAAATGCGTATGTATAGACATAACACCACCCGTATACATACATGTGTCATAGCCGAAACTGTCTACATATGTTTATATATATGTATGAGTCCTGACGGACGACCAAGTATGTATATGTATATGTGTCTGCATACATCGATGTTTGCGTTAGTACGATGAATGACAAAACGACGAAATTTCCCCCACCACTTCCACAATAACACCAATACACGCAATCTACATAAACCCAAATTTTTAAAACATTAATCAGTTTGTCTGACGATCGCTAAAGCGTGAAACCCAGGGTCACAAACTCACATCTATCCAACCAAATATGTTAGCTCTATCTCTGATATTGAGCGCTTTCTAATAAGTAATCACAGATATAATATATAAATAATTATACATATATATTTATTTATATTTATATTCACTTTTCACATATATATATATATATATATATATATATATATATATATCTGTATGGAAGAGATACAGAAAAGTTCAGTCTTACTAATTTTTCAGGCTTATCTATTTTTTTTGTTTTTAACACATTATAAGTTTGGTCCTCAAGAGAATGTTACAGCTAGTGTTCTTTAAAAATCACCAATTACTTCTTTTTATTTTCGGTTTTCATTACTTCAACAAGAAAAGCACAGTCTAAAAGAATCACAGGACTGATTGTTAAGGTTTTGTATGAATAATGCTGATATGGGAACAGATGAAAATTGAAACAGACTTTCAGATTTGAAACTCACTTCATTTGAATTCTCACAGCTTAATATAGATTAGCTAAAAAAAAACAAACAAGCAAAAAATTTTCAGAAACGTACTGGTATTGGTATTTCCCAATTTTATTGTATAACATTGTTTGCTAGTTGATCAATCAAGTATTATTTGTATAATAAAGACACATATAGTGTACGCTATCAATAATTGTTTATATATAACTGGAAATTTAAAGTTTGATTTAATTATAAATGAAATTTTTGTTCATATTTGTGCTTTCTTCCCTATATATAATTCCATCAACAAGAACAGTTGCTTTTGAAGGATGAAATGCAATACATAGGATATTTTTCTATTTTGTCATTCAACTATACACCATAACACCCTTAAGATTTATATATATATTTATATATATATAGCTAGTTTTCCATTTTTTTCAACTCATTTTCCATAGCATGAAACTGAATGGTGGGGGGAGGGGGTCTCATTACCCTCATTGGATGACTTAACCAATTCTGACTTGATGCTACTGATTTTAACTGTTAGTAGATAGTTAATCCAGAACATTGTGATAAAAAAGAAACAGTAAATTGAAAAAAAGAGTTAGTCAATAATTAATAATGAAAATACTTCTATCTTGGAATCTGAAAACATTGTTGAAAAAAAAGGTTGAAGTGTCAAAAGAGAGTTTGAGGAGAGAATCAAAAAAAAAAAGACTAAACGAGGAGAGAGAGGGAGATTGGGATGAAGGGCCGGGCAGGGGTGATTAATTATTTGGAACTAATACTGAAAGTTAAAAATGAAGAGAGAGAAAATTGATTTCTCCTCCTCTACCTTATCTGTTAAGGTTGATGAATGAGTAGAAAAGGAAAACTGAATGATGGACTCCTAATAGATTTAAGAATGATAACTTTAAACAGATAAGACTCCGAAAAGGAGAGGCAAAAGCTGAACATCTTTGAATACAGATTTAAAAAAAAAAAAAAAAAGATATGAAAGAATACCTGTAAACAAAAGCTTTTTTTATGTTAAGAAAAAGATAAAAAAATAAAAAGACTGAGACCTTTGAAATCAAATCAGATAACCAATGGAATGTTGAGATAGCTAAATGAATAAATGGATGGCTGGGAAGATAAATAAAATGGCTGGCAGTTTGGCTTGGAGGAATTTGATTTACTTGAAGACAGTCGGACAGATTGATGGACATTTTGCTTGATAGTACTTTCAAGACTTGTATTACCGGTAGATGGCTTGCTTGATAGACTAGGTGATGAATGGACTATGAAAGAATTAGTAGCCTGTCATCAGGGAGGGGCTAACTGATCAACTGGTAGACAATGATTCAACAGTGTTTCTTTCTTTTTTGCTTATTTTGATCCTTTTTTTTCTCTTTTGCTTTCTTTTTTTCCATTTCTTTCTTTTTTTTTTTCTTTTTCTTGATTATCCTATTTTTTCTTTTTCTTTTCATCTTATTTTATTTTTCAAATTCTTTTTTATTCTTTCTTTCATTTTCTCTTATTCCTCTCTTTTCCTTTCTTTCATTTTCTTTCCATTATTTTTTAGTTATTTCATTTTTATTCTTTTCCTTTCCTTCTTTTGCATTCTTCCTTTTGTCTTAATCTTTTTTCTTCTCTTTAGGAACAAAACGCCAAAAACTACTTAAAAAATAAGACCAAGCACAAACACTTAAAAGAATTATTTTTCATTCACATTAGCTTGATGTAAAAAATGATTTTGCAAATAAACCAGAATTAATGTCCAAATAAACATTTTTTCTCTCTTTAATTAACTCAGAAATAAATTGTTGGACATTGAATCAAACATTGTCCAGACTAAAATTACCATTTTGCCCAAACCTATGCCTCCTCAGGGTCTGATGATGGAGAATCAACAAAAAAAAATGCTTTATTTACAATCTTTATTTTCTACTTGTGTGGCATTGATCACTTGTGTAATTAAAAAATAACAAATTTGTCCTTGTGGCTTTCATCTTTTTTTGGGACTACTCTTCTGATTATTTCTAGGGAATCAGTTTGGGAATTTTCATCCTCATTTATTAAATGCTAGCAGAAATCAAGAAAATTCCAGGGTCTATCTTTGCAATTTAATGCTTGAACAAAATATATTGTCTTTATACACATGAAAATTGATAATGATAACACATTTCACCTCCGTGTACTCGGCTGGTGTCTTCAGGTCAGAATCAAAGACAAAACTTTTTTTTTTTTTTGTATTAAATTTGGTAATGTCTTGAATTTATTTTTGATTGAAAACCTACCAAACTGATATTAATGGCTTTCATACAAAAATACACACAATTTTGTTTTCCATTCTGATCTGAAGACACCAGACTAACACACAGAGATACACACGTGTTGTCATTAAAGAAACTATTTCTATTTTGTCCAGATATTATTCTACATCCTAACAACACTCACAAAAATATTTACAGATTTGGTCTTATTTCTTTTGCTTTTTATCACAATATATACGGTGGAGTAATGGATAGTGGCTTGGATTGAGGAATCAGAGAGCCGAGTTCGAATTCCAGTCGAATCCATTACATTCACTTACGTGCTAATACCCTTGGGAAAGGTATTAATCCTCTTTTTCTACCTCCAGGTGTGGATAAATAGCAGGACAGACTGGGTTCTAGAGCCTTGGATGGCAACTGGTTTAGGAGAAGGCCAACTCTGAATTCAAACCCTGTGGATGGTCGTTTGGGGACCTTGTGGCATGTAGTGCACCAGGTCTCTGTATTCGACCCTTCAAAAAGTGTGGATGGTCCTGCACGAAGCCTTCACCACTATAATCAAATCTCATGTGCTGTTGTCGGGCTGTCGGTTTCCTAGGAACTGATCTGCTTGGCCCTCATACGGGAGAGTCGAATATATATATATATATATATATATATATAAGGAAACATAATGGATACCCATTGGACATCTGCAGTGAGTTGACATATAAGATGAACCACAGTGTGTTTTGTGCATTATTAAAGCAAATGATAGTGTCAGAAATTTCTCTATAAAAATATGTATGCCAGTTTGATCAGGAGAAAAAAGAATTCACTAAGAAGAAAATGTATTGAGAATGTGCTGATTTCACCATTCTCAATGATAAACCAAAGACCAGGCTGATACATAAAATATCACTGACCATTATAAAAGCAATAGCAGTACAATGCTGTATATGAGCTAATGAAGAGAATAACAGAAATCTATTTGTCATGGGATAATTTTAAATTCAACAAACATTAACGCCTTTTAATTAAAAGAAAACATATTTTTGTTCTTTCATTTTGATCAAAAGACTCCAACCTATCAAACAGACATTAATGGCTTTAATAGAAAAGATACAAAGTTTTGTCTTGCATTTTGACCTGAATCTGCCAACTTAGCATGTGGAGGTGAAACATGTTGCCATTAAAAAACCTTTTCCGCTTTGTCTCATTTCTCAACTTTTGTTGAGCTACTATTGTACATCCGAATGACACGCATGCATGAATATTTTATTCATAGTTCTAGTTAATAGTTTATTTATAGTCAAATTTATATGTTGGTCATTAAAAACCAAAAATTCTTCATATTCTTGTTTTTCAAGAAATTAAACAAAGATGACAATTTTATTTAAAAGAATTTTTCCTGACTTGAATTTTAAAATTTTATAATTTTGGAAAAATTAGCATAAGATATTTAGTAGTTAAATATTGTTTAATTTTGGTAAGTAGTTTTTCACACATTTGGCTTTTGGTGGTATTACTAATTTCTGTTGCATTTTGTAGCAACTACTCTGTCTGTCAGTAAACTGTGTGAATCAGAAATAAAGAATAAGCACATGTTGCAGCTGCAACTACCATCTTTTGTCTTGTAAAAGTCTATCCGACCATGCTAACAGTTACTGATTGAGTACCAAAACTATATAACCAACTGAAGGTCAAATCTAAGGATAAATCATAATCATATGTTGCATACTGATGGCTGCAGAAAGTGTCTGAATGGTGACAATGAAAAGTGACTAAAATTAAGATGAAAGAAATATTAAGCTAAGCACTAAGATTCCTGGTATTCCTTGAATATTTTCTTGAACATAAAAAGCAAATTTGATTATTGAAAATAACTTAATGTTGCTGCAGCTGGTGCATTATTTTCCATTAACACCACTGATCGGTATTCAGTTCTGCTAGGAAAGAAATCAGGATTTTGAATGCTGGTTTACATGATAGACATTTTGAAGACTGATGTAACATAGTCTTCTACTTAGCTAATCTTAGTATCAAGAATAAGTTTAGAAATGTGTGAAAATATTTTCGCTGCTTTTGAAGAAGTTTCTTAACTTATTCTCCATTCATTCCATATAAATCTCATTTGATTTTAGGATTTACATGAATGAGTAGTATAAACCACTGAAGTTACAAGTTTTCATTGTTTTATGACTTCTTATATAAGCTATGCCCCTCCACGACTTTGGTGATTATGACTCTTCACAATTTCCTGTCATTTGTAGGTCTTAATAAATGTTGTCCTTTTGTTAGCTCTCCTAAACCTTGTTCCTCCATATTTCACCGCAAGCTCGATAGGTAGGTTATGTGTTGTTTTCAACTGTTCTCCTTACCTTCAATTTATCCTGTGAGTATCAAATTTCCCAAGCCCTCTTTCCTCATTATGTGCCCAAGAAATTTCAAATATCTTTTCCTTATGTTAAGTATAAGTTTCCTTTTTATCTAAAACTTCATTGCTCACATGTTCAGTCCTTAGTATTCTCAGTATCCTTCTGTAGAACCACATTTCTGTTGCTTCAAGTCTCTTCTTCATCCTTGAAGAGATTGTTTTTTTAATACTTTGTTTAGCCTTTGGAAGACATCTTTTGTTATCACAATGCACCCTTAGATTTCAGTGTTACACTTCCCAGATATTTAAAATTTAGTACTTGTTTGGTTTTGGTATTTTCAATTTGTAATTTCCATGTTTACTTGCCCTTCCAATACTTTTGAAGAATTCAAAAAAATTCCTCACTATAATAAATTCAGTAAGGGGGCAGAATATTTTGCATTGCCATCTTGAATATTTCTTTAACTCTTAAAGCCAAATTTGATTTCTTAATGAATGGATTTCTTTGCCTTTCTTAGCAAAAATAAATTTTCATCAAATTTCCATTGCAGACCGCCAAATATTAGCATTTTTCTCACAGTCATTTTTTGTTGTAACCCATAAATTATTTTAAATTTTGATTTGATTATCATACATACATACATATATATATATATATATATATAGAATATCAGTAAAATATAATATTATGTCTGGCTGAAAAAAAATCAAATGGTTGATTGATATATAGCTTCCTCACATTGTACCCAACTGTGGTTCCTGAAGAAAAGCTCTACTTGGAATTATGAAAGTCAAAAATTATCCACACTCTTGTTTAAAGATAAGTTATGGTGGAAGTGCAGATAATTTTTTTTTTACTTACTCTTGTATGTCAATTGAAGTCCTATATAGAACAATAGATGTTGCTTACTTTCTCCTCAAGAATTAGCACAATAAATCCTTTAAAGAACTTGCCATTATCTTCTTTCCTCATTATCTGTTTTCCAAATTTCTCCTTTAGGACCCCACTTTGTCATTGTGGCACTTGTTCTGTCTAGTTAAAGGCAAGATAAGAAGAGGGTAAACAGCAAATAACCTACTTGTTATTATCCTCTGTCCTCATTATCCATCTCCCAAATTTCAGCTGCCCCTGCCTTATTGTTAACAGCAATTTCTTTCAAGATCCTATTCTCTTTAAAACTTCCTCATTTCTCATATATTCTGTCTATGGTATTCTTAACATCCATTGGTAGAAATACATTTCTGTTACTTCATTCTTTTCAACTGTGAGGAAACTATCCGATATTAACTACTATGTAGGAAATTAGATATAACAATTCAACAGTCTTTACTTTGTTCGTAAGAACATTTTTCAATTCATTGATACTTTGCTGAGTTTCTGAAAAGCATTTTTCACTATTCCTATTCACTGTTAGATTTGTTTAAAATTTTCCATTGTCTATTTGAAATTTGATGAAAATTTATTTTTGCTAAGAAAGGCAAAGAAATCCATTCATTAAGAAATCAAATTTGGCTTTAAGAGTTAAAGAAATATTCAAGATGGCAATATAAAAAATTCTGCCCCCTTACTGAATTTATTATAGTAAGGAACTTTTTTTTGAATTCTTCAAAAGTATTGGAAGGGCAAGTAAACATGGAAATAACAAATTGGAAATACCAAAACCAAACAAGTACTAAATTTTAAATATCTGGGAAGTGTTTTAACAGATCTTACCTAGATCATTAAATTTCCACAACTTGATTTTGATATCTTCCAAATTAAATTTGCACTTTCATTTGTCCCTTTTTGCTGACAAACATGCATTGTCTTCTTAGAATTTGTGGTATGTCCTATTTTCTTGCTTTCCTTAATTACCTTCTCTTCTAATTCATTCATTTTTCTGTCATCAACATAGTGTTGTCTGTGTAGTGTCTGTTGTTAATAAATCCTGGTAGGACTTCTAGTCCTCTTAGAATTGTCTTGCTGTACAGGTTGAATAAATCCAGGGAAAACACATCTTTATTATGCTCTTTTTCTTTTCTATTTTTGTGTATTCTTTCTCTCTGTATACAAGCTGTTCATTACCAGTATAGATTATGGCTTATTTAGATATCTTTTCTATGTATATCAAGATTTCCCAACATTTTGAGTTCTTTATGTCATACTTTATTGAATGCCTTTGTGTAGTCTATATAGCATAGTTATCTGTTTACACTTCAATTTTTCACACTTATAGCATTCTGGTAATGGGAATTACATTTCTTGTTCTAGTGTCTTAAATAAAGTCACATTGGTTTTCCCCTGTTTCCAGTCTAATTCTGCAACAAACTCTATTCATTAGGATCCTAATTATTAGTCACATGACTCATCATTCTAATTATTCAATAGAGTCTGCATTCCTTTGCACTGGCTTTTTTTGCTTGATTTACTGAGGTCCTCAGTTATTTCATTGCTGTCATATTTCATTCATCATTTTGGTAAATTTTTCAATCTCAAAATGTAAGTCTGTCAGCATCTTTATTAAAAATCTCCTCTTTTGATCCTGCTCTTGGCCACTGCTGACCTAACCTCACATTTTAATGTTACAGGGCCTTCTATATTTTTTTAAATATTATAGGTTGTTATGTAGTGGTTTCACAGTGGAGGCTTGTATTTGTACTAAGTCGGTCCTAAAATAGGTTCGACGTGCAGAATGTTAAGAACTTGATATAATAGGCATGTTTTTTTTCTTCCACCATATGAATTTCGAATCCTCGTGGGGAAGTGTGTTATGGAGTACGAATGTTTTTCTTCCTTCGTATGAATCTGAATACTGTCACCAAGTGTTGTATGGCGTACGAAAATTTTTTCTTCCTCCGTACGAGTTTGAATCCTCGTTGTCAAGTGTTGTAGAGTACGAAAGGTTTTTCTTCCTCCATATGAGTTCGAATCCCTTCTCGCCAAATTGTTATGTAGTGGTTTCACAGTGGAGGCTTGTATTTGTATTAAGTCGGTCCTAAAATAGGTTCGACGTACAAAACGTTAGGAACTTGATATAATAGGTAATGACGCAGTAATCCAGTTGTGGTGGCTGATACTTTAATATCCGACTAATGGTCGTCCGACATCAACTGACTGACTAACTCACTCACCGACTGCTACTACTCCTACTTATAGGTGGGAAAGTTTATTAACTATAGAATAGGTGTGTTTCACTATAACATAGGTTTTTGTTCTCTGTTGACTACAGCCTGCAACAAAGCCTCTGATGGGGAGATTGGAGATTTTGAGGAGTGTGGTACCACCTTTTAATTTCCGTTGTTCCTAGGTGTGCCCTGACCCAGATATAGTAACCCCTAACAAAAACAAAACACTATGAAAGTATAAAAATACATTTTTATAGTAAAAATACCAGCAAGATATTTTTATATATGTATAAAAAAAATTACCAGCAATATATTTTCTGTAGTTGAAGGCATACAATTTCATTCAAAATATATTTAGTTGAAGCCATAAAATTGTGTTCAAAATATTTAGATTTTGGCATTAAATAACCCATAGAGGTGTTGATATGCCGCTAAACAAAATCAATCTTCTCTATTGTTATGGAGCTCTCATGTATTTCATCTGTCATATCTTTTCTTTTCTAATTGTTCCCTCTTTAGATTTTATACATCCTGCTCAAGAATACATTTTCTCTTGTATTTGTTTTATCTTGGTATACTAGCTGCCTCAGTTGTTTTTTTATCTATGCACATTTCTAATTAAGTCATTCCTTCTTTGTTTATTTGCATTTATTTCTGATGTTTTTGTTTAACCTCATATTATTTGTGCCATCCACTTATTTTTGTCTTCCCATTCTTTGGATGACTTTGCTCTTGTCACAAGTAGTTTCTTTAAGGTGTTCCATGTTAAGTCTCATACCTGTTCTGTTTGTTCTTAACTGTAATTGCACATATTTGCAAGTGGGATTGGTGCAGAGTTTTCAATGTGTAGCTTTAGACTTTCATTTTTGTAGTTTTCCCTTATGTTTGCATATAGCTGAGAGATTGTCTTTTGCACAGTCAGTGCTTTGGTATTTCTTCCAGTATAAAACTATATTTCTAAATTATATGTCATTGTAGTCTAAATAACTTTTGATTTACTCTGCTAGAGTTTTCCAAATCTGCAAGCATCTTGGTTGTTCTTCAAACCAAGTGTCAGTTATCACTTGACTGTTCACTGCACAATAACAAACCCATTTTCCTCAGTGTTCATTACACGATCCAAGTTCGTACTTACTAGCCATTTCACAATACCCTAAAATGTACTTTCTCTTGTCTTTATCTGATATTAGTCTAACTTTCATTTTTTTTTCTCTTACATCTCTGATTCTGCTTATAAATTCCTCATTATTTTTCCATCTTTTTAATATTCAACTTTTCCAGTCCCTGTTTTACATTTTCTAGCTTTGCATATGGTAGGAGGAATCTTATAAGATACATGTATAGATGGCAAATACAGAAAGAAAACTGCAGGAACTCCTAGACAAAGTATTAAAGGAAAGCATGAAGAAAAGACTAATTTTTAATTGTAAGAAGACGATGTATGTCCAGCCAGGGGAGCAGCTTAAGATGTGAGCTACAAATTGGAAATATCATAATCCAGGAAATACAGATATTTAAAGAATCTGGGACGTGTTTCAATAGCTGACAGAAAATGTGACACTAAATATCCAGAGATAGATTGGAATATTGAAAGATATGTTACAAAAGTTAAAGAAAGTATTAAGAAGTAGAGAAATTTTGGTAGAAACAAAGGAAAGAGTGATGAACTGCTTCTATAATATCAACCCTCCTATATGAACGCTGGACAATTACTTCACAGATAAAGAGGAGACTTGAAGTAACAGATGTGATTCTACAGAAGGATGCTGAGAATACCATTGATGTAACATATGAGAAATGAAGATGAAAGAAATATTAGCCAAAAGATTTTAGAAAATTCTTTGTATATTTGGTAAAAATGCATTAAAACAAATTCTTTTTAGTTTATTTCTCAAACTTTTATTTCTTATTTAAAAAAAAAAAATAATTCTTACTGGAAAATTTCAAAAAGACTAATGTTTTTGGGAAGCACTGTGGCTTATTTTTGTTTGTTTTTTTTTTGGTTTTTTTTTTAATTTAAATTTTTAACTTTTTCAAGTAACCAATACTGTCCTCTTCGTGTTTTCAAAGTTCTTAATATTTTTAGCAACAGATATATTAATTACAATATAAATTATATCAAATAATTGTTCTCATTAAATCAGGCTTTTCACATTTAGTCTCAAAGGATTGAAAAGTATATATTTTATCTTTTTATTATTGACTTGGTATCAAATTGAAAATTAAAATTTTCTGTTTTATTTTTTAAGTTGAACTCTTTTTAAATTTTGCAGTCAATCAGGAGATTCAATTTACAAAGTGAAAGAAAGTGTTGTTTTTTTTTTTTTTTTAATTCTGTATCTTTTTACAGTGTCTGTATTGACCTGACTTGATATAAGAATAATTGTCATTTATTTTGTCTTGACTATAATTTGAAAAGTGTTATTGACATACCCATTATTGTTCAGATGTTCAAATCTTTTCTTTGTAAAGATATAAACTTTTTGTTTATAACTTTGAAAAGTGTCATTAACATATCCAATGTTGTTCAGATATTCAAATCTCTTAACACATTTCAGTTGATAGATTCTTCAGCCCTAATCAGGTGTAATTCATGTATGCCATCTGCCTAGTGTCTCCTGAGTTTTCTGTAACTGAATTGTTCCACAGGGTGGCATGATTGGCTCCACAATTGACCTCTCTACTCTGAAGAAGGGTTGTTTTTCTGTTAGGGCTCTTCTTCCCTTAGGTAACCACATGTTCCCTAACTGAGTTCTCTCTATTTATTCAAATATGTATCTATCTATTCAACTATGTATATATGTATGTGTTTATTCAGCTATGTATCGATTTATCTATCTATCTATCCAACTATGTATGTATCTATCTATTTCAGTCTGTTCATATCTATCTAAAATGTTTGTTTCTGTGAAAGATATTTTCTTATTGCAATTTTGCTTTAGTTAAGAAAAAAAGGGAAAGAAATATGGCCTGTTAAATGATGCTAACATCTGTTACAGACTATGTATGCATGATTTTAAAATGAGGGTTTTTCAGATTTTTGTATCTGTTTTTGTTTTTATAGCTTGAGAAAAATGAGATGTAATCTGGAGAAATTTACATTGCTACTGTATCACATCTGGGCAGGGTAACTTCCTCCCTCATATACCTGAGGATAATTATTTGAAAGGATTAAAAAATAAAAAAAATCAGATGGGTGATAATTAACAGTAGTCTGAATGGAGGATGGGATAGTTATGTTCCCCTAATCACACTGTTCAGGACTACATAAAAGCCCAAAATATCGAATGCTGATCTTGAAGGTTAGAGCTACCCAATTTTCCCACCCAAGTTCTCATTACTATTTAGTTTTTAGCTGTGTTAAGCATAGCAGTGAATGCTGGACAATCTCCTCAAAGCTAAAGAAGGGATTTGAGATAATAAACATGTAGCTGAGGATACCATGTACCAAACATGCAAGCAATGACAAGGTTTTTGAGAAAATGGAAATAAAAAGGAAATTTAACATCAGGAAAAGGCAGTTTCTGGAGCACATGAAGGAAGGAGGGCTTGGAAAATCTGATACTCACAGAATAGTTTGAGTGAAAGAGGGACAGAGGAAAGCAACACATAACATACTTGATGGGCTTGAGTAAATAGATGGTAGAAAAAGTGTTTGGGAGAAAAAGCAAAAAGACAAAATTTATTAACAGCAACAAGGGACATGAAGATTATGGAGGGCTATGATTGCCTAAATCCTGAAGGGACATGGCACATCATCTCAACATGGTAAATATGATCTAAAAATGCCCTAGTCTTGCTAGGGGGCAGAAATAGTTGTGTATTTCCTGATAGCTGATAGTGTCTATTATTATTTGAATCCAGATAAAAAAAAAAAAAAATGGCTAAAATTTTGAATACTGATTTTTCAAGATAGATTTTTTTTTTTTTGCAGACAGACTATATTTTCCCAGTTAATGTTCTGAGACCATTCAACATTTTTCTCACAAAGAATTATTTTTTTTGATTTAACTGACCAGATGACAGGTTCCAGCGGTTAATATAGACTCAGCTGGAATAGTAAAATGTTCTTAATTTCCTGCACGTCTCCTATTTTTAGTTTTTTCTAAAGAGAAAAAAAAAAACATCTTGAAATGTTTCCATAATGAAATTTATTTTTTTTTTTAAGTACTAAAGATGAAGTTTTTTTCGGTAGTAACCTCAATAAAATGTTGTTACTACTACAGTTCCCCACACTGACTTAGAAAGTTTTGAATATGTTGCTTAATAATTAGGCTGAGAAAATTGAATGATGTCTCCCGGTTAGCGTTTGTTGCCTAGTTGGGAAAGCATTGTCCCAGTCTGACAAGAATAAAGTACTTGAACTTGAATCCTGTTGATATCTCATTCTTTATTTTTTGTCCATGCTGTTTGCTTAATAGTTGTAGAATGCAGAAATGACTTAAAACCTAAACCAGCTCAAAGAAAAATCACCTAAACCCTTTAATATATCCTTCTCCAACATCCGTGGTATTCATAACAATTTCTGCAGTGTGGAATCATTCCTCTTTGATAAGTCTCTTGATATACTAGCTTTCTGCAAGACTAACCATAATTCGTCCCTCCGTTCCTCTGATTTTTTGATTCCCAGCTATCTTTCTTCTCCTTAGAAAGGACTCTAAAATCTGCATGCATGGCCTGGGAGTTTATGCCCGTGATCATCTCCTGCTGGCTAGAGAACACTCTTTGGAATTTCCAGATCATTCATATATGTGTCTCTGTCTATCTCTCCTCAATTCAGTAAGATAACTCTTCTTTCTCTACCATTCTCCTTCCTCTCAAGACTGTTCTGTACTCAAGAGCATTTCTGATAATATAGACAAGGCCATCTCTCTACATCCGTTTGCAAACATATTCATGTTGAGTGACTTTAATGCCCACCATACCATGTGGCTTAAACACTCTGTAACTGAGCTGACATCCAAACCCTTAACATTTCAATCACTTAATCCCTCACACAAGTGGTTGACTTTTGAACACGTTTCCCCAGTGACCCTGATGGTAACACTTCCCTTCTCGATTTCTGTTTTGCTTCCATCCTTGATTCCTGTCACACTATTCAGCTCTGCCCTCTTAGTAACTTGGTAGTGTCTGTTAACATCGCCTTCCACACTCCCTTCAGCCATGAAACTCTTACTAACAGAATATCTTTCTGTTATCAATGCGCAAATTGGGACTCATTCAGTGATTTCATTTGCTACATCCCTTGGAATGTTGTTTTTAACCATCCTGTTCAAAAATGGGCATCTGAGGCCACCTCCTGGGTAAAACCCAGCATCAAGGCTACATCCCAGCAAAAAAATACCAAGTTGAATTGCACAGGTTCTCACCTACTTGCTCAGCCACTTATAGTCCATAGGAATCACTTCATCCATCTGTACTGGAGCGACATGTCTCTTTGTCTCTGCTCATAATGAGTGCAAGTGTGTCCTCAATGAAGCAAAAGGAAACAACATATTGCATCTCACAAGTTTGGTTCTAAAGATCATTGGTGGCTCTGCAAGATTGTGCTGAACAACAGCAAATACTCAATTGCTCCTCTTTTCAATCAATTCTAACATCTACAGCTGATAAGGCTGAATGCTTTGCTCAGAAATTCTCATCCAACTTGACACTCAACTACCCCAGAGTATCCACACCTGCTTTCTCCTCTGGAACTGAGGCTGTACTGAGTGAGATGCGCATAATTCCGTCAATGGTATTGGACATCATCTCTAAATTAAACTGTCATGAAGCAAGTGGTGGTGGGATACCAGCCATAATTCTAAAGAATTGTGCTCCTGAGCTGGCTCCAGTTCTTTTCAAACTATACAACTATTGCCATGCTGATTCTTGCTTTCCAGCCTGTTGGAAGACTTCTGTCGTCCCTGGATACCCTTCTGACCCATCTAAATACCATCTTATCAGTCACCTACCAATCTTCAGCAAAGTCTTCAAGGCTTTACTCAGTGCTGAAATGTTAAGCATCTTACCTGCCATGACCTTCTCTCTGACAAACTATGGTTTTCACTTTGCTTGGTCTACCACTGATGTGCTTACGGCCATAACTTAATATCTATACCAAGTTCTTGATAATAATGGTGAAGTTCAAGCTGTGGCTTTAGATATCTTGAAGACGTTTGACAAGGTTTGGCATGCTGGCCTTCTACATAAGCTTCAAGGACATGGTATTACAGGGTGATTATTTGATTTAATCTAGTCATTCCTATGAAACCTTGAAATGAAGATTGTTCTGAATGGGTTCTCTTCCAGTTCCTTTCATACGAACACCGGTGTACCCTAATGTTCTATCTTGGGTCTTACACTGT
The DNA here is from genome assembly GCA_903632075.3 of Acanthosepion pharaonis. Lineage (NCBI taxonomy): Eukaryota > Metazoa > Mollusca > Cephalopoda > Sepiida > Sepiidae > Acanthosepion > Acanthosepion pharaonis. The sequence goes on along the minus strand of CAHIKZ030000825.1, from coordinate 365,089 downwards.
TTCTGATCTTCTGATCTGCCTCCAAAACAAAACTGCTCGCTTTTAACCACCGTAGAGAAATCTCCTTGCCTCCTATCAGCATAGTTGATGCTCGTGAAAGTGTCTCACTGTGCCTTCTCAGTCTCACGTTTTCCACTGACTTGAGGTGAAACAACTACATTGAATCAATAGCTGCATCTACCTTAAGGAAAGTTGGTTCTCTGTGTCGTGCCAGAAGGTTTTTTTCATCTGAGTCCATCCTTCCCATCTACAAATCTACCATTCATCCTTGCATTGGATACTGCTGGTCTGGTGCCTCCACCGTTCATCTTGAGGTTTTTGACAAAATCCAAAGATGGATGTGCAATGTGATTGGTTCTGACTTGGCATCTTGACTCCAGTCACTTTCTCATGATGTGGATTCCCTCTGTCTTTTCTACAAATATTTTCATGGCAATTGCTCTGACAAGCTATTTTCATTGGTGCTCCGACTGCATGAATTTAAGTGGGATACTAGGTTGGCATCTTGGTCCCACTCTTTTACTGTTGAAGCAGTTAAATGTAACTGCCTCTTCTACTCCAACAGCTTCTTCTCTCGCACTTCCTGACAGTGGAATTCCCTTCCTCTTACTTGCTTCCCTGATAACTATAATCTACAAAAATTTAAATGTAATGTCAGTCGACATTTTCTGATGCCTTGATCCCCGTTCTTCTTTTTATCCTTTCCCCTATCCCTCCATACCCAGTCTTTTCTCTTACATTCATTTTCTGTAATCCCTTATGTATTAGTGGCACTCTTGCTTTGCTTGGGGTGAAATGTTTGAAAAAAGAAATAGTTCTTTTTTATGTCTCCACATTTTGATTATTTACAGAATATTTTCAGTCAATCAGGCTTTGTTTAACGTAAATGGTCTTCCCAAATGTAATTCATCCTTCAGATCTTATTGACTTCCATAATTTATGTACATAAATATCTACTTAGCTGAGAGATGCTGTACAAATCAATTAAGCATTATTTTAAAGAAGATCATGGCATTTCTTCATGTCACAGGCATTTTAGGAAACTATGATTCAGAATTGAATAAACTTATTTCAATTTATATACCATGTAGATATAGATAAAATATCTACTCAAAGGAATTCTGGGTATGAAGTTAAACTACATATGGCAGCATGGCCTCTGATCAGAACATTGGAGATTTTGATGAGTGTGGAACCACCTCTTAATTGCTGCTGTTCCCAGATCCACCCTCACCTGGGGTGGTAGCACCTGTTAGGGTTCCAGATATGGGCAAATAGTGAAAACAAAAACAAAACATTATGAAAGTATAAAAATACAATTTTATAGAATGACCAACAATACATTTTATCAGTAGCTGAAGGCATAAAATTATGTTTGGAATATATTTAATTGAAGCCATAAAATTGTGTTCAAAATATTTAGATTCAGCATTAAATAACCCCTAAAGGTTGATATGCCACTAAACAAAATCAACCAACCAATCTACTCGAAGGAGAGCTGTTCAGTAGTTGCTCTTGATACTAGGCATCTATTTGCTAGACAAGCTTTGCATTTATAATGTAGGCTCAGTGAATTCCCATATATCTTAATTTCTATCAAAGTACCACTGGCACAGTTTTAAAAAAAAAAGAAAAGAAAAAGATTTTGTGTTGAATTCAGTATTACATGGAGATATCATTGTATATTGACAAACTACTGCCATTTTTCTTTAGCACTGTGACCAGCCATTTTTCTAGAGATCTGGTTACTATTATATTGGATTTGTTCTTGTAAGTGCTCTCCCCACTCCTGCCTCAATAATCTTTCCAACCTGTTTTGTCATTTCTTATCTAATGACAAGATTTGATTTTTCCTTTTCTTTTTCTACCACTTACGATCTTGCTGACATGTCTTCAAACACTGGCACTATTCCCAGAATGTCTCCAGTGAATCAAATTTGCATCTTTGATCTTTTCTTGGAGAAAGTAGGTGTGGGGAAAATTAGGAAGAGAACCAAAAATGTCGGCAGGGTAGTAAGTCAGTGAAAAACAGTCAACAATACATTGTCAAAACTGTACTTTTTAGCTTTCACTTTTTTTCTATGTCTGTCATTGAGTTTTGTTTTCAGTGACATGATTGCCTGTGACTGCTTGTGGTGAAGAGTTAGATTTGATTAGAAGACTGTCAGTGGAACTCAATGGAGACCAAAACTAGGTTTAGTGCAATTACAGTAAAAAGAAAAAAAAGCCACAAACAGATTGTCTCTCTGGATTCTTACATCTTTCTTGGCACCTGTGGGCTTTTATCTAGCTTTCACCTGTTGGCAGGTATGACTTCAAATCTCTTTGGAGATTGTTACTTCTGAGTAGAATTTGATTCTATATTAAGAACCTTGTCTGTGTGTATTTTTGCTCAACCACAGAAATCAGGTCTGAAAATTGCCCTTTTTTCAGACTTTTAGCTTGGAAATGTTATTAAAAGCCTTCCTGATTAAAATTTACAAATATTTTCTGTATTGGAAAATTTGTTGCTTATTTGTATTCTTATATGTGCTGTGTCCATTCAGGATGTAGGTGATCATGGCTCTCCATGACTTCCTATCTCTTGTAGCACTGAGCACTGTTTGATCCCTTACTATCTCTCCCTGCCAATCAATTACACAAGCTTGTTAGATATATTACTTAACTGCTTCCCCTTGGTTCTCTTTCTTTCAGAGTGTCTTGTGGATGTCAAATTCTCTAAGCTCCTTTTTCTTATTATGTGTTCCATAAATTTCAACTGTCTTTTTCTTATCCTTAGTAGTAGAATCCTTTTTGTTCTCATTTTTCTTAAAACTTCCTTGTTGTTTACATGTTCCATCCATGATATTCACACTATCCTTTTGTAGAATCATATCTTTGTTTTATTGAGTTTTTTTTTTTTTTTCATCTGTAAGGAAATTGTCCAGCATTCATTGCTATGTAGGAGGAGCAATATTATAACAGTTGAGCACTATTATCTTTGTTTCTGACAAAATTTTCCTGTTTCTTAATATTTTGCTTAATTTCTGGAAGGCATGATCTGCTAATCCAACACATCTTGAGATTTCTTTGTGACATTTTCTGTTATCTGCCATAACACTTTCCAGTTAGACAAGTTTCTGTACTTGCTTCATTTTGACATCTTCAATTTGTAGCTTGCATCTTGCACTGACCTCTTATTAGGGTGATGGAATAAATTGATCTTTTGTTCAATATGAAGGAAATTATACAAGTGTTTTTGAATTGTACTTAGCTCTTCATTGACTCTATTGTTTATAGGCTTTGAGAAAAATCTGAAGCTAGTAAAATAGATTGCACATGAATTCACAAAATCTAATGCCATCAGCATTTAGACGTTTTCTAATATATAAAGAGAACTTTAAAAAAAACTTAGCCTAGCTTAAAACCATAATAGAGAAGAACACATTGAAAAGTGAGGTTAAACACCAATGAAATTGTTATGAAAAACAAACTTGCTAAGCATCCTTTTGCCATAGCAATCCATTGCTTCATCCACCGCAAGGAAAGTTGGCTCCCTGTGATGCACCAGGAAACTTTTCTCCCTGAAATCGATCCTCCAGATCTACAAATCAACAATTCGCCCTTGCATGGAGTATTGCTGCCATATATGGTCTGGAGCCCCTTCTGTTTGCCTCGGGGTTCTTGATAGGCTCCAGAGGCGGATATGCAATATAATTGGCCCTGCTCTGGCATCTCGTCTACAGACACTTTCTCACAGATGCGCTGTCGCCTCTCTCTGTCTGTTTTACAAATACTTTCATGGCAATTGCTCCGAGGAGCTGCATTTGTTGGTTCCCAGACTTCATGAGTTCAAGCGCACGACGAGGCTGGCATCCCGCTCTCACCCCACCACTGTTGAAACTACTAAATGTAACCGTCTCTTCTACTCCAATAGCTTCATGTCTCGCACCTCTCGCCTGTGGAACTCCCTTCCCTATTCTAGTTTCCCTGAGAGCTATAATCTCCAGCTATTCAAATGTAATGTCAATCGACATCTCCAGTTGCCTTGATCTATCCACTACCCTTCTCCTCATCCTTTCTTCTATCACTCCTATCTGATCTTGCTCCAAATTTTCTGTAACCCCTTGTGTCCTAGTGGCTTCCCACCTTGCTTGGGGTGAAATGCTTAAAAAAAAAAAAAAATAGTCATCATGTGTTCTATTCAAACTACAGTTATTCTTGCTCAGAAGAAACTTCTTAGAATTTCTCTGTTTGAAACAGTGCATGAGGACATTGTATAGTTAACTTTTTATGTCCAGTAAATAATTTTCCTGGGTAAGACGATAAACTACATCCAGCAGCCAAACCTCTGATCAGGAGATTTTGAGGAGTGTGGAACCACCTCTTAATTATTGTTGCTTCCAGGTCCAACCAGACCCAAGTTGGTATCACCTGTTAAGGTCCTAGCTATGGGCAAATAGTGAACCTCCAAAATGATATCAAAACACTATGAAAGTATAGAAAAAACATTTTTATAGTGAAGGTGCCAGCAATACATTTTTGTAAGGAAAAAAAAAAAAAAAAAAAAAAAATTACCACCAATACATTTTTGTAAGAAATATATAACCAGCATTTTTGTAAGCATAAAGAAATTATTACCAGTCATACATATTTGTAAAAGAAGTTACTAATGCTTCCAAGAAAATTAAATTTCGGCATTAAATGACCCATAAGGAGTTGATATCCAGTTAAACAAAACAGTAAAAAGGTGTGATAAATTTTAATAAAATAAATAAAATACAAACATCTGTCTATATTATCTTTATCTACTTTGTTTCTAAAAAAATCTTAAATCTACTTTTAACTTTCTGTATTCAATTAGGATAGAAATATTTTCTTTTAGATTTTTTCTCTTAATAAACAAGAATGTTTTACTTATTTGTTTCAATCATTATATTTGTGATGATTTTTAAAATGAAAAACAAAAATGTAGAGCAATAAGAAACCTGACTGTTTGCATTTATTAATAATTGAATCTGCCAACCCAAATAATGGAGTTGGAAATTTTTTTGAGAATGATGGTAATCAATTCAAATTTAACTCAAAATGGCTGAGCTTATGACAGATAGACAAGCTTTATATAATAAAAGATCTAATCTCTATCTTGATGGAGAATGTACAGGTCTTTTAAGCCAGAGATTGTGGGGTTGTCAGAGATGCTGATGTCTGTTTTTTTTGCTTAAATTTAATCTATGGATGATAGGTGGCTAAAATTGCAGTTGATGGTAATCACCTCAAATTAATCTCCAAGTTACTGTCATGACAACTTAAACAGACTAAAAGATAAAAATTTTCACTTGTGTAATTGAGAATAGACAACATACTAATTCTGTTACTAATTGAATATATATGAATTATTTTCAGGTAAAGTAAACAAGTTTAGTACTGTCAGTTGTCAAATAAAAGTGTAACGATTAATACATGGGATGGAAACAGAAATTGTAATAAATGGGGGTTGGGTGGCATTTGTGGCGGGTGGGGTGGCATTTGTGGCGGGTGGGGAATGAGAAAATCTGATGAATAGGGGTTGTGGGGAAATGATGAAAAACAAGTCTTTCAAATTGTAACAAGACCTCAAAATGAAAACAAATAAATAAATGCCTATTTTTGAGTCATGTTTTAATACAATTGAAAATATTTCCATCAAGTTTTGATAAACCTATAAAATAAGTTTGTTTGAGACAAAGGGTAGATGGTTTCAGGGATAAGAGAGCTCTGGATTTTCTATTCCTCTCTTCTATTAGTTTGTTTTTTTTTTTTTTAAAGGATTTTTCTTTTTTGTGGACTGTTCTTCTCCAATTTGTTCTTTCTGCAACTTCCCAATCGACCAGATCAATTTCTCTTCTCAGCAAGATGTTTTTGAACTAATCCTTGAATTGACAACATGGGGCTCTCCGAGGTTTCTTACCAGATGCAAGCTCTATAAAGAGGATTTGTTTGGATAGGTGGATATCTGGTATACAGGTAAGGTGTCCAGCCCATTAAAGTTGGTGATGGTTTCTAGGCTCTTCATCTTTGCACAAAGGAGAACTTCTTTGCTTGTGATCTGGTCCTGTTATATATTTTACATATACCGTAAATAGCCAAACCAACTTTTCCTTTTGTTCCATGAACATTATTATTATTGATATTTAAAAGTTAGTATGTATAGCTTTATTTTGTTGTATAGCAAAATTTATTTAATAAAAATTCAGAAAAGTCTAAAATTGCTGTAAAATAATTACGTTCTTGTATATTTATTATAGAAACCATTTTGCTAATAAATTGACGGACAAATGAAATTTAGTTTCATAATTCATTTTCTTTGTTTGACACATGCTTTTGTTAATGTTCTAAATTAAATATGTCTTTCCTTATTAAGTGTTACATCAAAGACAGTAAAATGACAAAAATAATAAAATCAAAAACTAAAAATGCTAAACAAACCAAACATGTATGAATATTTCTAAAAATCAAAAACCTTTTGTCTCAAACGTTTTTGTTCACCTGTTTTGTTTTTATTTAATTCATTTGGAGGTGGGATTAATCAATTTTTATTATCAATTATGTCTTTGGGTTCAGAGGAAAAACTTAATTGCAAATTTTGTTTTGCATCTCAACTTGCTTTTAACATCAGAGACTCTTGTTAAACAGCTACATCATCGTCGCTATCATCAAGCTAGTCATCAATATTACTTGAACAATTATTATTGAATAATCGTTATTTAATTAGAAAAAAAAGTTTTCCTGCTTGGAATTGATTATCAAACACTGCTGACTTTCTTCTTTCTTTTTCAAGAGTCTCAACTTTCCCAACACGAATTGGCAATGCTTTGTTGACAGACTGAACACATATACTAGACATTTATAAATATAAAAAGGATATAAAACCTCTGTAGCAATCACCTTGTAGTTACTGTCTTCTCTTTTATATAAATTGAGTTTTAAAGACTAAATCTTTAGATAAAAAAATCTGTTTATCAAACCATGCATAGCTAATATTTTTCGTTAGTGTAATCTGGGAAAATCTGAACTTCTAATGTATATAAAAAAAATCGGCAAAAACAAAAAATCCTGTTGCATTGCAATAACATCGTAATTAACCTGAATATTAAAAATGGACAATGTGTTGGCAGTGTAGCAGTTATCAATAGGATTGGTGAGCTGAGTTTAAATTCCAGTATGGTCTGCTGTATTTATTTTCTCACAAATACCCCCAAGAAAGGCATGAATCCATTTCTTATTCCTTGCAAGTTAGATTGGGCTCTCAAAGTTTGCATGGAAACCAGTTTAAGAGAAAGAAAACTGAATTTGAATCAGTGGAGAAGGCAATGGAAAATGATTCCACTATCTTTCCCAAGAAGTCATAGCAATTCCTAGATAATAAAGGAAAAGGGGAAATTTTTAACTTTGTGTCCGAAAAAAAATGGTGTGTCAAAAAGACAGTTTTTCTGTTATCAGCAATATTTTAAACGACTGAGATTCTCTCAACAATGTTTATTTTACAAGATTATAAAAATCTTAACAATGTACAATGCCATATTTATTATTTTTTTATTTTATAAAGTAATAGACTTGAAAAAATCATTTTATTTAAAAATTTATAAAAAACCTACAAAATTTTCAATGAATTGTTTTCTTCAGAATGGTTGTCAAAACATTGAAGAATTGTCAATTGATTCAAACTTTATAAAATATTAAATAATAAAGATTTGTTTATAGTTACTTCCCATATTTTTATGATTTAGCAAATTTTTATAAATTTATGAAAACAAAAAATTGTTTTATTTATTTCTTTATAAATTGGTAAATAATAAACATTGTTTTGTATTAGTTGGTTCATATTTTTTGAATATTATGAATATGAAATTATCCTTATGAATAAATAATCTAATAAATAGTGTTTAATATTTTTGTTGTGTTCTCAAAGAACAAAGAAAATGTATAAATTGACTTTTACATACACTATTTGCATTGTTCGGACTATCGTTCTCATGCTGTCATATTTATCACAACGTTTCGGTCATTGTACGCTCCAGCCTTCTTCAGGTAGTTGGAGTGTCGAACTGAACCCTTTATTTCGCTTGCTGGGGTAGACTCTTCTAGTTTCACGTGCCATGTCTAATGGATGTCAGTTATCAGTTATCTCCTATTAATTCATGTGGAACTAGAACAGTCTAACCCAGCAAGCGAAATAAAGGGTTCAGTTCAGCATCTCAACCACTTGAAGAAGGCTAGAGCATACAACGGCCAAAATGTTGTGATAAATATGGTAACAAAGATGAGTATGATAGTCTAAACAATGTAAATAGTGGAAATAATACCTCATCTCAGAAATATAGACTGACTATTATATGTTTGGTTTTTATTCAAATTCTAATCATCACTTTTTCAAACAATAATCATTGCCGAGGGAGTAATGGTAAGACAAAATAATAGTCAATGGAAAAATCCTCCTTTTGACACACTGTTTTAATGTAAGCACATGGTTAAACTTTGGCAAAAATGGAATCTGTGGAGAGCGATGATCGTCTATGTCTTGAAGGTACATGGCATTTTGAACTGAAATAGAAATTTAGAATATTTTTATTGAAATTTCTTACATTTTAGTGTAAAGTGATGTAACAACTGGTGACAAGTTTGGTCGAGGTGGCGGCAGGAATTGAGTTTTATATGCTTGAAAATATAGTGTTATTGGAAAAATTAGTATTGTCTAATAAATGACTTTTTTTTCCCTTACTCTCAACAAAAGCTACAATAAATCTTTTAAAGTATCTGTTTAAATTACTATTAAGTACACTCATTTTATTGTGATGATATATAAATTAGTATATATAAAAAATCAGTTCATTATTATTATTATTATTATAGGCATAAGAATTTAATTCAAGTTTACTTTGAATTGAAAAAGAAAAGCAATTGATATTCAATGGTCAAGCATGTGAGAATACCATTGACTGAATATGTGAGCAATGATAAAGTTTTAGATAAAATGAAAACAAAAAGATGCTTATACTTAACACCAGGAAGAGATAGTTGCAATTTCTAGGCTCACAATAAAGAAAGAAGGTTTTGAAAATTTGATACTCACAGGGCAGATTGAAGGCAAGAAGGGCAGAGGAAGACAATGCATTTCGTAACCTACTTAAAAAACCTTGAGTAAATGGATAGTGGAACAAATTTTTAGAAGAGATAACAAAAAGGCAAAATTTATTAAGAGCTTACAAAGGACATGAAGTTGTAGAGAGCTGTGATCACCAATGTCCTGAATGGACATGGCATAAAGAAGAAGAATATCCAGCAGGAGACTAGTGGATATAAACTCAGAATGTGCCAAGAATATATATATATATATATATATATATATATATATATATATATATATATATATATATATATATATATATATATAGGCTTTTGTTTATTGAAAGACATTTAGGAGAAAAATAACAATTGTAAAATAACAAAGAATAAGGTTAAAAAATAAGAAAAAATAAGGTGTGAAGAAAAAGCAAAAGCAAATAGCTGCTTCCATAATTTCAGGATAAAATGATTGGTTGTAAAACCAACTTTGAACTTTGTGAATAATGGAGGAACTAAATTTTGTTAAGTATCTTGTTTTGTTTTTATTTTTTTTATACTTTGTTTGACCATTCTGCACTGTTTTCAGAGTCACGGCTCCTTACGTAATTCTGTTTTGTTGATAGTTGTTTTACAGTCTTTCATTATGATGTGCCAACTGAATGATGGTTGGCATATTCAAACTCTATTCTCTTACCTGAATAATTTATTGCTTGATTATTCAGATGAAGTGGTTTCGGATGGGGAAGATGGTGGATTGAAAGAGATAGAGGAAACCATTTACTGATGACCTGCATGATGAAACAAGGCCTTTTTTTTTGTGTGTGTGTGTTTATGTTTCTTCTTTGGCAACTCTAGTACAAAAAAATTGTCTCCTCCCAATTCACATTGAATACTCATAGAAAGGGAAGAAAGCTAAAAATAGATAATTTTCTTTTACAGGAACATTTTATTTTGGCCAAATCAGAGAAACACCCTCTTTTTTATTCATTGGTTTTGATAAGAAAAAAAAAACGAAAAGAGAAACTTATATACATAGATGCACCAGTAAGTCCTTAGCCTGATATTTTACATAACAAATATTTAAAATAATCCTTGACAACACACTTAATTCAGTGATAAATATTAATCACATAGATTAAGCATTATACAGGAAAACTCAGATAAATTTCAGGCTATGTATTTATTGATCTAGTCTCTCATTACACACACACACACACACACACACATATATATATATATATATATATATATATATATATATATATATATATATATAACCAAGTTCAGGGTTGGTGCAGATGGAATAAAATTCTGATAACCAAAACGAATGCTCAATGCAGAGTAAAGCAAATAATATTTATTCAAAATTATAACCTAAGCATTTATAGCATCTCTACAAAAATTGCAATTTTGTTTCAACATTTCTGGTGTCTTATCAAGTGATAGTGTTTAAGAGTTCGAAACCAAGAAAAAACCTTCTCAATAGGGGAAACATTGCTATGTGACCTATCAGAATACAAGTATATGGTAATTCAAAATAACATGACAATATACCCTAAGTACAATCTATTAGTGCATTAAAGTTAAGATTAGATTAAATTGGAAATCAGTATAACAAAGTTTCAATTTCACAGTAAAATTAAGAATTACAATTATTGAGGGTTTTTTTCTTCTTAGTTTTGATACCAACTGATTTTAAATTAATTTTTAGTGCTTCTAATGTAAAAAAATTTTTTTAATACTCTGGTTTTCAAGTGTAGAAATAGTACTAAGATAAACTAGTGAACTAGCTAAGCAATTATTTTGTAGTGGGCAGTCATTAGAATTCCTACAATTACACCTGCTTATATTATACTTAGTATCATTTACTGCACCATTACAATACATCATGCTTTTTGAATTTTTATACTTGTTGAAGACTCTGTTATTGTGTTTTTAATTATTTTTTGAGGTTGTCCGCACAACAGTAGCTTAATTTAAGTGTATTATTATCAAATATTTTACTAAGCAGATTAGTTTTAGGAAAATGTTTATTAATAAGGTTAGGAATTTTAGTCCTAACTTAGTTTTAACCATAAGGTTGAAAGGGGGAGTAAACCAAATGATCTCCCTAAATCTTCTCTTCTTATTATGTTAATAAATAATGGGATTTTTGTACTTAATAGTATTACCTTTATAACCGCTATTTCTAAGGGCTGAGTTGTAAAATTTACTATGCTTATTAAAAACCTCTTTGCTGGAAGAGTTAGTGCTGATTCTAAATTCTATGGAAGAGGGTATGTATTTAATAATTGATGGAGGATTGTTTGAATTAGGGTGTACATATACTGGGTTCAAATTAACCTTCATATAAGGTTGAAAAGAACAATTAAGGTCTTGGGTAACATCCAGAAAGTCTACCTGTTTAATGTTGATAGTTATTTTAATTTTAAGACATAAATTTTTTAACTCCCTATGGGTCATTTTTCTATAACTGTCTACCTTAATTTTTGTAGAATCCTTAACTATTAACAAGCCATCATCTCTATATAATCTAATACTGTCAGTATCTATACAATGATAGGCATTTAAACTATATGAAATAAATAATCCCACCAGGTCTGACCTGGTGTGATTATTTTATGTCCTTTCTTAATTCAGGTGTCATTTGCAAAGTCCTGTGTATTACAAGTGAATTTAAATGGTTGTCACTATATATTTCTTGCTTTTCACAAATGCAGGTTTTTACATTCCAAAATCTCTTGCCATTAATTAATGGCAAGAGGGAGAAAAATAGATTCAGCACCACTTCAGATGCCAGGATTTATCTTGCTTCTAGTGTAGGTACATTTACATTTACCCACATCTCTTTCACTTTTCATAGCAGCCTGCAAAAGTGCTCCTGTAAGATTGCCATCAGTTGCCTCATTTTTCCTAATCTTATCCATAGAATATCAATGGTGATTTTAACTTTCAGCAGAGCTAAAGGCAGTGAGCCAAACCTGCATTGTAAGGACAATGCTGACAAACATGGGTGATATAACATTTTGCCAAAAAGCTTTATTTGAGATGTGAAAAGTCAGTGTCATTTCAGTGCTAACTTAGTAATCCTAAAAGTCAGTGTCTTTGCTGCTTCGATATTTTGAGTCAGGCAAATAATATTGTGCCAAAAAAAAAATGAATACTTTGCGACAAAGATTACAACATATATATATGGTAAGACCTGAGAATTTGTTGACCAAAGTTTTAAATTAAAAACAACAAAGATAATGATGCCAGTTGAAATGTCATGGAATCTCAGAGTTTCAGATACTTGTTATTTTTCCCAGAATCTTCCTTTTAGTTTCAATTCTTTGTAGCTTCCATCAACCAATGTCACACAATTTGGGATCATGATTTTTCTATACTTGATTGTAGTCAGCTAAAGATGAAGCCATTAAGTTACAGAAGTTATATTACTGCATATCAAATTACTTATTATTCTTTAAAAAAATAAATAATTAACCCCTTGCATCTTAGTAGCCTTATTGCCTTGCTTGGAATGAAGTCATAAAAAAAATTATATTAATTAGTTGTAAACCGATAAATTCAAAACTTGACTCAAAGCTTTTTGTTGTGTTGGTTTTGTTTATTTTATTTTATTTTTTTTTGTAAAGAAACATTTCAGAATTGTTTTAACTTAATGAAAGTGAAAAGGGATTATTAAGTTAATGGACCAGTGAAAAGAAGTTCTTGTGTTTGATTAACAATAAGCAACATGTAAAAAAAAATTACAATAGAAATTTGCTTACTTGAAGGACAAAATAAATTCTAAAAGGTATAGAAATATGTATTTCTGGTGTCTTTCCTCTCTTTAAAAGAAATTAATGTTAAAATGGAAAATAAAAATCACCTAAGAATCTAAAAATCAGCCTTGTAAGAATTTTGGAAACATTTTTTTTTTTTTTTTTTTTTTTTTAAAGAAATCTAATTTTTCCTTAATTCTGTGTGTCATTAAAATCGTTCGTGACTTGCAAACGACAAGACGGCACTACTATTTGTTGTCCCCTTGTGCTTTGTTGAAACCTGTCAAAAGCAGTTAGTAACGTGATGCATCAGAGCAGAATTACCTTGGGAGTCTGTACTTATTATTTACATTTATTTGTTCATTTTTTTTCTATTAGTTTTATTCCTAATTTCTTTTGATTTTATTCAATAGTATTGAAATAATAAAAAAAAGACACTTCCTTTCATTAAAAAAAATATGCAGTGTTTTTAACTTATTTTTATAGGTTGACAAAAAAAAACATCTACCTCATTTTTCCATATTTATTTTACTTTACTTATATATTAAAAAGAGAAAATACTTGTGGCATCTGATTAAATACATGAATACAAATTTTACTCTCTTCTTCCATGTACTGTGTTCTTTCAGGATGTTGGTGATCGTGGTTCTCCCCAATTTCCTCTCCTTTGTAGCTCTTAATAAATTTTGTCTTTTTTGTTATCTGTCCTAAACATTGTTCTGCCATCCATTTACTAGGTAGGTTATGTGTCGTTTTCCTCTTTCCTTCAATCTGTCCTGTGAGTATACCTTTTTTCAAGCCATATTTTCTCATTATGTGCCTTAGAAACTTTGTTTCTTCCTGATGTTAAGTGTCCTTTTTATTTCCATTTTCTCTAAAACTTCATTGTTGCTCACATGTTTGGTATATACTTCTGTATCTTAAGGATTTTATGCTTTTATGTAAAAAAAAAAAAAAAAAATAATGGGTGGACAAAAATACACTTTTTCTTGAAAAATGATTTAATTTCTTTTTACATTGGCATTCTTTTCATTTTCTTGTAGAGTCCCTGGCAACCCCCCTAAAAAAAAAACAGCATTTTATTTAAAACTATAAGCATTTTTTTTGTTTTACCTTTTTTGGTACACTCTTAAAATGCATGCACTCTCCAAAGTAAATCATTGTGAAAAAGGAAAGGTGATTTTTTTTTTCTCTCATTCAGCCTTCTAAATTCAAAGTCCATTTGCCACCTTTAAATAATAACTAAAGTGAAATAAAATACAAAAAATTGTTGGTCCTTTACTTTCTTCTTAAAAACTTTTATTCTGTATTGAGACTTAAAAAAACAATTTCAAGATCTCTTTAAAAAGCTCTTTCTCAAAAAAAAAAAAAAATTAACTAATATACATACAAACCATAGGCCAACTTTTCATTTTGAATTTGGTAATTAGTTCTATTGATTGTCCAAAATGTCTCAACATGCTTGAAGTTGTCTGCTGTCTTTTCTTCATTTATCTCTTCCTGCACGAACAGTCTTTTTTATATATTTATTTTTGTATTTGTGCACATTTGTGTCCTGATATTGTGTCTACATGTAATATAGACAAACCAAGTTGGGCAGATTTGGGGATGGAAGCAAAAACCAAAGATGACAAAGGAACAAATCAGGAGCAGATGAAGATAATTGAATCTGCCAGCAACTTGTCCACAAAGGAATTTTAATTCCACACACACACACACACACACACACACACACACACACACTAATGAAAGAAAGAAAGAAAGAAAAAAAGAACTAACAAAGAAAATCATCCTGTGGACTCTATAAAAACTTACCAAGATAATGCTACTGAATTTAAGTGTGGAGAGAAATTAACGACATTTGTTTTTAGTTTTTTATTATTATTTTTTTTTCTTCATTTTTGTTACATTTTTATTTATTTATTTTTGTTTCTCTCAGCATTATTATTGCCAGGAAAGTTCCAAGACTAAAGAATGCATTAAGTTTTAACTTTATGCCCAAGTTTGATGTCTCTTCCAACTCGGAGTTTAGGAGATGAATTGGCCAATGTTAGTTTTTTGATTGGCTGTAAATCTACTGACATTTGAAATTGCCATGATTTACTTGTAACATTGGTAATGTCTGATGGCATCATTCTGATGTCATTTTCATGGGTAGCAACCAAAAATAAATAAATCCCAACAGATCTTGGTTTTATCATAAACCTACCCAAATAAAAGCTGTAAATTACTCCCCCCACCACCCCACTGAAATTTTAATAAAGACAGAAGCTAAATGAGAATGGTATTGAAAGCAAATTTATAGATGGCAATGAAATTACCTTTACTTTTAATTAAATTTATTTAAATACCTATCTACACTAATTATTTCATACATTTTGATATACTGTCTTGGATAACTTACATAATAGACACAATTATTAATTTTTCTTTCATCTATTTCTTTATTTGCAACCAGTGTACACATGCTGTCAAAAATGACAATAATTGTTAGAAAGTTTTAATAGACGTAATAAAACAAAAATCTTGAAACAATGAATTGAGATTTGATAAAGCAGAAGTAAAGAATTCACAGCTAAAATAGAGGCCAAAGAACTGTTTAATTAATCAATTCCCTTTATATGGTATTTATGATTCATTGATTACTCATAGTATTATATAAAATCTCTGGTTAAAAATTTTATGTGTTTAGTATAACAGTGAATAGAAATATGACTCTGAAGAAAAAGATTAGCAATAGAACAGCAAAGATAGCAATGAAAAATCCTATTTCAAGGCCAAGTTGAAGCAAGATGATTACTTAATAGATAAAGGTGCCTCGTATGAAAGTCATGAACAAATAAGACTGCAATTTAAGAAATGTAGGAGTAAAGGAACTGATTAATTAAATGGTTCATTTTGCTCACGAAGTAATTTTGTCTAAATACAGATAAGTATTTTATTTGTACAGATTATTAAAATAACCAAGGGAATTAATCATTTACAAATTTACTAACCTAAGTTGATTTACCTGCCTTGCCACTACAGATGGAACAGGAAATATAAATATACATTGATAATTATTATAGGAATTGATTCATGATGAATAAATTACCGGAATATATCAATAAAAACTAATATAAATAAGGTGAAACAAATAGACAAAAATTAATTATGACTGCTTTTTTCTTTTTTTTTTTTAAAAAGAAATTTGAGCATCAGACACAACATTTAGCTTCAACAAAAAGACGGTGAAAAAAATGAAGATATGGCTATTTCCTAAGCCAACATTTGAACCATGACAACTCTAGAATAGCAAAATTGCCTAGGTATAAGGTATGTCTAAATAAACAAAAGAAAGAAACTTAAAACATTGTACAAATGTTTTGTAGTAGTCAGATTAACATTTCTATTTAAAAAAACCCAAAAAAGTTCTCATCCCATGTCAAATTCATTAGGTTGAGGGGGTGCTAAAAAGTTCTCAGCCCATGTCAAATTCATTAGGTTGAGGGGGTGCTAAAAAGTTCTCAGCCCATGTCAAATTCATTAGGTTGAGGGGGTGCTAAAAAATTCTCAGCCCATGTCAAATTCATTAGGTTGAGGGGTGCTAAAAGTTCTCAGCCCATGTCAAATTCATTAGGTTGAGGGGGTGCTAAAAAGTTCTCAGCCCATGTCAAATTCATTAGCTTGAGGGGGTGCTAAAAAATTCTCAGCCCATGTCAAATTCATTAGGTTGAGGGGGTGCTAAAAAGTTCTCGGCCCATGTCAAATTCATTAGGTTGAGGGGGTGCTAAAAAATTCTCAGCCCATGTCAAATTCATTAGGTTGAGGGTGTGTTAAAAAGTTCTCGGCCCATGTCAAATTCATTAGGTCGAGGGGGTGCTAAAAAATTCTCGGCCCATGTCAAATTCATTAGGTTGAGGGTGTGTTAAAAAGTTCTCAGCCCATGTCAAATTCATTAGGTTGAGGGGGTGCTAAAAAGTTCTCAGCCTAATCCATTTCTCAAAATCTATATGACTATAAAAAAAGACTATATGAATGTATATGAATTTTTAATTTTCTTTTTTATTTTAGAAGTATTTCATGGTCAAGTGGAGAACTTTCAGTATTGAGCTATATTTGCTTGAATGAACTTGTGTGGACTATACCTTTTTATTTTTTTTTATTTACCATAAAATTTATTTGAATAACTTTCAGCACTATGAATGTTGTACATTGAAAATCTGAAAGGAAGACATGGTCAGTGATCAGGAATTAAGGCAAGCATTACTGACAGAATAGAATGATTATATGTATAATTAGTGCCTGTTGTGAAAGAGGAGTTTGTTTAATATTTTTCATTGATGCCACTGTTCAATCCCAGGTAAAAAAAAAAAAAAAAAGTAATGTGATGATTTGATATTTAAGGAAACAGAACCTCTCCCTCTCCTTTGAAAATTGGTGCAACATAATCTTCCTACCCATATTTCCCTTCTTTTGAACTTAGTAAATGCAAATAGTAATAAATTTATTTTAATTTTTATTTAGAAATATTATTTTTAAGTTCTGCTGGTGAAGGATCTTGAAACGAACCATGGAAACATTTCTAATGTTGTACCATGCTTATGGAAAGTATTGTTTAAGCGATATGCAATGTTACATGTAGTGCCAGAATTTCAAATTGGAAAGAACACCCATTAAAGATGATTCCCATTCTAGACAGCATTCCATATGCATGGAGGGTGATTATATTGCAAAAGTATCTACCATGACTCAAGGAAATTGTTGCCTGGCTATATAAAGATTCCAAAGAGATAGGAATCTGTATGAATTTTTGCCACATGATTTTAAAAAATGCAACATGTTGTAAAATTTGTGCTGTATCTACTGATAGATGCATAGAAATGAAATGATGTCACAATCGGTCACAAGCTAGTTAATCCTGCAAATGCAAATTAAAACTTTCTGGAAAATGTCATAGCAAGTGATGACATCTTAATATATGAATATAATGTCAAAACAAAAAGCCAATTGGTAAAATAGTTGAAATAAATATTACTGTGGCTAAAAAAAAAAAAAAACACCTCACATACACTCAAATGTGACAGTGCTGTTGATCATCTTTTGGTTTTAGAAAATCATTGTTTATTGTGGTTTGGTTAAACATGATTTGACAATTAACCTTTACCATGCTGAAAGCAAAAATTGTCACTGTAGAATTTTCTCCCTTCTAGACCCATTATGTCACCTTTAAACGGTTGCTATAAATAAACACTTGTCAACTGTTATTTCCGGTATTTTAAATTGGAAATCGCCTACTGCTGCTTTGGAATGAGACTAAACTTCCATTTTCTGATTCCATTTTGAATTTATTTTAGACTCTACGCAAGATGTAACATTGATTAAATATTTTTTTTTTTTTTTATCAATTTTTTGTAAACAAAAATGGCCGCATCAACATCCAATGAAGCTTAAATTCAGGAGTTTTTCTATGATTTAGACCTTGATGATGATTTTGAAGGCTTTACTCAAGTGGATATTTATAGTGAAGTGGTTGAAGATGATAACTATGCTAGTGACGTGGAAAAAAGCAATGATGACTACTAGATACTGACCAGCTATTATCATCCATGGCTGACTAATTTTATGGAATCTATATGCACAATACAAAGAAAGTTATAACAATTTTAAAACAGTAGTTGTTTGTTTTTGCACCCTCAAAAAAAAAAAAGCAGTGGCAGGGGAAACAATTCTAGAAAGAAATTAATGTGGTAAAGGTTAATAAAGTGGAAGAAAGAAGAGGTTTGAAGCATAGACAATACTTGGCAATACACCTGCTCATAAATCATTCCTTATATAAAAACTTTTGGAAAAGTATAAGATAACTCCTATACTCCAGTGGCCCTATTCTTCAGATTTGGCCCCTTTGGATTATTTTTGCTTCCAAAGCTGAAATCCATTTTCAAAGTTTGTCATCAGACGAGACAGAAGAACATGTGCACCTTCCTCAACCGTGTTGAAGTAAAAGCGCTCAGTATCTACATCAACCATCATTTATTTAGTTAGCATATTAGATGCTGTATATGACACACCTTTTTCTAGTGGCTTGCAACCACATTATGCTGAAACACCAGTTTCCATATGATCACTGAAGTTAAGCAACATCAAGCCTAGTTACTACCTTGATGAGTAACTGCTTGGGAATACCAACTTGGAGGTGTAATGGATTATGTATTGAAATTGTTATTCAGAGAGCCTAGTTCTAATTCCATTTGGGTTCCTTATATTCACTTACATGCAAATACTCTTGGGAAAAGTATGAATCCACCCCTTCTCTCCCAGCAATGGGTTAATTAATGATTAATCATGGTTGTTGTTTTGTTTCTTGTTACATTCATCTCTTTCTAAAAAAAAAGCTTCAATCTTGTCAATGGAGTCTGGTTAGTAGCCTCCCTTAGCAAGTGTTCCTTCCTGAAGGTCATCTCATAAAGAATCCTGAGAAATGCTTATCTGCATTGGTTAATGCATGTTTTTATTTCATGTGGGTGCATCTGAAGCAGTTGGTTTTGGTGCACATTTTAATTTTAATTTTTTTTTGTCGTTTTGTGGATGGCCAAAATAGAGCTACTGGATTATAGTAATCTTATACACAGGATCATTCTAATCTAAAAATATTTTCTGGCTTTAAATAACTTTTTTCTTGCAAAATGCCTGAAAATATCATCCTTCCTTAATATGTCTTCTTCAAGCCAATATTATTATTAGATTATTAATGTCTTATCTCTAGAGAGCCATGTGTTTTTGCAGGATACTTTCTCTCAGACTACGCTAAAAAGGGATAAAAAAAAAAAATGTCTTCAATAATTAATCATATGCTTTACTATATTCGTTATGTATTATTGTTAATATTGTTGATTTAATTAATTTAATCACATATTATCTCCTTGTTTTCTCAACATTTTTAGTGAAACCACTTAAATTCCAGTGTTGTCTGGAATGAAAAACAATAGTACAACTGCTGCTGTCCCCTAAGTTACAGTGGCTTCTATGTACAGTGAACTAAAATAAAACCAAAACAAATGAAACAAAAAAAAAATCTTTGAGTTTGTCATTATTGGCGGCTTTAGCTTGTATCCAAGAATTTAATTTAATTTCTTCTTTGCTGATCACTTCCTTTATGAAGATGGTTCAGGACTAGAAGCTTACAGTTTCACCAAAACCTGCTCCTGTTGTCTGTTCTATTTGGCTTTGCAAGAGTTTGTTGCAGGTGAAAGAAAATCAGTGTAGAAGAAAGTGCCGATGATGTGAATTTGTTTAAATCAACTTGCCAGGAAGTTACCAAGAACACTTGATTTCATGACCTTCCTCTGCGGCACATATGGAATGAGACTTGCAGAATCCAGTTATGAAACTGCAACGTATGACTGCTGACTCTGTTATAATTTCAAGTGTTACCTTCTATAGCATGTCTGCCATACATAGCTCTCTTTATCTGCTTGTTTACTTGTTGAGATCTGTTGTAATCATTATCCGCTTGTTCCACCGTTAATATGACCAGATCTACTGCCTGAATCTACTCTAGTTAGCCTTTTTGAGTATGTATTCAAAGACATTGGCTTCATCTTCTGTTTTGAAAAATTAAATTCTAACAGAAAAATTTGGGACCTTATTGCTCATGGACCCCCTCATGGATGTCAGTTATCAGTTATCTCCTGCTAATTTCCCTCTGAAAGTTCTCCACTGCCTTAACACATGGCACAGTGGATAAAGGCGTTGGTTAGATCCAGTGACTGGACTCAAATTGGAAAGATTGTGAGTTGAATACCTGGTTAAGGCAGTGATGAACTTTCAGAGGGAAATTAGCAGGAGATAACTGATAACTGACATCCGTCAAACGTGGCACGTGGAGCTAGATCAGTCTACCCCAGTGAGCGAAATAAAGGGTTCAGTTCGAAATTCCAACCACCTAAGAAGGCCAGAGCATACAATGGCCGAAACGTTGTGATAAATATGGTGACAAAGATGAGGACAATAGTCCGAATAATGTATCAATTTTGTGTTGGACATTTATATGCCATAGGTATTAAATACCTCCTATTAATCCATCATTGCTTCTTCTTCTTCACTTTCTCCTTCTTCAGTGTGTCTTGTACCTTCAGGATGTTAGCGATCATGGTTCTGTACAATTTCCTGTCCTTAGTAGCTCTTAATAAATTTTGTCTTTTCACTATTCCTCCCACTTCCTGTTTCACCATCCATTTACTCAAGCATTCTAGGGAGCTTATATGTTGTTTTTCTTTGTCCCTCTTGCTTTTGATCTGTCCTGTGAGTATCAGATTTTCCAAGCCCTCTTTCTTCACTATGTGCCCTAGAAAGTTCAACTCACTCTTCTTGATGGTAAGTATAAATGTCCTTTTTGTTTCCATTTTCTCTAAAAATTTGTCATTGCACACGTTTTGTTCATGGTATTCTCAACATCCTTCTGCAGAACCACCTTTCTGTTGCTTCAAGTCTCTTTTTTCTGTTTCATAATACCTTGCTTAGCTTTCGGAAGACAACTTTGGTTATCCCAATGCACATTCAGATTTTAGTTTCACAATTTTCGGTTCTGCTTATCATTCCCAAAATAGGAATAGTTGGAATTAATGGGTTATAGGTAGAAACCTAATTAATACTGGATTTTTATTTTTATTAGTGATACCAGAATTTACACCGACCATTAATAGGTTAAAATATACTTATTAAAAAGAAGAAAAAAAAGAAAGAAAAATGTTTCGGTTGATTTATACAATTGTACAATTCAAATTAGGAATTTGTAATTTTTATAATTTTTACCTATGAATCTTCCTTGAAATTAATGAGGAGTGAGCCATTTAATATATTTTGCTTTTTTAACTTTTTAAATCACAAAATTCGATCTCCATTTCTTCAGAAATGGTTTTTTTTTTATTAAAAATTAAAATAAAAATATCAGCAATTTCAGTAAGTTTTAAACAACTTTCAAAATATGTTTAAGATATCTAGACAGAAATAGATTATGTTTGAAATTTCATATACCAAAGATTAAATACTTGTTATTTAGCCATTTGTAACAGAATAGTAAAAACTATTTTTATCTACTCAGAGATTATTCTAGCCCCAATCAAGAAAACTCTGAAACATTTAACAAATTTTAATAGCATAATTGAGTCAAGAGAATAGGTAATATTACACGATGTGTCTGTTGGTCCATCAGTAAGTCTTATAATGAAAAAAGTATGTTATGAAACAAATATGTTTTTCAGCATAATCTCATGTTTTTTCTTGTTTATGTGTAGTTTCCCTTCAAGATTTCATTGATCATTGCCCTTCACAACTTCCTATTTTTGTAGCCTGAAGCAATTGTTTGTCTTATCCTTTGCTTCTCTTACTTACAATGTCCTTTGAATGTCAAATTCTCCAAGTCTTCTTTCTTCAGTATATGGATCACTTAATTCAGTGGTTAATATTAATTACATAGAACAAACATTATACAATGAAAGTTTCAGATAATAATTGTTATTGATCTACTTGCATATTTTATGTGCTGTCAAATGTTTAATAACAAGAGAAGGCTAAAAAGTTCTCGGCCATACCACAAAGCCCTCTCAAAACAAATTCTGTTGTTTTGTTATTTGGTCAGATTAGGTGAAGAGTGTTGGGCCAAGAATTTTTCAGCACTCAATTGTGAATTTTCCAAATCATTAAAAAGTAGACGTGATTCAGTTTTCTTGAAACTTGTTTAAAACAAATTTAAGAAAAATAAAAAATTTATTTTCTTAAAAAAACCTCCAAAAAACAGTACTTTTTTGTTCATGTCACTGTCTCCAATTGAAATGTTCCCATAAAACTCCAGAATTGTATTGCTCTTGTCCTGGGCAAGAAGGATTTAGCTTTTGTTGATCTTGTTTTATAAGTATATAAAAAAAAAATGGCATAGTTAGAGAATGTCTTGTTCAATTCCATAGCAGTAGTAGGGATAATAATCACAATAATAAATTGCTAGCCTCACTAAGTAAATAAAGTTTAAAAAAAAAAAAGAAGATAGAAAAAGCATGAGAAAGAAAGAAAGAAAGAAAAAGTGACTAGAATTTGTGTTGTTAGCTGAAGCAATACGTTTCCTGTTGTTAGGAAACTTAAGAACCTGGGGATGGCTGTTGTTTTGTTTCTTGTTCCATTCATCTCTTCCTGAAAAAAAACCTTCAGTCTTGCTGTCAATGGAGTCTGGCCAGTTGCCTCCCTTACCAAGTGTTCCTTCCTGAAGGCCATCACATAAAGAATCATGAGAAATGCTTATCTGCATTGGTTAATGCATGTTTTTATTTCATGTGGGTGCATCTGAAGCAGTTGGTGTGGTATGTAGTTTAATTTTAAAATTTTTTTTTATTGTACTTTTTGTGGATGTGTTTTGGTTGAACCCAGGATACAAACTTGTGACAGATGAGTGTTTATCTTGGCTTGAGTTACTTGTTACCAGGGGGGTGTTTTTAATTTTTTCTTCTTGCCAATATGTTTTTGCTCTTTACTTAATTTTCTATAGGGTATACTATTTCCACATGTGTAAGCATGTAAAGATATATCTTATAATAATATTATTAATAATAATAAATATATAACAACTCTGGGCTTCATGCAATTGTCAGGTGCTATTTTATTTTATTAGCATCAGCAGTCGGTGTGCAATTATATATATATTCACTAAAATATGAGCATACATGATGAAAAAAAATACCCAAAACTAAATAAAAATAGTTTTATCATCAAAATTATTGTTAAGAGGAAATTTTTTTTAAATTCCTTTTTAGAACTTTGAAAATTTTGGTTAAAAATCTTGTTTTTATCATATCAACGTGGCACCATAATTTAGTATGGGAAATTTGAGTGTCTTTTGTGTAGAAAAACATATTGATTTGGAAATTCTTAGAAAAAATAATTTTGGGATTTTAAGGAAACTTTCCAGAGTTATTCCTAAATGAATAAATATAAGACCCACAGTTTTTAATGGGAAAATCTTTTAACTGCTTTTATGAATAAAATATACAAAGTCCAGTGGATAATTTGTCATCAAAATTACACAAAAATGAAAATAAAACTGACATCTCATTTTAACAGATATATTTATCAAAATTACACAAAAATATCTTGAAATACTAAAGAGTATATTCATTCAGTAGAATCGCCATTGGTTTCAGCCACAGCCTCCAGACGACTTTGGAATCTCCTGCAACTCTTCCCAACAGCCTCATTGTTTCAGTTGGTGGATGCTGCCATAATCCTTGCCTTCAGTTCATCTTTGGTGTTACAAGGAATTTTGTTGGTCTCTTCCTCATCTGCACCCTATGCATAATAATCAAGTGGAGTGCAGTCTGGAGAGTCAGGTGGCCAGATGTAAGAGGTGATGTGGTCGCAGAAATTGTCTGACAGCCATTACTGAGTAGTCCTGCTTGTGTGGCATGGTGCAGAGTCCTGTTGCCAGATCTAGTTCTTCCAGAAGCCACCCTCTTGATCCAGAGCAGCACTACCTCCTCAAGACACTTGATGTAGGCCTCTGTGTTGAATCTGAGCCCTCACCAACAAATTCGGAAGTTCTTATCAGAACAATCATTGTGAGTTTTCTGAGCTGCCATACACTTTGAAATGTTCGTATTGGAACTTCTGGCATGAATGCCAATCAGTACAGCATGCCATTTCCAAATTTGTGGTGGAGTGAACTGCGTGATGGTGCTCTTTTTCTTACAGACGGTGTCCAAGTGACCCTACTATACTGTGTAGTTGACAAAATCAAAAACAACGTGCATGTATGAAATTAAAAATATAAAATGGCAACAGTTTACTCATCGCACCATATATATATATATATATATATATATATATATATATATATATATATATATATATTTTTTATTATAAGAGATTATAAAAAAAGCATTTTATAACACTACACAAAAGCTTTCATGTTTCAATACTATGATTGTACTTCCTCAGGCGATGATTGGTAACTGGTGATAAAAATGAATTTTTAGGGAAAAATATATGAGGAAGTATTGAAATTTCTCTGTCTAGGTAAGAAGCCATCTCCTGCAAAATTTTGTTATTTGGTTAGATTTTCTGAAATGGATAATAGTGAAGATATGACTGTGTGTAATTGTTTAAAATGTGCTATATATATATATATAGAGAGAGAGAGAGAGAAGGAAGGACTGCTCAATATCAGGAAGAGGATGTTTGTAGGTATAAACAGTGTTTACCTGAAAATCAGCATTACATGATCTGACGATTGCTTAATGCATAAAACTGACTGTCGTCAAGCAGTGGTGATTTCTATTTCCACACTACTTATATATATATTTCTATGTGTGTTCATAAATGTATATATTTACATGCACACAGCTTAACCATTATTTTTGTGTTCATATCTGTGAGCGTATTGTTTCTTAGCATTTCAATGTATAGA
The DNA here is from genome assembly GCA_903632075.3 of Acanthosepion pharaonis. Taxonomy (NCBI): domain Eukaryota; kingdom Metazoa; phylum Mollusca; class Cephalopoda; order Sepiida; family Sepiidae; genus Acanthosepion; species Acanthosepion pharaonis. The sequence continues at coordinate 339,811 of CAHIKZ030000825.1, read as the reverse complement.
TATACACACATCAGTTAGCTTTGTTGACTGTGTATGTGTACACATATCCATTTCCTACTTTGTGTATTTGTGTATATCTGTTGTATTCATTCTGCAATGTGACTGTGTGTTTGTGTATATGTATCCATGTCAAACTTATTTGTGTGTGTGTATTTCGTATTCATTCTGCAATGTGTATGGATGTTGTAACCATTTGACCATGTTTAATGAGCAGTTTGGCTATGGGCGGAGCTGAGTTCCTGGCTTTTACTATTTATCTATTCCACTGCTTGACACTTTACAATCCTCTATTTCCACTGTTTTTAAGTTTTAACGTTTGTTTTTTTTTTTTGTTATTCACTAGGTGCATATATTATTGGTGTGTGTATTTTTTTATGTTCACTTACATCTGTGTTCACATTTTCACTTTCACTTTCTCTTTCTTGAAATTTATTTATTTTCTTTCTTTCTTTTGACTTTCTGTGCATTTTGTGTGTGTGTGTGTTTTTTTTTATGTTGACATAAACTGGATGAGTTGTGTGTGCAGAGCTAGCGAACCTGCCATAAATAAATGCAATGGACACCAGGGAATGTTGACCCATGCAGCCCACCTCTCCCTCTCTACATTTCACTATTTTCCTTTCATTATCCCTCTCTTTTTCTCTTACTCTCTCTCTCCCCCTGCTTTTCACTACTTCTCTTTTCATCCTCTTTCCTTTTCTGCTCTCTTTTTCACTTTGCTTTCACCTCTTTGCATTTCTTTTCCAATTCCACAATTTTATTTCTTTTCTTCTATCTACTCTATTATTCTCTTGTTTCTTTTCTTCTCTCTCTCTCCTCCTCCTCCCTCTTTCCCATTATACCCCCTTCTTTTCTCTCTTCTCTTTAACCCCCTTTACTCTCTCTGCTTTTCACTCCTCTTTTCATCCTCTTCCTTTTTCTGCTCTCTTTTTCATTTCTTTACCACTTTGTTTTCACCTCTTTTCATTTCTTTTCCAACTCCGCAACTTGCTTTCTTCTCTTCCATCTACTCTTTTACTCTCCCATTCCTTTTCTTCTCTCTCTCTCTCTCCTCCTCCCTCTTTCCCATTATATCCTTTCTTTTTCCCCTCTTCTCTTTAACCCCTTTACTCTTTCTCTCTATCTTCTCTACACACTCATTTCTCTTATTCTCTTTCCTTCATCTTCTCTCTTTCTGTCCACTTTGAGTCCTCTCTCTTTCTTCCTACTCAAACTGACCAATTCCCACATGTGCGCCAAGTTAACTTTTTCAAACCCTAACTCCTCATCATTTTATTTATATTTTTATTTTGAGGTCTGCATTTCCTATTCTTTCTTTAGCGGACAGGAGTGGGGTGCTTGTTCCTTGGCTTCTTGCCAGAAACCTGTTCATCCTGCTTGACTGTGTTTCCAGGTAGCCCAGGACCAAAGGGCTGTGGCAGAGAGGTTACAGCTTGCCACAAACAAACAAACTGCAAAATGCATGAATAAAAAAAAAAGTGATTAGCTCATAAATGTTGTGGCATGAATTGTTATGAATGTGAGCATTAAGACAAATTCTACTTGCACCTGCTCACCTTCAAGACACTAAACAAGGAACATTAAATAGCTTGCTTACTCTTCCTTATCTACCCTTTACCAACTATTGTGTAATGACCAACCTTTTGTGCCTGTGAAGTTGAGTCATCAAAACTTCAACTCTGGCTCCTCTGTTTTTTTTTTTGTTTTTTTTTCTCCCACTGACTGGCTCTCATTCATAAAAGGCAACGATTAATTAGTCATAACATCCAAGGGGTCCCCCCCCACCCCATCATACACTGGCAAAAAATAGTTTCTATCTTTAGTTATTTTGAAATAACTTAAATAAGTCTGAATTCTTCTTTAAGTGTGTATGTGTTTATATATATATATATATATATATATATATATATATTTATGTACATACAGTTTAACCTGCATCTTTTTCTGTTTGTATGTGTGAATGTATAGGTTTTTTATTTTACTTTTTTGTATATTTGTGTATGTATTCACACACACACACACTTGTTTTTGTTCACTGTATGTATATAATTAATATAAATATGAAATTTGTGACTTAGCTGATTGATGTTATATTCAGCACCCTCTCTTTATTAACAAACCTTTTTTGTAATCATTCAGTCCACTCGTCAGGAGCTATCAGCAATTGACTGATGATTTCCTCACTTATAATTTGTGCGTTTTTTATGTTGACTTTTTCTTCATTCTCTGTGTGTATGTAATATATATATATATATATATATATATATATATATATATATAGTTTTTAAGGTGTGCTATATTTATGGGAAAAAGTGCTCAATATCAGAGATAGAGCGTATGTAAATATAAATATAAAAGTGAACATTGAAGTCAACACTCAGAGGCAATAGGCTGTTTCATGCAAGAAAAAATCATCAGGCTGCCTGATGATTGTGTCTAGCATGAAACAGCCTGTCACACCTGAGTGTTGACTTCAATGTTCACTTTATATAAAATGTAAAATGAGAATGAATAAAATCCAATTCCAGCATTCGTAACATTCAGTTTAAAAGAGGGCTCAATATAAAAGTGTATTTGTTTAGCGTTTTTACATGTTTCTTACTCTTTTTCTTTTCGTCCTTTTCTTGTATGAAGCGGGTGTATGTTGTATTTAAATCTCAATAAATTGTATACTCACATGTTATTTACTAACACCTGATGAGATATGAAAATATATATATATATATATATATATATATATATATATATATATATATATAATCTTACTTATTATAAAAGCATAAATTGTGTGTGTTTATGCGTTTATATATTGGATCGGATTTCTTATATTCTTCAACCGATTTCAACAAAACTTCACAGGACTGCGTAAAATTACCTTGCAGTGGTTCTGACAGCGCCAAAGATTGGAAAACACAATTGTTTTTGCACAAAATCAATTTGAAAACACAATAAAACACGATTCTGTCGCCAGAATGAAAGGGGGACAACTCATATCGAGTTATACTTATTATAAAACCCAGGTTTGTGTGTGTGTGTGTTCATTTATATATGAGATCGGATTTCCTACATTTTTCAACAGATTTCAACGAAACTTCACTTTTTTTTGGCAGGTAGTGTTTCTTATTGTCTTGCACACTTTTTTCTTTATTTTTATATTCAGAATGCTTTAAAAATTCCATTTACAAGACAATTGGTTATAATAAAATTCTATTCAATCGGTAGACTCATAACAATTGAAAACAATGTTTTTGTTTGAGTTTGGGTTTGACCAATTTGTGAAAAAAAAAAACAAAAAACAAAAAAAAAAATCTAATTAAGACATGCGTGTCCGTCAACCTTAAACAATAATCTTTGTCAATTTTATTTTTCAGTCTTTACGATGGTTGATACTTGATCTATCTCTTACTGTTACATCCCGGGCAACGCCGGGCTCTACTGCTAGTATATAATATAATAGGATATGGAATAAATAGGGAATGTTTAAATTTAACATATTTTGCTTTTATTTAAGCTTCATCAGTAAATGAAATATGGAGGAGAAAAGAAAATTCTCAATTTTTATTTTTGTGTTGTTGTTTTTTTTCATTGGTTAAGCAGACCTTACATGCATCTGTCCTGTCAAGCAGCATTTATTAATACAATGGCTGATGCTAGGATTTATTATATAAAAGCCTGCAATGTAGAAAAAGCTACATTGGTGAAACATCTAGAAATTTAATATAAATGTAATATAAATTTAGAAATGTAATAATATCATAACTCATTATGTAAGAAATACTTAGTGAACTCTGATGAATATTTTGCCACCGATAAACACATCAAACATACGTTATTATATCACCAACTTTTATAAAATTCTTACTTAATGAATCTAAGATTTGTCTACCTACAACCACAACTGATGTAACTTAAATTCTTCCTAGATGCTCAAATGCATACACACATACACATTATTAACCGAATGCTGCTTGACAGGACAGATAGATATGAGGTCTGCTTTACCAATGAAAAATAAGCAACACAAAAATAAAAATACCAGAATTTTCTTTTATCCTCCATAATTCATTTTCGTGAACCAAAAATAACCTGAAGTAACAGGTAGTAATTATTTCCTATAATTACATATGCTTAAAAATTAAATAGATAGCTCATTTAAAGTTAAATTTCAAACAGATTGAAAGGTTGAAAAAAACAATTCTTTATTAAAGGTTTAACTTTTCATCTAAAATTGCAATTGATATTGTCAAATTAAGCTGTAATTAAAAATTAAACTGGGCATGGTATGTTGCTCATATGTTTTTTTTGCTTTTTCTAGCATGTATACTGTGATGTATTGAAAATATTACATAGTCTGGGTTCCCTAATGTGTTTTAAGAATAACTTTATGTAAAGCAATCATAAAGAATGGTGATTTTTAAAGGAAAATAAAAATTGCATGCAAAATCAAACTACAGAGATCACTTGCATATATGAAGAAAGATTATGCCGAATTAAGGTGTCAAATAAAGATAAAATAATTTGATTATGTCTAAATTCTTATAACTTTTACATACATAGGATGCTGAAGGTAAAGGGTCATAGGCCCAAAAGCCCCCTGCAGCAGCTAGCTTAGAATTTGCCCGTAAGGCAGCTTCTAGGTTTGCGTGTGTGTGTATGTATATAATATATATATATATATAATATTGCTGCTGTTGTAATACTGAAAATATTTTCATTTTAAATGTAGAGTTGGTACATTTGAACTAATATAAACTCTAACAAAAATTGCTTCCGACTTTGACTCTGATTCAACAACCCTATTAGACATAGAAAAAAATTTGATGAAATCTCTGCTTGTCAGTCTTTATCACTAATCTGCTTAAAGTTGTCCCAACCTTGTTAACCTCAATATAAGTTAGAGAACCAATGTCTATATTAAATAAGTTTATGTTCACTCAATAAAGAAGTATATAAACTTTTGATAACATTCATATTTGTTAATATTAAACCTGTAATTACAGCATGCTAGTTAAATATGCAAAAGTTTTTCTCTACTATATTTACATGTCTCTGATAACATCATATGTGATTCTGGATGCACTTGCTTCATTATATTAAGATAATTTTGACTATGTTTTGGGGAATTCACTGACTGATGAGTAAAAACAGTAAATTTTTGTTTGAATTCAAGAGTTTTGAGGTATTTTGAAGGAGAATTTGGCTCTTATTGATTGGCTGAGAAAATTTTTTTCTTTTTCTGTTTTTTCTTTACAGATGACACAGTTTTTATACTGATAAAACTTCATCTGACAAATGTCTACATTTGTTTTTTTTTTTTTTTTTTTATATATTTGTCTTCTGTCACCACAGTTGTTGAAAGGACAATTTAAAAAATTAAAAATGAAGTGTCAGGTCACTGTTCCCCTTGAATCTGCAATATTGCAACAGTGAACTTTGTTTTACACCTAGAGGCTTTCCAAAAACTTAAAAAGTTAGTTTTTTTTTTTTTTTCATTAAAAAGAAAATAAGCAAATCAATATTTTTTTCTGACATTTATTTTTTTCAATTTTGTATCATTTTTTCTTTCTATTTTTATCTAATTTTCCATCTTGCACTTTTTACTATTTACTGATTTATCTTAATTTTCCTACATTCTCTCCCCAAACCACTCTAACATCTTTAGCTCCATATTATTCCAGACATCATTCTCTTGACATTCCACCATTTTCCAAGATAGTTCTAGCTTGACAAGAAAATCATTACACAGTCTTGTATTTCATCATTTATTACTGTTTACTTTTCATTTTTTTTAATAAAATGCTTTTAACTGTGTTTTTTTTTTTTTTTTTTTTAATCATTTCAAGCGTTTCTTGTTTGTTTGTTTCTGTTTTGGTCTTCTGATTTCTCTTGACTATTTGACTTTGTTAATGATGAAGTATGTCTGTTTTGTTTTTTCTGCTTTCTTTACTACTTGCCTTGGTCATCTCTCCTCACTTTGTATTCAGAAGCAAAATAGGTTAAAACAAAATTGCACATGAACTAGTTGTAATGCTCTCCGCATGCCATAAATCAAAGACAACATTCATAGGGTCTCTTTTTTGCAATACTGTTGCTCTTGTTTAGAGTTTTGGTGTTTGATGGCTATAAATATGTGTTTTATCAACCTCTGTTTAGTAGCTGTTACAAAAGGAGGTCTTTTTCAGCCTGAACTCTAATAACCATGATTTTACAATCTCTATTTTTAGCCTTTTTGTTGTTTCATAGTTATATGATCTATTTTATCAAATCAGTTTTCCAATTTGTAACTATTATGATTTTCAGACACAGAAGTGATAGCCATAATTACAGGAGCTTTACTTTTTGCAAAGAATTCAATTAATCTTGATTGCTGTGTAAAATCTTTTAAACTGAATTTTCAGTTTTATTCTGCTCACTAGTGGTTGGTTTTTCCTTCTTGGAGTGCTGTTAGATGTCTGTTTATATTGGCAATGGTTATCTGTATAGAAAGTGGAATTGTTACAATGAGTTTAAATTTTAACTAAGGCTCTTTATCTTGACACCAATGTCCTGTTGGCAGATTTCTTGAAAAAATTATCTCAATACTTATATGATTGAAGAAAACATTGGGCAAACATTAAATATTATTGTTAAAACTGTTATACTTATAGGTAACCTCAACATACCCCATATTAGAAGTAGTTTGAATCTTTTGCTGAAGTTTATTATTGAATAAATCTTCAAATTGGTAAATTTTGGTGCTTTTATATCAATTCTATAGCAGGGGTTCTTATCAGGGACATTGGTGGGAAACTGAAGATTACAAATTGGCAGACTCAATCAGGTATAAAATTGAAATTTCTACAAACAACAATTCAAGTTGGGAATAACATTCTTAAAAAATAGGGAAAAGTGTGCATAGATACAAAAAAATAGGGAAAAGTGTGCATGGATCAAAAAATAGGAAAAAGTGTGCATGGATCAAAAAAATAGGGAGAAGTGCATGGATCAAATAAAATAGGGAAAAGTGCATGGATTAAAAATAGGGAGAAGTGCATGGATCAAATAAAATAGGGAAAAGTGCATGGATCAAATAAAATAGGGAAAAGTGCATGGATCAAATAAAATAGGGAAAAGTGCATGGTTTAAAAATAGGGAAAAGTATGCATGGGTTTAAAAATAGGGAAAGTGCATGGATCAAATAAAATAGGAAAATAGTGTATAGATCAAAAAAATTGAATGACTACTGTATGGATTGATAAAATTTAACAGGGATTGAGATTATATATATATATATATATATATATATATATATATATATATATATATATATAAAATTATTTTTTTTAAAAATATGATTCCTTCATTAAATAAGAGTTCTCATGTTTCAAAAAATACTAAAGAACTCCAGATTATTTACCTAATGTGTTCTTTTCTATTTTTCTACATATCTACACACACACACACACACATATATATATCTATATATATATACTGATAATGTTTATTTCTCCACAGATATGTTATTGAGGATCTCTTGAAATGTATCTTGCCTTATATTTTTTCTGCTAGCACCAAAGCTTCCATAAAACAAATCCTTATTCTGTTATTACAAAACAATGTAAGGCAGATTTTATATGGTATGAATAGAAAGAGGAATAACTTAGTTATAAAACAGTAGGTTATTTAATCACATGACTGATAGAGGGAACCACCACAGCATCTTATTTCATTTACTGCAATGTTTAGCTTCTAATTCAAATTAAAAAGAAAATATGATGTTACTTGGTTTAATTGGCTGCTATGAACACAGTGGTTGCCCTTTAGTCATAGTTTTAGTCTGTTTTTTATGTGTTGTATCCCTTCAGGATGTAGGCGATCTTGGTTCTCCACAATTTCCTGTCTTTGAAACTCTTAATAAATTTTATCTTTTTATTATCTCTCGCAACCCCTGGTCTGCCATCCATTTACTCACTAAGTAAGTTATGCATTGTTTTCTGTCCCTCTTTCTTCCAACCTGTCTTGTGGGTATCAGATACCAAGCCCTCTTTCCTCATTATGTTCCCTAGAAATTTCAACTCTCTCTCTTTCCAAGTATCTTTTTCGTTTCCATTTTCTCTAAGACTTCATTGTTGCTCACATGTTTGGTTCATGGTATCCTCAGAATCCTTCTGTAGAACTACATTTCTGTTGCTTCAAGTCTCTTCTTCATCTAAGGAGATTGCCCAGCAAGAACTGTCATATAGGAGGACTTATATGACGTAACATTTCAGTACTCTTTTCTTTTTCTAACAAAATTTTTCTATTTCTTAATACCCTGCTTAGGAATGCATCTTTGGTTATCCCAAAATGCCTTTGAATTTCAGTGTCACATTTTCTATCCTCTGTTGAAACACTTCCCACATTGTTTTAGTTACCAGTGATTAATCTCAAAAATAAACAATTCATAAGTTTTATTTAGGGTCCAATATGTGATATGCATGATTCTAGTAATTTGGATATGCTAAGCAGAAGCAATACGGTGCTTTCTTTATGTGAAAAGGTAAATGTACTTGATTAGTAAACAAAGGAAAAAATATGTATGCTAAGCTCTATAGTATGACCTATCCTCCATGTAATTTTTAGAATAGTATATTGATATTGTTATAGTTGAAAAAAAAAACAAAAAATAAATCTATATATTCAGACAAACAAAAAACTAATGTCTAATAAAGGCTAACCCCTTTAATCCAACACTCTGTGCTCTGGTAACTCTCATGGGTCAGCACTTTTTTGAATCAGTAGTCATTAGTTTGCTGAGCTGCTATGAGGGCAGCACCAAATGTTGTTTACAACTTTCTGCAGCAGCCAACAACAGCAGACATTTTTGGTGATATGATCTTGTTTATTTCTTATATATAGCAGCATACAGTATAGTAAGTGTAAACAAACACACACACACACACACACACACACATACATACATACATATATATATATATATATATATAGGGAATGAGGTCACAAGACTTTACATAGGGTTCTTTTTGAGAGTGGGGGTTTCTGTCATCTGGCATTTTCTGTGGTCTGGCAGTGATATGGTCCCAAGACTGCCAGATGAAAGAGGTCAAACTGTAGATTATCCAAAAGTACTCAAATTCACAGATCACTTGGACAGTTCTTACACAATCTATGTAAAAAAAAAACAACAACCCCAAACCACTTGTACAAATGCAAAAAAAATATAAAGAAATCTTGAAATCTTGTCAGTTGTCTTCTGTGAAACCTGTATAAAAGAGGGTCTGCTGCCCAAATGCCCACTTATATTTGATCTGTTGTTTTAAATGGCTATATGCACACAATTTATCTTAACAAAGGCTTGAGAGGCCTACTCCCTTTGCCTCTCATAGATGCCATAGCAAAGGTAGGAAATCCTCTTAAATCTTTATTTGTGAAGTCAAGTCATCATACTTATTATAAAACCCAGGTTGTGTGTGTGTGTCTGTTCATTTATATATTGGATTGGATTTCCTACATTTTTCAACTGATTTCAACAAAACTTCACAGGACGACGTAAAATTACCTTGCGGTGGTTCTGACAGTGCCAAAAATTGGAAAAACACAATTGTTTTTGCACGAAATCAATTTGAAAACACAATTAAGAGTCATCGCTGTTGCAAGAATGAAAGTGGGACAACTCATATCGAGTTATACTTATAAATCCCAGGTTGTTTGTGTGTGTGTGTGTGTGTGTGTCTGTTTATATATGGGATTGGATTTCCTGCAGTTTTCAACCAATTTCAACAAAACTTCACTTTTTTTGGCAGGTAGTGTTTCTTATTGTCTTGCACACTTTTTTCTTTATTTTTACATTCAGAATGCTTCAAAAATTCCATTTACAAGACAATTGGTTATAATAAAATTCTATTCAATCGGTAGACTCATAACGATTGAAAACAATGTTTTTGTTTGAGTTTAGGTTTGACCAATTCATAAAAACAAAAAACACTAATTAAGACCTGCATGTTCGTCAACCTTAAACAATAATCTTTGTCAATTTTATTTTTCAGTCTTTATGATGGTCGATACTTGGTCTATCTCTTACTGTTACATCCCCGAGCAACACCCGGCTCTACTGCTAGTGATGTTATAAATTAAATATATGCACAACATAAAATTTCCCAAGGTGCAAGAAAATTCACAGATGACATTAGTGCGGCTTAAGATAGATTTTTGACAGCATGATTAATTAGGAATGATAAGATTATATATTTTTTAATTTTATTTTATAACTTACTAATCTTAAATGTTTATCACATTCAACTTCAGATGTGTATGTACAAATATTGTTTTTGATAGCTGTTTTAGCTTTCTAGCGAGTCAAGATGAGCTGTTGAAAGCAGTGATGCCTAAATTGCTCTCGTAAAATATTTACCTTATTGACCAGTTTATACATTTATCTTATTTTTGTTAAGCATAGATCATTTGAATATAGTTTTGCACACATTAAATCGAAAAGAAAAACAAAAATGAACTGAACACTTCAGCTATTGCTTTTCTGCAGCTCAAATTGGTCATTTGTTTTATTTATTAACCCTTTAGCATTAAACACATTCAAATGCACCCGTAAATATTGGCTCTCAAAGTCTTACTGTTTGCCTGACTTCCTGTGTTATTTGTGAAGAGTGTCACCATATATTATGGCAGATCATACATGGGTTGGTTTATGGCAGGTTGATCATTGAGAGCTGATATTTCTGAGGCATTTTTTTTTCTTAAATGCTAAAGGGTTAATAATCTTTATATAGTCATCTCCACTTACTGATGGTGAATGTTTCAAGACCTCCAGCAAATACCACAACCGGCAGGCAGTAAGGTGGAATTTAAGCTCTTTTGGTAGTAGTTGTTTTGTTGGAATTTATTTTTTTCTCGGTTGATAGCCACTAAGCAGATTGGCCATGCAATCAACATATTTTTCTTTCCATCAAACAAGTGAGAAAGTTGGTCCAATCAAGGTTTGATCCCTGTGAAAACTTGTCTATTATTCCATGTTAGCTATGAGGAAACCCTTTTCAGATTCTTGAAGCTCTTTTATTAAAAGAAATGACCTAAAGCCAGATAAAATGTTCTGTAATCTAGATGCTGGGAGTTTGAAACTTATTTGCCAACAAACTGAGATGTTCTTCTGAGAAAATGAATTTGCTTGAATGTTGCATGTTTGCAAGACATTGTTATAAGACACAAAATTCATAATGCTGAAATTCAAAAATTATATTTTAAAGAAGCAATGAACAGCTATCTTGACAACGTAGTTATATATTTCTATTGTCCCTATCCATTAAGGTCTTGGAATTTGATAATAAGTAAATGAATAGATGAATAAAAATTAAAAAATTTGAATAATTCCTACATACACTATGGAGATAATTATGTTCACTTGTATGCAAACAAGAAAGATTAAATAAAAGAAAAAAAAAATTCTTGTCTGTGTCTTTAACTCAACATTTATTTTATGTGTATAAGTATATAAACACATTGTAAATAATACTTACATTCCATTAATGTTATTTAATGTTTAGTGAATTCCTTTTAGCCTGTTCTCAGCCTCCACATGGTACGGAAGTATTACAAGCAGGATAGAGCTATTATATTCACAATATTTATCTACACTAAGATGAAATTAGTATAATGATCACTAGTTGCCCACTGATAGTTTAATTTTTCCACTAGAAAATCTTTTTCTTTTTTAATCAATTTACCCCAAAGCAAGGTGATAATGCCACTAAGATGCAAGGTGTTACTGGGAGTGAAAGACAATGAAAAGTCATTAGAAAGAACCAGAAATCCACTCCTAAACAGATAACAAGGGATAAACCTCTATTTCGACAAAAAAAAAACAAAAAAAAAAAAACGATAGTAGGTGAGAAACTATCTACTCTTACATTGTGGGAATATGCTGATATTTTACTGTTTTCAATTTAAACCTGATGTCATTCAATTATTTTTCAAATAAACAGTGGCAAAAGAAATTGAAAATGAAAAGATTAAAACAATACACAGACAACCATTTTATTTAATAAAAGGCTTATTTCTTTTAAAATTATATATATTTTCCATTAAAGACTATTTTACTATGATTGTAAAATGGATGTTTTTTTTTTCCAAAATGAAAGCTAAGAAAAAAAAAAAAAAAAAGAATTCCTGCCCCTGTTTTTAAGAATTTTCATTAAATCAAGATGTTATTTAACTTAAATGACATTTAAAAACTTAATGAATAAATTGTATACTGAATATGTTGTTTCATTTATTTTTAATCAATTTACTCCAAGCAAGGTGATAATGCCACTAAGATGCAAGGGGCTACTGAGAGGGAAAGAGAATGAGAAGACTTTAGAAGAAAGCAAAAACCCTATCCTAAAAAGGAAGCAAAGGATAAACCTCTACTCCTGTTCAAAAGACTGTGGAGGAGTGTTAACTATATTATAAGTGAACCTATCTACTTTCCAAGATTAACCTATTAATCATTTCTGTATTGCCTGGGCCATCAAGAGTTAAAGTTTATTCCATTTGATTTGATTATTCAAAAAAAGTAAAAAGTTTGTAACTTAGAGAAAAATTAAAATGTGAATTTCTCTTTTTCAAATATTGTCTTTCAGATGGAGTTTTAAATTCTTATATCAGGATTTTTTTTAGTTTTGACTCAAGTATTGTAGGTTTCAGTAATTGTAATCATTTCAATTTGTAGGAATTATGAATTGGTAGTTTACATTATTTACATTATTCAGACTGTTATCCTCATCTTCATTTCCATATTCACAATGTTCAGCCATTGTACACTCTGGCCTTCTTCAGATGATTGGAATTTCAAACTGAACCCTTTATCTCATCTACCGGGGTAGATTGTTCTAGTTCCATGTACCATGCCTCTTCTGGATGTCTCAGTTATTTCCCTTTAACTTAACTCTTTTTGGTTCACCACTGCTGTAGCCTGGTATTGAACTCACAACTCGAATAATGTAAATTATCATAATACCTCATATATATGATATAGACAGATATGAATTGGTAGCTTTATGATAAATGGAATAGGTATTCTTTCTTAAGTGGTTACTGCATTATCTTACCACCATGACCTCTCCCCCCACCATCATCTGTTAATTTGGGACCATGAAGGTCAGACTAATGACTAAATCCTGTAGCTGGCAATTCTGAGTTTCTCATGCTTCTTTCTTCAAATATGGCTCACATTTCTGTCTTTCCACTTTACAAAGTTCTTGAGAGCTGCAAGAAGGTAAAATAAAAGTCTACTTGAAATTATCTAAAGCCCATTGTGTGTGTAAAATGTATTAAATCTGTAAAACTCTTTTGAATGGGTGTGAAAGCAAAGTTACCATATCCTGCAAGTGTTAGGGGGAGAGAGAGTGTGGATCTCTTGAAGACACAGTTCCACCCACTGTCCTTCGTCTACAGTAGCGATGATCGTTGTTGCGCTGACAATACTGGCTGATCAATACCAATAAAATAAGGACTGACAGAGCGTACTCAAAGACAGCAGACACTTCTACCTTGTTTGTCCCTTCTTTCTTCTCCTTTTGCGTATCAGATCGATGAAAAGTTTTCCAGGCCAATGTCTCGGCCGCCTGCAATGCTAGTGGCCTAGATGAAGATTCCGTCTTGTCAGAAATAATGACTGGGCACAAACTTTTTTCAGACCAATTCTCTTCATTGGAACCAATTGCACACACACTTGGCAATTTGGTCAAGAAAGCTCTTTGCTGAAGAGAAAACATGAGAGGGTGCTGAAAAAGTTCTAAACTTGACCCAGTTCCTAAAATCTGATCAAACATCTGTTTGTTTTTTTTTTTTTTTTTAATCTCTTCATGATTAGGCCTGGAACTCTTTAGCATATCCTTGTACCTTCATAGAAACATATGTCTCTGTACTAGTTTGTAAATTTGGATAATTATATCACACACACACACTATCTTTCTGTATGTGTCGTAAATGTGTAATATGTATTTAGCATATAATAATTATACTAATAACTAGTTTGAAAGAAAATTATGTTTTTTAAAAAAAAGATTACCACTTTAATAAGATCAATAATTCGAGAGTGTGCCTGGATCTGCTTAGTAACTGACGTCATTAATTTGGTTTGAACCTTGAATGTTAATTTTTAATGAAGGCAGGCAAGACCTTTCCTCTTGGACTGCAACATATCATTCCTTCTTGTCCTGTAACAGCAAGCCATTTGCTGTCACGGAACAAGAGGAGGAGAATAGCTTAAATCTTTCAAACAAAATTTAATTTAATTTCTGAGCTGTAATTATATCTGTTACCCCTAATGTGTATTTTACTAAGAGATGTGGTTTCTGGTTTTAAAAAGAAAAAAAAAAAATAATTGCAAGTTATTAAATAATGTTTGTTTTCTCTTGACATTAAAAAAGAAAATTGAATTTGCATTTTTGACTTTTTACAAAGTATATATATCATGCCTGTCCATAAATGATCCACGTGTTTAATATTAATGAAAAAACAAAAGCCTTCCTAGGACAATGGCATGTTGGCTTTCTTCAAAATATTCCTCTTGAAATGTCATACACTTCTAGTATTATTTTTGTTTTTCAAAATAATCTGAAATCCTCTTTTGAGATTGTCATCAGTTGTCTTGCCATGTTGCTAATAAACTTTCATGTCCTTTTAACAGCAATTGCTTGAAGGAACCAAATCTAGAACTAGACGGGCTGATAGACATGTATTATAAGACAAGCAGTAGAGCCCTGCATTGCCCGGAGATGTAACAGTAAGAGATAGACCAAGTATCAACCATCGTAAAGACTGAAAAATAAAATTGACAAAGATTATTGTTTAAGGTTGACGGACACGCATGTCTTAATTAGTTCTTTTTTTGTTTTTTTTACAAATTGGTCAAACCCAAACTCAAACAAAAACATTGTTTTCAATCGTTATGAGTCTACCGATTGAATAGAATTTTATTATAAACAATTGCCTTGTAAATGGAATTTTTAAAGCATTCTGAATATAAAAATAAAGAAAAAAGTGTGCAAGACAATAAGAAACACTACCTGCCAAAAAAAAAAGGTGAAGTTTTGTTGATATCAGTTGAAAAATGTAGGAAATCTGATCCCATATATAAAGGAACACACACACACAGACAACCTGGGTTTTATAATAAGTATAACTCAATAGGAATTGTCCCCCTTTCATTCTGGCGACAGTGATGCCTCTTGATCATGTTTTCAAATTGATTTCATGCAAAAACAATTGTGTTTTCCAATTTTTGGTGCTGTCAGAACCACCGCAAGGTAATTTTACGTAGTCTTGTGAAGTTCTGTCAAAATCGGTTGAAAAATGTAGGAAATCTGATCCAATATATAAATGAACAGACACACACACACACACAACCTAGGTTTTATAATAAGTATGATTTCTTGCCAAAAATCTCTTAACTTGATTTTGTTGACTGACTGATGGACATTGTGAATGTGATAGGCACACAGTACACAAACTCACTCATTGTTTTTTTTTTTTTTTTATTGCTGAGTAACCCCAGTGGAGGGTGTTTGTGTATGCGTAGAAACATTGAAAATGTCCTTGAAGCATTCATCAAATGGAAGTTTGAATTGATTTTATTTTTTTATGATAGAATGCATAATTTAATTGTAAAGTGACATAACGTAATAGAGAATAAAGAAAAATACTTCAGTGACTGAATGATGATGCTATTAATTTATATGACTGTAGCTGAGAACTTCTGCATTAACTGGATTCTCTAGATATTCAAAATGGTGGGATACTTTCTCTGACCTATGTTAGTAGTGCGTTGTGATAATTAAGAATGTCCATCCTCTTTTGTGCCGGTGGCAGGCACGTTTCTTACCCACAATGACATCAAGTATGTGCATTATTTGGCTATGTAAAAGTTGTGCCTCTTGTTATAAATGTTGCTTTTAGGGCTGCTTGTCGGCTCTATCATTGTAAATTACTCTGCCCAACCATCTGTCCATCTGCTTGTGTGTCCATGCACGTCCAAATTCTTTGCTTTAAACCAAATCAAATTCTTAACCAGTCAACTTCTTTCTACATTTTCTCACCACAAATCTATTTCTTCTCTAATGGTTCCTATATCCCATACACTTCCTTTTGCTTGTTCTCAGTCTCCCTTTACCTGTTCTCAATATCCTTCCCTTTTCTCTTTGCTTGTTCTCAGTCTCCCTTTACCTGTTCTCAATATCCTTCCCTTTTCTCTTTGCTTGTTCTCAGTCTCCCTTTACCTGTTCTCAATATCCTTCCCTTTTCTCTTTACTTGTTCTCTGTCTCATTTCATTATCATTTTGCTTTTCCTCAGTTTCCTTCCCTTCTTCTCACTTTGCTTGTCTTCAGTCTCTTTCTTTTCTTCTCTCTTTGTTAGTCCTCAGTCTCTTTTCTTTTTTCTCTCTTTTCTTTTCCTCAGTTTCCTTCCTTTCTCTCTTTCTTTCTCCTCAGTTTCCTTCCCTTCTTCTCACTTTGCTTGTTTTCAGTCTCTTTCTTTTCTTCTCTCTTTGTTAGTCCTCAGTCTCTTTTCTTTTTTCTCTCTTTTCTTTTCCTCAGTTTCCTTCCTTTCCCTCTTTCTTTCTCCTCAGTTTCCTTCCCTTCTTCTCACTTTGCTTGTTTTCAGTCTCTTTCTTTTCTTCTCTCTTTGTTAGTCCTCAGTCTCTTTTCTTTTTTCTCTCTTTTCTTGTCCGCAGTCTCCTTCTTGATCTTAGTCACCTTTCTCTATCCTCCTCTTTATAGTCTCCTTCTCCGTAACCTCCCCTTCTTATCCCTGCATATCCCCTTCCTTCATCATCTCCTTTCCCTATCTACCTCTTCCTATTATCAGTCTCTTCTTTGTCACTTATTTTTCTCCTAACTCAGCAACATTGGAATTACTCTTGCTCATTTGTCATAAGTTTATCAAAATATGATTGTTCCAGAATCATCTCACCTTTTAGGAAAATGAAGCTACCATATTTAATGTTGTATAACCAATGTTTTATATGCAAACTTGAAAGTATCTGGTAGTCTGAAAACTACCAGTCCTTGTACTTATCCTCTTGTAATATTAAATGGGTGGCCTTCAGTGCCCTCTAATTTGATATCTAATCAGCCTATTACAATAAATATTTTCTCTCTCTCATATATATATATATATATATATATATATATATATATATATATAAGACAAAAGGTAAACTTAAACACATTTTGCCCTGCAGTGAACTTTATCAAGGCAAATCTAAGGATTTTATTTTGCAATAAGTATTTAAAGACAGAACTAAAAATATTGTTAATTTTTCAGAATTTTGAAATTTATGAACACCCATAAATATACTTTAGGCTAACTGAAAGTCAAGGTAAATTATGGAGGATACTAAGTGATATAAATTAATATCTAATAAGGAAAACTAAGTAAATGTTGGTTTGTTTATTTTTTGAATAATGTAATTATTATTTATATTATTTCGGTTTTGGATTAATTTATGTATTATAGATTTTAAATTTAGCTGTTTTTTAATTTTAAAAAATTTTATAGTCATGTATTTTGGTCTCAGAAATGAGTATTTATTTTTGGAAACGAGATATTTGAAAAAAATCATGGTGGTGGGTGGTAGGTTTAAATTTTGGCAAGATTTGATAGCGACTCTGTCAAGAATTTTCTGTCGAAGTAGCTTACTCTCTCTTTTAATAAATGTAGCATTCTTTAGATCGATATTGTAGTTGTACTTATTTCTATGTATGACTAATGCATTTGATAAATTGTTCTGTATAAAATCTTTTTTGTGTTCACACACACACACACACATATATATATATATATATATATATGTTAATATCACACATTACTATAGTTGGTAAGCTAAAGATCTCTCCCAGGGAATTACTTTCCTTTATGCAGGTTGTAGTTAAAAAGTCTCAGTGTAATATCCTGCACGGAGAAATGGACTAAAAACCATTTCGGTTCCATTCTCAATTTCTCTCACTGAAGAATTCTCTGTAAGAATAATAAAATTACTGCCTAACATGGTTTATCATTGCCTTCTACTATTTGTAGAGACTTCCTCATGAATGTGGCACCTGGTTATTTCCTTCCCCTTTTACCTGATACTTTTTTTCTCCCTTTTGTCTAATTCAATATAGAGAGGCATGGAAACCAGCAGAACACCCATACATCCTTGTGCACAAAGATAAATTCTTCCTTGTTTGACAAGCATGTCGCCATTAGTTCTCAAGTCTGCTTGTAGAGTTCTCGTCTAAATATGGTCAGCGGCAGGGCTTTCAGTATAAAAGTTTTAAGGAAACATGTTTGTATGGCATGATATTTAAAAGTAGAAATTTTGAACTGTTTATCCCTCTGTCTAATTTTTGTTTAGATTTTAGGGTGTTTTGAAAATTAGACTGTTTTATTATTATTATTATTATGATGATCATCATTGTTATTGACAAAGGATTATTTTATAGAAAAGGGGTGTGCAAATATTTATTTTGGATGACCACCAGGGCCAGATTTAGATGAAGAGAGGCCCTAAGCTATTCCACTTGTGAATCCCCTCTAAATCCCCCATTCTCATGAGTAGAGGTAAATGGAAGAGTGTTAAATTAAACCAAGGATGATAATGGGTGTTTAAAATTACTGAAGGGTTATTTAGAGTCTACAATGCATTATGACAGCATGTGTAAGAAAAGCCTATGACAACATCAAAAATATTATAATCCTTGGCTGGAGGCCCCCTAGATTTTGAGACCCTTGGCTTCAGCCTGCTAGGCCTAAAGGAAAATCTGGCACTGATGACCATGTGTTATTTGGTGGGTTCATGTCGAGCTTTAGCATTGAAAATAAAAACTAACCAGTAACGATATAGTGGAAGTGATGACAACTAAGATTCTTATGTTTTATATAGTAAATTGAATACATTGATCGAATTAGTGTTGATTAGTTAGAAATGATCTACTAACCTAGTTGTTTTTAGGAATTTGGTAATTTTTCATGAAGATACAATGAAGTTGTTGATTTGTCATTTATTCTTATTGGACATTAACTAAAATTGTAAAAAAGAAAAAAATGATTAGATAAAAATTAGTTACCTCCACTAATTTGTGATATCTAAGGTTTAAAATGAATTTTTATAAATGAAAAAACTTTTTTGAAGTTTTCATTTTAGCTCTAATTGAAAGCTAAAGGATTAAATTTATTATTTCCAGTATGCAAAATACTCTGGTGTATTTCAAACAGAAATTATATTGATTAGAATGGATTTTTTTTATGTTTTTTTTTTCCAAAATAGCTAATTAGTGCCCGTTTTTAGTTGTCTTTGATCACAATGTAATTCTCTGTATTAAAAAATCTTCCAAAAATAAAATATGCTTTTCTGAAACTGAGAAATATTAGCTGATTTAAAGTATAATTAATCTGATTTGAAACCAGTATTATTTACTTTAAGTTTAAAATAACAAATCTTCAAAACAAATAGTAGCTGTGTTTTTAACCGATATCACTATGTTTTTTTGTGATTGATGAGGTGATGACAGGTGATTACATAATTGGTTGTTGTTCTACAAAGATGTTATTTATCAAAACATAGTTTAAGAAAATGACATGAGCACCTTTTAAGTAATCAGTAATCTTAAGAATGTTGGAAAATATTCTCTGTAATCTAATTTTAGGAAAGTTAACTTTAAATTTACTATAGAAATTGCTCTTATTTTCTGATAATGTCATGTATGGACAACCACACTTCCAAAATGGGCATGTTGCATAATATTTTGTATATATAAGAATTCAAAATTACTTGAGAAATCTTGGTGCAAAATGATTTGTGTTAAGCTTTTCAATTTTTGATTGGTAAATATAGTTTTCACTGAATAATATCACTTAATGAGATTAAACTAATGTAGAATTTAAAAATGGAGATACCTAATAAAAATCCAATAATTCATATACATATATATATATGTATATATAAGAGTTGGTCAGTTTGGCAATTTATGTTTTAGTATCTGTTTCTGGTTTTGTTTTCCTTGATACCGCGGTTTTCGGTTTGGTTTTTTGGTTTTTAACTTAGTATTTTTGCTTTCTAAGGAAGCCATTCATTTTCTTGCGTAATGATAGCATTTCCAGTCGATATCAGATTTCATTTGAGATTAATAATACTTAATCCGTTCGACTTGCAATAACTTGTGTATTTTTGGTCCGGTCTTAAAAATATAACATATGGCTAAATGCATTTGATAAATTGTTGTCTTGCAGTACCCTTTATGTCATAGTGTACATGTGAAGGTTACTTTTTGAATTTGGGAATGTTTTATATCTTTTCCCTTATAAATTCATGGCACTTCATGACTTTATGCCTAACAAAAGGTTTCATACAATACAAATTGGATAGCAAAGGAAACTTGTCTTTGTTCTCATTGTTCTTGCATTTTCACTGCTATTTTGCGATTAGAAAATCAGTTTTTGAGTTAGCTCTTCTTCTTTTCAAAGAATGATACTTTTGTATTAGTTTATAGTAAGGAAACTTACTCAGCATCACACTCATCTTCAAATGCTTAAATTTATTAAAAACAAGAGTTTGTCCAGATGGGCTGCAATAAGACAGAGTTTACAATGAAATGACACTAGTGGTCAGAAACCAGATTTTGAAATTATTTTCTTGGTTTGCCTATATCCTTTCATAAGGCTAATTTTATTTTATTTTTCTTAGACAAAATTTGCAAGTAGAAAACAATTTTCTTTGAAATTTTATTTTGGCTTTTAGTTTTAATTTAGATGCAGTCTCTAAAAATGCTTTTGAAAATTTCCACCTTTTAGATTTGCTGTGACTTTGAAATTACCAAAAATGAAAAAAATGAAAGGAAAAAAAATAAAAGAAAAACATTTTATGGAGTTTTAAAAAAATGTTTCATTTGTTTGAAAAGTCAATTCATCTTTTGATAAAAATCTATTTTAAATAGTGTATGTTGTTTTTATCTTCTGTTCTTTTTATATTCAGTTAAATGTTAGTTTCAGTCAATTAGCATTAATGTATCTATAGGTAAAATATTGACTTTAAAATCAGCACTGATCTTTGTTGTGGCAAAACAGGGACAATAAAAAAAAAGTTAAACAAATTTAAAAATAAAACAAAAAAGAATTATTTTTTCCAAGTGCATTTTTCTCTGAGAGATGTGTCTTATATTTTGAACTTGAGAAATAAATTGATTTTTAATGTCTTTTATTAATGTTTATTTTAAGCAAGTTTTAAAGGAAATAAATCTTCCACCACCCCTCTTTCTTGTGCACACTTTGTTTTGCTTTTAAATTGTTCAATTTGATATTTTAAGTTTGGGTAAGATTAATCCCCTTTGTTTATTTTTTTTTTCTTTTAAAGTATTGTATATGGCTACAGGCCAAAACATTAATTAAATTTTCCACCTGTGGTGTTGGCTGATATAGGCCAGGAAATATAGCTACTTTCCATGTACTCTCTTCTACTTGCCAAACCATTTCTAGAACAAATAATCAGTATTGCATTATTTAGACACACACACAACCAGTGTTAGGAATTTTTTAAAAAATAAAAAAAAATAATATTTCTACACTTAAAGAAAAAGAAAAATTAAGTTTAGCATTACTGGAAATTTATTTGGGTCTGTTTTAGCATAAGGTTCAGCTAAATGTTTATTTCAGTTTTAAATATATTGGCCTCCCATGGTGTTAAGCAGTGTTTATGAGCAGGATACTAATCCTCCTCTTAGGTTTGAGGTTACAACTAAGGTTTTTATTGTGGGCACTTCTATCAGGAGAAAAAAAAAAAAAAACCTTTTTTTTTTTTTTTTTTTTTTAAGGTTTTAAAATTATGAACCTTAGCTTTTGGCAGCAACTGACGTAAAAAGCAAAGATTTCTTTATCTGTAAGATTGAATATGATAGTTTGTAATGGTGGTGGTGAAGTATTATTCTGAGAAGTTCAGCTTGTGTCTCTCTTAGAAAAGAGGATTCATTTTTTTATTTCTATAATTCTCCATTTATTCAGTGTTTATGGCCATATCATGTTGAAATACCAGTTCTCGTATGATAAGTGAAATTAAGCAACATTGAACTTGGTCAGTACCTAGATAGGTGACTACTTGGAAATACCAGGTACTGTAAGCTTACATGTGCAGATGGTATAATGGATAACAGAGAACTGAGTTCCAATTCCAGTTGGGTTTGTTATATTTAATTATGCACAAATACCCTTGAGAAAATTATGAATCTATCTCTTCTCCCTCCAGCTATGGATTAATTAGTAAGACTTGTATCACTAAATCTTTATTATCTCTAAAAATATTCTTACAATCTAAAAACGTTTTCTGGCTTTGAATAACCTACAAAGGGTTGATAAGTTCTGAAAAACAGATCAATCAATGAAAAATCTATTTATTCATTTCAGTATTGTCAAGATGATTACAGGTAAGGGAAAAAATAGGGAGCATTTTATTCATCCTTTTTCATATAGCATATTCCAGATATATTAAAACGGTTAATGACATCAGCATCTCAGATTCTTGGCTTAGACAATTCCTGACAGATGTTAGAATATATAATCCTTACTTTGAATTGGATCATAGTCTTCTGGCAACTAAACTGATAAAACCATCCAACAAAATAGCTTGCTTCCATTTACATAAACTACAAAAGATCCCTAAATATAATGTCAAAAATGTAAAGGTAGCCTTTTGTGATAAACTAGAATGAAAATTGATATCCCTAAATTTTAACCCAAGCAATATCGATGAACCACCTAATATCTTCTTTAGCCAAAGGATGTGAGACCATTCCTAAAATAACAAGATGAAAAAAGATCTTTCTGTGGCATGAAAATTACGAGTTGAAAATACTGCAGAAAGAGACAAATAGAAGAGAAGAAAAATTCAATGTAGAACACTAAATATTTAAGGAAGAAAATAAAAAAAAAAGCTAGTCAATTCTCTGAGAAACCAACATCTTTTGGAAATCAAATCAATGAAACTAAAGAGCATGAATTATGTGTTGAAATGTGGGGAATAATAAAAATTCAAATTATGCACTCAAACCTAAAACAGAAGAAATGTCCTGTTTCAAAAACACTTTCATTCCTGGCCACACCAATTTAAAGATGCCTGAAGAAATACAATATACAAAAATATATATAACTAGGTACCTGCACTAATTCAGTATACATAAGTTTTAAAATGAATTTTTAAAAATGAAAAAGCTTTCTTGAAGCTTTCATTTTAGCTTTAATTGAAAGCTAAAGGATTTAAAATTTATTATTTCCAGTAAGCAAAATACTCTGTGGTGTATTTCAAACAGAAATTATATTGATTGGAATTGATTTTTTCTTTTTTTTTTCAGTAAAATTGATAGAATTGATCATTTTGACACATTTGTAAACAAAAGTTAATTCTTGGTTTTAAAAATCTTGCAAAAATATATATTTCTGAAACATTATTTGTGGAAAATTAGCAAATTTAAAATTAAATTAATCTGATTTAAAACAATTGTTACTTAATTATAGTATAAAATGTTGTATACAAGCATTTCTTAGCCAGGGGTCTTGTTTTCTGATATTGACTGCCTAACATGTCAACAGTTAAAGTATAGTGAAGCAGAATTGTTAGTCGCCGATAAATTTTATGTGAGGATTGTTTTTCCATAAATGGGGGACAACCCTTAAAACATGTAACCTTTTAATGATAATGTTATGCAACAGATTGTAATAAAATTTACACTATATGATTAGTAAATACAGTTTGACTTTATAGCAATATTTTCTAAGGGTTAAACAATTGAAACTGAATTTTAAAAGATTTAAAAACTTTATAAATTATTCAGTTTAAAATTGTTAAAAAGTGAAAACAAATCTTGTAAAAATTCATTTTTCATTGAAAATTTTCCTTTTCTTCAGACAATATTGTTGTTAATATATATATTATTGATAAAATCAATTAAAAGCTTCACTTATTAAATAATGTCTTAGTTTTATTGTGTTTTTTATTTTTTGGTTTAAAACAGATTTTTGTTAAGATGTGGTTTGATTTTGAATTTTTCATAAAATTAAGTAAGTGGGGTGAATGTAAAAGAATATATATATATATATATATATATATATATATATTTACCCAAATTTTCTTATAAAAAATTTCAAAACTAATTTAATTAATTTGTGAATAATTCCTGATAATTTCATTAAAATCTAACAATTATTTGATTTTTTGCAAGAATTTCCAAATTAATGTGCCTGTCACTGCAAAAAAAAAAAAAGGCTAAAATTTGCAATGCTAAAAGTTAGTACATCCGCTGACACAAGAAAAACAAGTTTTTTAATCAAAATTTTGAATGTTCTAAAGAGGATTAAAAAATTTCATTAAATATTCAAAAAATACCTTGATTTTTCCTCTTAATAATAATAACAACGATTTTGATAATAAAACTATGTTTTCATTATGTTTTGGAGCATGTTTTCATCACTATATGCTGATTTTATAGTATTTTCATGGAGGAACCCCTATAACACTAGACTCTCTCGGTCACCAAACCTTAACAACAAAGAACCTAGTGATGAGGAAACCAAGAAAGCCATAAAAATTTAATAAAAGTAATAATGCTTCACTTAACATTGAGACTGAACTTTTGAAAATGGCATGCTTTTTCCCTAAATTCAAAAATAAGTTTATCAGTTTTATGAAGGAAATCTAGTATCAAAAGCAAATCCCAAATCATGTATTAATGCATTGTAGAAACAAAAAAAGGTAGTCTTAAAAACCCTCACACATACAAAGCTATCTCAATTGGATCCACTATAGCAAAAGAGCTAATGAAAATTTTATTAACTGGACTCTCACCATTCCATGAAAGTCAACTTCTAATGACACAAGTTGGCTTTAGTTCTGGTAGAATGTGCAATTATGACATATATGTCATCAAACAACTCTAGTGCCACAGAATCACAAAAAACTTTACTAAATGACAGAAACCATACCACTTGAAGACTTACAGAAGCAGCAACAACTAAAATGGATAGCACATATAACTCAGAGAAAGTAATGATGTAATCAAGATGTTGACTTTAAAAAGTGTTAGGAATGAATTCTCCGATACTAGAAAGAACAGTGGACCTGAGAAGCACAATTTCCTGAAAAACTGTTTTCAGGGAAAGATTTTATAAATTTCAACCAACAGCAATGCTAACTATTCAGCCAATTAATGCTGAGTGTGTTCTTATAAGGAAGTTAAGATTTTAGTTGTAACTTTTTGTAGTTACGACCATACTATTTCTGAAGGCAAGCAGACTTGTTTTACAACAATATATCATACCTCAAAATGGTAGCTTCATTTTAATCACATATATATATATATATATATATGCTTGGGATGAACTGATAACTTTTCAGCACCCTCTTTTATAATAAGAAGTACATGCTTAGCATTTCTCTCAATCTCCCTTCTGTCTATATCTTTATATTTCACCTGTTATTCAATAAGCCACAAAGTCATTTTTACTTCTTGGAGTGTCAAAATTTACCTGATGTACCTTAACATGTTCCAAGCCACTGTTTAAGTGTTTTTGGGAGGTACAGTCTAGTACCTTCTTCTCTACTTCCATGTTGTGTCAGATTTGGGTCAAGATGATTAGGAATAGGACACTAAAAATGTTAGGTTCATGCTTTTTTAAAATTATTAGAATGAAAATTGGGCACCATAACTGTTATATCTCGTGCAAGATATAATAAACAAAGTAACCCGAGTGTTGGTTTTCAATAATAGGTTTATAATCGGATGTAGGTGTGTACAGAGACACAGTCGAGAGTATGCTAACCTCAATAGGGGTTAACAAGCGAAGACTTTACGACTGTCCGCTGTGGTCGTACTTAATCGGCAACCAGTCCGTCCATTATCGTGGATGGGGAAGTTGGGTTATATCATCACAACACCTCCCCCAAAGCTGAAATTCTCCCTTTTGAAAATTTCTGCTTCTAATGTCGCCTTCTTTTGGATCCGCTAAAAACCTCCACTGGTTTTTCTTTTCCGTGTGCTCCTTCTTTTAGTTGTCACAATTAGATCCTTTTTTTGGCGAAGATAATTTCCGCTTTTCAGCCTGTAAGGCTGGTCCATGAGATACAGGTTCATATACACTATTGGGTAGTGTCATGTTAAAAGCATCGCATAACACTTCCATCGGAATTTCTTCTTCGCTTTTTTCACTTTCTTCACCATATCGTGGTCTAATCTGATTGATGTGTCTTTTACATGTAAATTTTTTACTTTTAATCGTGTAGACCACTTTACCAATCCTTTTCTGGATTATGCCATCCATCCAATAGCTTTTTCCACTTTTAAAATTTAAAAAAAAACGTTGTCTCCTGAAGTGTATTTTTTTATGTTGACTTTTTCCTCTTTCTTAGCAACTTTTTTTTTTTGATAGGGTAACAATCTATCGAAAATTGATCTAATTTTTCCTTGCAACATAATTTCCACCGTGACATTTTCATCGTTGTTCTTCTCATTAGAGTTACCCTATAGATTGCTAAGAACTTCTGAATAGTTCTTTCTTCCGTGTTCATACCTTTTATTTTTACGTAAAGCACGCTTAAAAATGTCAACAAATTTCTCGGCTTGCCCGTTCGACCTGGGATGACACACTGGTGTAGTTATGTGTTCAATGTCTAAGGCAGTACAGAAATCCTTAAACTCCATACTTGTGAACGCCCGCATTCATTGTCGTAACCAATGTCCTGGGAACCCCGAAACGACTGAAAATTTCATCCAATGCACTGATGGTGTTCCTAGATGTAGGATGCTTGCACTTGACTACCTCAGGCCATTTCGATAAAGAGTCCACCAATATCAAATAATAGTGCCCATTAATTGGTCCAGCATAGTCTATATTTAGACGTGCCCACGGCAAATCCGTTTTAGCCAAGGATTCATTTTGACCGGAGGTGCCCTTTTTGCAGCCAATTGACAACCTCTACATAGTCTTACAAAACCTTCAATATCCTTGTCCATTCCTGGCCAGTATACGTAATCACGCATGAGTGATTTCATCCGAGACATTCCAGGATGACCGGTATGAAATTCTTTCAGCATATCTGTACGTAGAGATTGAGGTATAACAATTCTATTCATGCATATCAACGTGTTGTCGCAAATTGAAAAAGGTGAAATCTGAGTTCCCTTTTTTCTGTCTTTTTGTTCCATCTCGTCTGGTTCCTTAATTTCACAATATAGTGATCTTTTTTCCGCTTTTTTTTTATTTGGTCCAAAGTTACCGCAATTCCTGATTGTATTCAACAAGAGACCTGATATTTCTTTATCCTCAGTTAATGCTGCTATAACCGCCTCTTCTAAAATTTCTTCTTAAATCATACATTTTAGGTATGTAGATTGCATAATATTGTGCCGACCCCAGAAACGATTGTAGTTTCGCAACTGTGTCGGGTGCAGGCATGTTCTTAATTGTATCGGCTCTCTGTGGGTCCGGTTTCCTGCCTTCACTGTCTATCACCTGTCCGAGGTATATAATTCTTTCCATGAAGAATTTACACTTCTCGTGGCTTAATTTAAAGCCAAAATCTTCTAGTCTTTTGAATATCGCTCTGATGTGCGTTTTATGTTCTTGAACATTCTTACTTTTTGACTAGAATGTCATCTAAATAGGCGGTACCAAACTCAAGGCCTGCCAGCATAGTGTCCATCACCTGTTGGAACAAAGCTGGGGCAACCTTTAAGCCGAAAAGGAAGCCTATTTAGCTTATAAATACCTTTTATGTGTATTTATACACAAATATTTTGAGCATTCGTCACTCACTTTAATCTGCAAGTATCGTCAGACAGGTCGATTTTTGAAAAATCTTACCACCATTCAACTTTTGAAAAAATATCTTCTGGTGAAGGTAGTGGATAACTGATTTTTAAGGCAATCATTTAACCCTGTTGAAAAATCTGCACACACTCTTATTTTTCCGTTTTTCTTCTTAACATAAACTGTGGGCGAGGCCCAATCCGCATGGTCAACCTTAGATATCACTCCCATTTTTTTCAAGCCTTTCCAATTCCTTATTAATTGTGTCTAAGGAGGAAAAAGGAACGTTTCTCTTAGGTTTAAAAATTGGTTTCACATTTTCTTTGAGTTCAAATTTGACTTCCGTCTTAGTACATACCCAATCCCTCAGAAAAAAACTCTGGGATATTCTTCTTTTAATTCATTCATGAATTTTTCATTTTTAATATTTTTTTGTTTTTCTGCACTGTTTATTACGTTGCAAAATGAGTTAATCGGGAGTTCAAACAAATCAAAGAGTAGTATCCAGTCTACTCCAAAAAGACATGAATTAATCCCTTGGATTACATACACTTTCGTTTTTGCAGTCTCGCCACATAACGAAATATCGCACTTTAATTCTCCCTTAAAGTTTAATTTCTTTCCTGAAACCCCTCTAGCGGTTTTTTTGGTTTCAGATAATTTGGATCTTCCAATATTTTTCCATGTTTGTTCATCAATGATGCTTATGTCTGAACCAGAATCCAATAGGAAAGTAATTGTATGATTATTTATACGTACATCTACGTATTTTCTATTTTTACCGTTCTGAATTTCTTTTTCTGATAATACCAGGCTTACATCTTGTAATTTCCTTTTCTTTATGCAAACCGAATATTTATGCCCTTTATTTCTGCACGATTGACAGAATTTATTTTTGTACCAACCCAATGCCTTTGGTATGATTTTTTATTTCCGCACGATTGGCAGAATTTATTTTTGTACCAACACGTGTTTTTGGTATGGTTATTTTTCCACACGCCTCACATTTTTCTATCTTTTTGGCTTTTGGAGTTTTTTGAGTTTTTACGGTTTAACATTAGCAACACTTTTTCCTCAGTTTGTGTATTATCTCTTTTTACGTTTATGAGACGTTGGCATTCTTCGGTCACCCTTTGTAATGTTATTTTCGAGTCTTGCTCGACCATTATTAATATTCTCGACCTAATTTCTTTATATTTAGGATCAGTTAGTCCTTGAAGAAAAATTAGGCACTTGAATACATCTTTGTTATTTCTTCTAACTTGAATTGTTCAACCAGAGAGTTCACTGTTCCTGCGTATGACACAAAATCCTCGTTATCTGCTTTAACGATGTTTAGGCATCTGTATTGCGTGTGGAACAGACTATTCTTTCACAAATATTTTTGACAGAATACTTATAGTTTCTTCAAATGAAAC
This sequence comes from Acanthosepion pharaonis, assembly GCA_903632075.3. Classification (NCBI taxonomy): domain Eukaryota; kingdom Metazoa; phylum Mollusca; class Cephalopoda; order Sepiida; family Sepiidae; genus Acanthosepion; species Acanthosepion pharaonis. The sequence goes on along the minus strand of CAHIKZ030000825.1, from coordinate 310,594 downwards.
TTCTGGCTTTCTGGGCAATATCAAGTTTGAGTACTTTGTATTCTCGTTTGTCCCTAGTTTCTGGACTAATAATGTTACTCGTTCCTCATCCGACCAATGTTGACGTTTAAAGTATGCTGGAAATGTAATGCCCGAATCAGGTTCATATATAAATTTCTCCAATCGTCTGTTTCAGAATTTTTTCGAGACTTTTTTGCTGTTGCAGTATTTGTTGTAACTCTTGGTGCTGTTGTTGTTGCTGTTGTTGTAACTCTTGATGCTGTTGTTGTTGCTGTTGCAAGCTTGTACACAACATTTTAGTCATTTCGACTAATTGCTCCATCCTGACTTTATTTAGAGTTCGACAAAAAAAAAAATTTTTTTTTTTTTAACAGACAATTTACAGCCGTAATATTTTTACAACCCGTAATTTTTACTAGAATAATCAATTATTAGACTGGCTCGCATTTGAGTCGCAGTTCAATATATATTTTTCAAATCACAATTTAACAGTAAAAATTTTCTTACTTTTCAAAAAGTTTCCTTTTGACTTGTGACTCCACTTTCGAAATCCTAATCGGCGTCAACTGATATCTTTGACTTGCAAATCTGCTTTCGAAATCCGTTCAGCGTAATCTGATATATATATACATTTTTTTTTTTTTTTCAAGTAAGTACGTTGCACAATCCTCGTCACCAGCTGTTATATCTCGTGCAAGATATAATAAACAAAGTAACCCGAGTGTTGGTTTTCAATAATAGGTTTATAATCGGATGTAGGTGTGTCAAGTACAGAGACAGTCGGGAGTATGCTAACCTCAATAGGGGTTAACAAGCGAAGACTTTACGACTGTCCGCTGTGGTCATACTTAATCGACAACCAGTCCGTCCATTATCGTGAATGGGGAAGTTGGGTTATATCATCACAACAATAACTGTATATGCAGTCAATGTTGTGGTAACGTGGCATTGCTGAGTGAAGGGCTTCCAAGATTGAACTCAATGAATGGTCCCAACAATGGGATCAACTGCCACATTTCTGTGACCAATGTGAGCCTTCAAAATGGAAAAAAATTGGCTGTGATTTGAAGAGGAGGGTGATGGACCACCAGGCTTATTTGCTGAATATACACTATGCATGAATACCTATCTGACTTTCAACCTAGATATGTGGAGGAAACTGGTCAGGTGTTCAAATGAACAGCAATCCTATGACCACACCCAGTCATGGGACTGATGTTGATGATGATGAAATGTTTTTTTTTTTTTTTTGTTTTTTTTGTTTTTACTCTTTAACCTCACATACTTTGTTGAAAGTTTCTCTTTGCCATTTCTAAATGATCATGGCAAATATGATTTTCTTTGCAATCTTCTTTGATTAAATGTAATTCAGACAGTGTCTGAAATTTGGTTGGTTATCTTGAACTGTTCTTCACAGTACTCCTAATGGACCACCTTGCACTGTATACATGAACTTCAATTTAGTTTTACTGTGTAATTAGATTCATCTTATCGCTTGGCAATGGTAGTGATGAGTCAGTCTAAACAAATTACGCTCTCAAACAAAACATACGGACAAGTCTTAAGAGTTGTAATTTTCTGTTTTTTTTTCTTGTTTGTTTAAGGAAATAAAATTTCTAAAATGTGTTATTTCATGTTATTAATCCCAGTCGGTTGATCTATTAACTGAATTAATGCTAGACATTATTTGCAGGTGAAATTTAAGTTTTCTTTTCTTTTATGAGTTTCGTTTGATCTACTGATATGACAAGTAAATGTAATTGTTTTGCATTTACTCTATTTTTATTTATGTTTTACAAGTTGAGATGAAATATGTAAACAAATTAAACTATAACTTTCTTTGTATGTAAGTTCATATCTGATTAGTGTTCTTGTAACCTGGAATATAGTCTCTCATATATATACACACACACATGTATATATACGAGAGACTATATCCCAGGTTATAGATGACCTTAGAAAAATACTAGAGAAACAATGAAGACCTTAAAAAATACTAGAGGAACATGAAGACAAATGGATTTTGTGCCTCAAAACACTTGTCCAGACAAATTTAACAACATAGTTAGAATTAATATATAACCCTATAAATCAAGCCTTGTCCACATTTCTCTCCCACACAAGACAGACATGCTTGCTGAGGTGTTGACCAAAATTAACAATAAAATAATAAACGAAAACTACAGATAAAGTTCACTTTACTCCTGTAGTTTACTGCTACTAACAAGCAGGGATTTTTTTTCCTGATGATGGTCATGTTGGCTGAAACTAATCAAGAAACCTAATTAAAATAATAAAACAAAAAATATTAATGTACAACTCAGTGTGTCTGAAAATTTTAATTTTTTAATATTTTTTATTGTTCAAAACATATTTTACAGTAAGGTTCACTCTTTACAAGGCCTGGGGCCATTTGAGGTAGAGGGTTATGTTAGGATGTCATTTATGCATATAGGAATGGATGATAATGGTTAACTCTAGCCATGAACAGATTAAGATTGTAGTGATCAGGAAAACATCCTATTGGGAGTTGCTTCCACAGGGAAGTGGTTCATGGGAAGAAGCTGCTTGAGTCAAACTTATTTCTTGTTAATGGAATACAGAGGGAATGTGGGTGTTTTGCTGCTATGTAAGTAGCATGATGTGTTCTTGCCATGAAGGGTTGACTTGGCTGAACCAGGGAATGTTGTTTGTCCAAGCATTTTCTGTGGGTGTAGTGGTAGAGCAGCAAGAGGTTTGTCAGTTTCTGACACAAGGGCTTGAAGATGCTTTTAGGCTCTGTCAAGGCTGGAGATTGAGGTCCCACCCAAATATGACAACAGTATTCCATTCTTAGCGTGATTTGGCTCTTGTAATGGTAGAGGATAGCCTGAGGAGTCAGGTTCATCCTGGAGCAATACAGGGAGCCGACCATTTTACTTGTATCCTTAGCAATGGATGGTATGTACGAGTTTTCACTTGAGGTCAGATGTGAGTTTGAGGCCCAATAGTCTTTCAAGACATGGTTCTTCCCCAAGAGGTCCTCCATTCATCCTGATTCATGGTAGTTTGGGGTCAGATTACCGATGATGGAATGTAACTAGTTTGGTTTTTGAGGCATTGAATGTAACCAGCCAGTTTTTACCACATTGGGTATGTTGGAAGGAAACATAAAGGGAGATAACTCCAAAGTATTGTAAGAGTTATCCCTCTTGCTTTGGACATCGTGACGTCAGACGTCACATGGGGAAATACAGAGAGAGAGATAAAAGATGGCGGACTACACAGGGACACGTGTGGCAAACGTCTCTCCATATTTCACTAATTCTTTTGTAGAGTAGTATTAACTCAGTTTATCTAGTAATTAATAAAATGCTGTAAACCTAAAAAAACGTTCTTGGTAATTATTTCCAATCAACAAATGCATTGCTCGGTCCTCAGAACTCACACAAACATAACAGGGTAGTTTGTGTAAGATCAGAATAGAGATCAGTTGCTAATCTCTGCTTAATAAAAAAATATCCAAATGTTGGACAGTTTTTGTCTTTATTTTCTCCCAAAACTAAAGCCATTATACAAAGCTTAGAATGGCTCATGATCAAGCATAATAGATATATATATATATATATATATATATATATATATATATATATATATATATATATAATATGAAAAAAAAATAAATAGCTTAGTTTGGGCATTGACACCTTGATCCTCTCCAAATTACTTGGGATCTTTCTTATCCCAATGTCTCTTCCCCATTTTAAAATGTTCTTCAAAGCATATTTCAGGATCTGTATCAGTTGCTTTGTTGTATTATCATTAAGCTCAACTGTCGTATTTAAATGGTGATTTTAATTTGGAGTAAAGTTTCAGGAGCCAAATTTGAAGTAATGGTGTGGATTGAAGAATCGGAGAGCTGAGTTCGAATTTCTGTTGAATCCCTTTGCATTCACTTACGTGCTAATACCCTTGGGAAAGGTATGAATCCTCTTCTCCCACCCCCAGCTATGGGTAAATAGCAAGACAGACTGGCTTCTGTAGCCTTGGATAGATAGCAACTGGTGTACTGCAGAAAGAAACCTACTGTGGGAAAAAATCTGCCTGGTCAGTCATGTATCGAAAGATACATGATCGCCTAAGCGTGTATCACACATGGCACGTATCTAACTGAACTGGGACTGACAGACTTGGTGTGATGGAATATTTTGTCATAAGAAAAAAAAAACTGAGGTATAAAGAACCTACTTACCCATTGGGAATATGACATCATATAAGCTCATTTAATGGCACCTCACTACTAACTGAGTAACATTATTACAGAGTGTCACATGTACAGTAAAGTCACTTTCTGATTGGTAGCCAAGTTATACCATGGTTGTGCAAGTATTTCTGGAGGTATTCAAAAGGAATGGATACTTTACAGGCAGATCTCTCTCTCACATGTTTAGTAGTTTTTTTGTCAATTGTCTTTGAACCTACATTAAATTAAAACATTTTATTAATTTGTTTGTTCTTTTCAGCAGCTGAATGTCTCTGCCTGAAAACTTTTGATCTCCTTTGTTCTCATTCATTTTTTCTTTGATTTCTAGTTTCTATTTTTATTTCCCATGAATCCCATATCTTTCTTTAAGATGAGAAATCATATGCTACAATAAAAAGAAAAGAAAAAACAAACAAGCAAAAAACATTTTTCATCATTGGATTGCTTTCCAGAGAATTCTCTGATATTGTGCTTTTTTTTTTTTTTTTGGTTTCATTATTTTTATTGATTGTTTCTCTTTACCATTTTTGTATTTTCAGGACCTCTATTGTATCACTTCTCCGACATGCCAAATGAAAGCTCCATAGAACTCAGTTACGATGATGTCAGGCAGGTCATTTTACAATATGGTTTCCAGTTTGAGGTAAGAGAGCTGTTACCCTTTTCTGCTAAATTCCAAATTCAGTGTCCTTATCACCTAGTCACCATGAAAGGAATTCAATGTTAAGACATTTGTAATTGTTTTTCTTCATATGATCCATTTCTTTTTGTCTTTATGTTTTATTAATACTTTGCTTATATAGTTGCACCTAATTGTGACATATCAGTTAGTTTCTACCAACTTCATCTAGCCAAATTATGTGTGCATCTTGGAACTCAGTTCATCTCCAGTCTTCGGAAAATATCTGATAATACAGTCAATATTTTTCCAATATTTGATTCTTCCTCTTCTCCAAAATTTCTTTCAGTTACACAGAGAGAGGGAAATATAAAACTATAGTAAAAAGTCAGAATGTAAAGTACCGCTGATACCAAAAACTTATGATCTATCTGGTTATAGTATTTGAAATTTGACATAGTGAAATATTGAACAAAAAAATGCATGTTTTTAGCAGATTTTCTTTTTCTAACGGTATAATGATTTTTTTTTTTAATGGAAATAACAAATTGTTTTATTCATTTTTTTTTTTTTTTTTTTTTTTGGGTGGGTGTCAACGCTAGGAGAATTTTTTTCTTTTTGAAAATAGGATTCCATAAATAAACACATTGTGTCCCCTCCCACCGACATCATTCTTACATTTTTGTATTTATTCATTAGTTTTTCTTTTTTTTTAATCATTTGTTTAATTCTTTTTAATTTCTTGTTTATAAGATAAATGACTCAAAATAGACAGCTAATACTGAAAATGAAAACATTTTGAAACTTTGCCGTCCATCAGCCATCCTTATTAAGAAACAGATGTTTGATTTTCCTCCCAAATATCAAATCCATTGGGTTAATGCCATAGCATCTGAAAATGACACTGAATATTGTTAGTTATTTTATGATGTTGTTTTGATCTCTTGACATTGATGATGTCAGTGTACAGAATCCAGAAGGTAACCATTTTGGTCTTTTTGGTTGATGTCCAAAATATCCATGAATTCACGTCATGGTAGAGAAATGTTGAAAAAAAAAATTGGGAAATGTTAGCACAAATACATCCCTGAATGAATCTTTCACTATGTGCCTTCCAGTTTTCATCCGTGACCACCTGTCATGGCACATTAGTTCTCTGTGAATTCTCCACAAATGAAGCCTTTTGCCAAACTGAATAAATAATTTTCTTTTTTCTTGGCATTTTTCAAGCTGTATTTATTGACTTTTTGGTGCCAAACTTTTTCCACCATTTTGTTGTACTATTTTTTAGATTTGCTTTTCTATCTGAAGACTTTTCCAGAAGGCAACAAAAAGACAGTCTTGCTTTTTCTTTGTGTAAAGAATAAGTTAGGTAGATAGAATATAATTTATTGATTTCTCAATAATTCTGTATTTTCTTTATTATTTTTTTTTTCTTTTACTAACTCAAAATTTGCCTTTCAATCACTTTTTATTTTCTTTTTTAATAATCTCTATTTGTTTCTATACATGTTTTAGATGGTTTTATTCATTTTTGTTCTTTTTAGTGCAATATTTCATCCAATACATACTGTGTGTTGTATCCAGGCTTTAAAATTTGCCTAATACATTTTCCTACCTTTCATTTTTCATCTGGAACATACCAATCTGACAGAATCGTATAACTGAATGTTAAGGTTTCATATTTGTAATGAGAATGAGAGAACAGGGGGATTTGAAAAATGGGAATGGCTTTCAGAATTATAAATTGTGCAAGTAGAACCGAACACAAGCTACACTTGATGAAATGTCATGTTGATAATGGCAATACACGAGATATAATGAAAATATTTCATTTCAAAACTTAAGAAATCTTGGATTTTTTTTTTCTTTTGTCTATTTTGAAAACATAGAAGTTGTGTTGAGAAATAATTAAAAAAAAACATAGAAAATCTAAAAGATATGACAATTGAAGAGAAGAGTATAATAGAAAATAAGAGAGAATGAAAGATACATAAAGAGATGAGTGGAAAGTGAGAGGTGAGGAAGGCATCAAGAGAGAAAGCGAGGTGGGAGAAAAGATACAGATGGACATCAAGAATAGAGGAATAAGGTAGAGAAGAAATTAAAGAAAAAAGAAGAATGAGAAAAACCTTGAAGATGAAGGTAAAGAAATAAATAAGCCAGAAAGAAAGAAAGAAAAGGTGAGATAGAGAAGAGGATTTAAATTGAGAAAGACAAATCCAGAGAAAAAGAGAGCTAAGGAAAGAGAGAGAATACTGATGATATTGATTCATAGATCTTTGGATTAGAGAATTTTATACTTACATGTAAATATATGAATTAGGAAGATAAAAAGGACACCAGTAAAAACTAACAAAATTAAATGTCATAAATATAATAGCTAAATTGATACATATTTATTGCTTTCATATTTTACTAGGCCCTTGTCATGAAAGTTATACTGCCATATGTCTCCTTTACACACACATACAAGCAAGTCTCTCTTGTCAATCTATCTTTGCCTCTTTTTCTACTTCTGTCTACACAGAAACCAAAGAACAATGCTATTTTCATGCACTCTAATCAAACTTGTCATATGACATGTTTTAAACTTTGTTGTTTTCCTGTCACTTCCTGCATCTGTTTGTTTTAGCAAATAATCTTAATTCAATTGCTTTTGAAAAAGAAAAGAAAAAAGGCTAAAATCAAAATCCAACTGGAAATTTTGTTTGATTAAATTCCGTATTGAAATTTTTGAAGTCATAAATTTATTTGCTATAAAAGCTGTGATTTTATTTGTGAAAAGACACAAACCAGACAACCAATACAAGGACAATTCATTTTGTTTTCTGCTCATTGAGCAACACCCTAATTTTATCTGTTCTTTCATAATCCGAAATGATCTTAAATTGAAACTTTATTGACTAAAACAGATGCTATTTTTCTCGATTGATATTATTCAATCAACCATAGCTGAGAAGATTCTGTTTTTATAGATATCAACATAGAGATAAACTTGGACAGCCCAGTTCTTTCTGATTTACTCAAATTTTTCTTGCTTTTATGTTTCTTGGTTGAATAACTTTGCAGAACAAAATAGTCTTCTGGAATTTACTTATTGGATGCTTTTCCACTCAAGTTGATAATTAGAAATTATCAAAGAAATTTACTTTTACTAAATTTCTTGTTTGGCCAATCCAAATGACCCATAATTTATTGTCAGAAATTATTTAAAATGGAAAAACAAAAATGCAGTTATATTAGAAATCCTAAACATCCTGATTCCTTAGCAGAAAAGTCATTTTCCTCCACTTGCTGGTAAATGTTTTTTTTATAAAGAAAGACATCCATAATTTTAAATTTAATTTTTTTTTGTATAAAGAGAAAAAGAAAATTTCTAAATTAGGATAGTAAATTTCATTAAATACAGCTATCTGCAAAGGAAGAAATTACACACACACACACACACTCACATATATATATATATATATATATATATCATATTAAATGCTGGTGTTAATTAAATAGTGCTCGGTGTAATATAACAGAACTATTAATTATATATTAATAAATATACATATTATTCCTCACCAGTAGCACGACTCAGTTTCATGCACAAGAAAAAGGCGATATATAAAAACGTCCTGATGAGTGGACTGAGCAGTTACAAAAGGATTAGTCTGCATAATTCTTTTTTTTTTTTAAATTAGTTGGATAAAAGATTGTATAGCTTACATTTTAGACAGACAAATTCAGAGCTAAACATTTGGGGGCGGGGAGGCCACTCCTTTAGTGGACACAGTCTGAAGTGATAATCAATGTTTCGGTGGTGCGTAGGGAGTATCACCTCCTTTCCCACTAGAGAGTGGGGGAGTGATATCAAGTTGGAAAGAGAAGAAAGAAATATTACAATCAAGTTAAGGATTGATTGAAGAACAAGATTCTACCTGGTGTTTCTTTTCTTTCTTCATTTTTTTTTTTTTGATGATATAGAAACCCCCAAAAAGTAGACTTCTCACTTAAAAAATATTTTAATCAGCAAGAAGAATGACCAGTTAAGATGGTAAATTCCATTAAATGTAGCTACTTGAGAAGGGAAGAATTACTCTATAAATAATAATTCAGATAGTCAAATAATACAATGTTGTGTGTGCGTGTATGTATATATATATATATATATATATATTTTAAAGAAAAACGGACCACTTTAAGGTTCCATTATAATAATTTATTTCACCAGAGCCCTTTTAAAGGACTGGAAGTGCTATCTGATGATCCGGAGTTCTTTAAAAGGGCTCTGGTGAAATAAATTATTATAATGGAACCTTAAAGTGGTCTGTTTTTCTTTTAGAACATTAGCTCTGGATTTACATTGAGCTCTCAGGATTTCATCCTCCTTGGGACTACTCAAATTAAATTACCAACTTTATTTTCATAACTTATATATATATATATATATATCTAAAATCTAAAAGATAATATATTTTTTATATCAAGAATAGTATTGGGGAAATTGTATGACAAAGTGTAAAAAAGTTTACTTGTGACATGTTTCATCCTTCAGATCTTCATCAGACTGAATTCCTGCCAGATCTTCTAATATCACAGTGTGGAATAACTACTTAAAAAATGATGGAAAGAAATAAGACAAAAAAATTTAAAATTCCCAGCACTCTTCTGTTCTACCAACATCACAAAAAATGCGTCACAAGTAAAATTTTTCCTCTTTGTCATACAGTTTCCCCAATTATATATATATATATATATATATATATATATATATATATAGGATTAATACAAATGTAAAATTTGTCACTTAGCTGATTGGTGTTATATTCAACACCCCTGTATATGTGCATAAATTAAAAGTGAAATTCAATAATGATGGTATGCCTGCTGGAAAAAAATGTAAATGTGGCATCAATTGCAATCTTCTGTCTCGTCTCCCTGAACCTTGTTCCTTTATTGTCCTCTCCTTACTAAAGTCTTATCTTTCTCTTTCACTCTCTGTATCCTCTGCATCCTTGCAGCTTTATCGCCTGGCATGAATTTTAAATTAAATTGATTGGTGAATTGATTTAAGAAAAACATGAAAAATAAAACATTACTCGAGTGTTGTCTATCATACGATGGTGTTTTAGTGTTTAATATTAGTAACTTGACCATACATTCTGTAAAAATAAGGATCATGTCCAGTTTGAATAATTTCTGGATTGTTCATTAGTTTCCATCAATATTTATGATAATGCTGTAACAACACTTAACACTTGTGACACTAGTGATTAAAATTTCTATCAGTGAGTGCTCTAGTAAAAAGTTGAATGACTAACAAAAGTGACAAACAGTTACATTGATTTTTTTCTTCTTTTTCAATGTGTAATTATTTAACATGCCTTTTAATTTAGGAATCCTCTGTTTGTTACCTATGGTCTTCAAAGATCTAAATATAACATTAATCACCATCTTCTGTCTTCCTGAATCCTGTTCTTTTATTGTCTTTTCTTCTCACTAATATTTTCTTAGTTTTTCACTTGCAGTAATCCTTTATATGTCAGTGGCATTATTGCTTTGCTTGGGGAGAAATGATAGAAAAAAATGATTCAAATGCAACCTTTTGTTGTTTTATCTTAAATATAATGATTTACACTTAGTATTTGATCTAAGCATGATGCTGGACAGTATTCGGTTCCTCATTACATTAGAATTAAGTGAGTGACCATTTTCCTTCATCATAATCAGTCTATTATTTTCAGTTATTAACATCTCTCAATCAAGATGAGATTAAATTGTTGTATATAAGCTAAAAACTAAACAAGTCTTTGTTGTGTCTCTCTCTCTTCTTATACTCTGTGATATACCAACTCCTATAGTCCAACATGTTTTGAATCTGACATGTGTGTTGTTTGTATTTGATTTAGTTAAAAATTGCAGTTTGCATCAATATTTAATATGCTACAAACTGATTCGTTAAACGGAATAAATAAAAACCAAATTGAAAAAGTATAAAATTGACAACTTTGACATTTATTTTATTCAGCAAAAAAATGTCTGTTATCTATTTTTTAATATAACCAATTAAAAGGCATAATTATACACAAATTATTTTCATTTATATTAAAAAAAAACATATTCTATTTTCAGTAATATCTGAAAAATTGTTAAACTTTGATAAACTGATAATTTAAGACATAAGTAGCCAATTTCTGTTTTTCCTCATTTTCTATGTTCTGGACATGATCAAGTATCAAGCTTGTTCAACTAATCAAACACAACTTGTTTTATTTCCTGTTTTAAGTTTCATGCCACCTTTGATGATACAGTAATATGTATTAGCAGTCAGTTTCTGTTTTTTGTGGTCTTTCAGTGGTCTTTCCATGACCAAATGCCAAAGTTACTGGATTAAAGATAAATAACTGTACTTAGTAGTAATAATAATTGAAACTTAAATAATAGTAATAATAATTGTAATAAATAATATTTAATTGTAATAAATAATAGTAATAATATTAAATAGTAATAATAACTGTACTTAGTAGTAATATTTATTGGTGTTTATTCATCTTAGCTCAGTTTGCAAAAAAAAAAAAAAAAAAATACAATTGAGGGTAGAAAGATTGTATTGCCCAAATCTTCTTCCAAATGGAGAAGGTCTACCTATTTGCTGGCTCTGAAATTATTGTTTGAAATCCTGGCTTTCAACCCTTTTATTTTCTTTCACCTGTCGTTGTTTGTTTACAAACCTTAGAATAAATTCTGAAGTTAAGAAAGAGAATGGTACATGAATTTACTCAAAGGAATCTTGGTCAACATTTAAAAACTTTCTCTTTTTGATCATTGCAGATAAAGACATTTCTCAAAAAAGATCATCCTCATCCGTCCCATGGTCGGGGTAGTGGTGGGGTGGCATTGGATTGCAGCACAACTGAGCACATATATCTCGGTTGAAAACTGAAGGAAATTCATTCATGCATGATCTATCTCGGGTAATTCGACCTGGTAGGTCCAATCCCTCTCCAGGTCAAACCACAGACAACGTCCTCCAACTTGAAAGCTTGCGTTTGTTATGGGTATGTGGCTATTGACTTTAGGAAGCTCTTTGCCCAGTTATTGCCATGTCATACTGTACTGGCTGCACACATAATTATGAAGTCCAATCCCCTCTCCCCACACACCCCATTATGTTACATAGCTGTTGACCCTACAAGACAGATCTTGTTTTTAATTCTGCTGGATTTAAAACAACCCTCATCATCATTAAAGCCTTTTGTGGGAATTTATTTAATCTCTAATGATCTGACAATGTGGCAGATCATACAAGTAGTTACCTGATAATAATAGTCATGACTAATGATGTAGAAAATCTTTGATAAGAACCAAGACAGCCTTCATTATCTAACTTATCTATCTGGATCACCTTTATTATGAATTGTTGAAACTGGGACATACTGTAGCTGTAACAGGCTTATATCAAGTTAGTTCCAAGGGCAAAAAAATGTCCAGAGTCAAGCTTGGAATTAATTATTTATAGATTTCTTAGCCTGATATTATATAAACAAATAAGCTTGTTTGATTTCTGATTTAGAGTGATTCTAATGATTTGGTTGGTTGTTTTTATTTAGTGGCATATCAACAACTCTATGGGTTATTTAATGCCAAAATCTAAATATTTTGCATGCAATTTTATTTTATTTTTGTAGATAATAATGTTTTAATGATACAAATCTTACTAGTTGACCCATAGCTAGGGAAGAAAAGGTGGATTCATACTTTTCCAAAGGATATTTGCACATAAGTAAATATACCGTAAACCGGGGTAATTTTGTTCCACTTTTTTGGTAAAAGTTGAAAATTCTGTTTGATGCAAATAGTTAATGGCAAAAGTTGTGCATGGACTAAATTGCTACATACGTGAAGATAAGGTGGAAATTGGTTGTTTCATGTCAGAGAAAAAAGGCTTTGTACATGGTGGTCATTGTTACCTGGCAATGGGGTAACTTTGACTACTGTAGCTGTTTGCAACCTTTCCGATGTATATAAGTGCTTCTTGCAGTTTTGTCTGAACTGGTAACTTTTACCACCTATAATATAAGGCTTCTGACAACGTTTGTTGCAGGACTTCCATATATTCTTTCAGTTTAATCCAAAATATTGAAACTAAAGATAAATTGCATCTAGGAAAAGAAATCTTATGATGGATTGATGATATCAAAAAGAATAACTCAAGGAAAATCACTCACTTTAGTTTTCCAGTGACCTTCTTCCTTGAAATCTTGACAGGAAAGGAAAGACAGGCATAGACTTGTCAGAACAATGCATTCTGGGAAATAGCTTGTGCCCAGGTCTTTTAAAAATTGCTTCCAGTTTAGTGGTCAAAGTTATCCCAAAAGTTCTGTCTTAGGGCAACTTTGACCACTCTACTTGACAAATTCCTTGACAATCATTGACCTTCAAAAACATTTATTTCTTGTTATTTGACCTCCAAGCTTCTTAAATAACTTATCTTTTTCCTATAAAGCTGCTTTAAAGACTTCACACCAGCAACATTTTGAGAAGCACCTTTTATACACAGAAATTATGGTGTGCAAATTTGCTGCCTTTCTTATACGTGAAAAGTCTTTGAAAATGACTTGTCTTTAAACTAACAAAAAATGGCCACTTTCACCAGTAAAAGAACAAAACAGTTACCAATCTAGGTACTGACCAGGTTTGACATTGCTTAACTTCAGTGATCATACAAGAACTATTGTTTCAATGTGATGTGGCTGTAATTATTATGAGTACTAATTTCAATCCACTGATAAATGCAGGATATTCTGTATTGAATCTTTATAAAATTGTCAGTGTTATTAAATTTCTTTTGTTTCCTTAAACTTCTCAGCCACCAGACAATATTTTGTGGAATTCTGATAAATTTGTTGCCTACTTTTTCAAACTGAGACAATGACAAGCATCTAGTGTTTGTTTATTTTGCTTCTTTTTTTTTTTTTTTTTCATGCGTGTGTATATTATCTGGAATTGAATCACTGAAAGATGGTAGCTTTTATATATACCTTGATTTTCTTAACCTTAAATGATTCTTTTTTATTTATCTTTTTCTTCCTTCTTCCTTTTTGTGATTTTTTTTATTTAAATCACTTCACTCTGCAAATTAAATTTGACATTTTTCTAAAACACTGTATTATGCCCAATTCATCAACCAGACCCCACAGTGTCTTATTAACCTTGTAATTTTCTTTGTGTTTTTTCTTCTCAACTCCCATGGGTGTCTCTGTAGTGAAGAGAAATATTTCTTTTGTCAAGAGTAATTTCAGCTATAATCAAATGATTTTACTCCCTTTTGTTTAAATGTGGAGACAGTGAACAAATGTTTTCTTTCTTTTTTTTTTTTAAAAATCTTAAATGGGTGAAATAGATGCTTAAATAAAATCGGAAGAGTTTATAATGCTTTTAACTGCCGTAAAAGACTCCTTTGTAATTCTTAACAACTACTTACTGCTCAATTTGCTGTCAATCAGGGAGTCTTTGGTTGGACTTCAACATCGACAGAGTGTCAATTTTAGTGCCATAACAACATTAAATCTTTCCAGTATGTCTAAACTTGAGTTCCTTTCCAGAAACAGGCTTCCTTTGTCAATTTCCCCCTCTTCTACTTCCTTTCAGTCTGTTCTATCTGCCATTATGTGCCAAACTTACTGAATTGCCATTTTGAGAATGAAAGAGAATAGGGGTGGGGGCTGCATGTTTTTAATCTTTGCCCATCTTCATACTGGTTTTTCTCTTTATTGGTCTGCTTTGGTTGGTGGTGTGGATGAGGGCAAGAGTTTTTAGGCAACAAGTTCATTTTTATTAGATGAGATTAACCAGTTAGATTAGCCACTTTTATTGGTCAAGGCCATTTGTGTAGTACTTAGGCAAAAAGGGAAGATTTTTGGAGTTGTTTAAAAAGTCCTCAGCACGATAAAGTTCATCCTCTTGTAACATTTATAAGCCACAATGAAAACAAGGGTCATATTTTCTGGTTCTGCTGTTCCTGTCCTGTCTCCCTTTTGGTGTTGTGAATAATGTCCCTATTTATTTGAAATGTGTCCCTGGCCTTTGCTAGCCTTTCTTTCCACTTTTCTTTCTTTCCTTCCTTCTTTCTTTCTTTCAGTGAATGTTGACTATTTGGCATGGCTTCAAAAGTCAGACTCCTCCAACCAACTCCTAACTACAGTACCATTCAAATCTGCTGAATACCACTTAGGTTTTTCCTCTTGAGTCTGGCCAAAGAATTCAGAGCTGCAGTTCTCTCAAAAGACAGCACTGTAAATTCCTTTGAAGCTAGTTAATATATTTGGTTAGTTAACTAATGTAATAACCACAGGCAGATATTGCTTAAAAGCAGAGTCTGCATTAACCAAGACTATAAAATTCTTTGCTTCTGGCTCGCCATCTCTTCAAGAGTTGTCATATTCATTCAGTGTTTCTTTCTTCTATTGACCTGTATTCCCAGTAATGACTGGTCATTTTTATAAAACTTCTTGCCTACAGCTTGCAGATATCTTCCTTTCATTAAAGCATGATTTAGTTGCTTTTGCCCAACTTCACAAGAGCAAAATGAATCATACGTATCTAGATATATTTTAAATTTTAGGTGATTATGGCATTTCTTGTAAGCTGTCAGCATTCATTGACTTAATTACAAGGTCTGTAGAGAGAATGTTTTTATGATCAACTCAACTTGTCAGCCAAATTGTAAAAATCACTCTTCCTCGAGTAGCCGTAGCAAATTCAACCTTAATCTTGAGCATTTGATGATGGAAATTTTCCTTTGATTATTTTATGTTTATTTTCCAAATTGTACTTTTTAAAAATGTTTTATGGATTCTGTTATGAGACATTTCATTTTAAAAAAATTTTTTTTGTATGGCTTTAATATGATTTCCAAAATATCTCCCTAAAACTTTCTCATAATCTGTAGAAATATTTTCCTTCTGGATTTCTTCAACAAGCTTATACAAGGATGGTCTTGTTCGTTTCAAACATAATATTGTCACCCTATAAATGGCTGATAAGATTATCAAAGTATTAATAGCCTATTTGCATAGAATTGTCTGTTCCTGTTGTTTAGACATTTTTTGTAGAGTTACATTTTAAAGAGTGATGATCATTTTATCACATTCAATTTTCTTGAATAATTTTCAATAAGTGGATTGAAACTAAGATTTTGTAGTTTCAAGTACTTTCAAGTAATCAAGGCTAAAGGAGGATATTTTGGTGAGAACAAAATTTAATCATAAAATGCTTTTTTTCTCTTTCTCGTAATAAAATTTCTAATAGAAAATCATGTCTTAATTTTTCTTTAACTGTGTATAATAATTTTCTCTTATTTAAAGTACAAAACAACAACTTTTGGGGCCAATTTAAAAAATTACCTGGAGTGGCCTCAAACTTTTGAACTGTAGTGTATATAGGTATAGTATTTGTGTACTTGAAAACAAGTTTTTATTGTTTGTTTATTGCTAAGAAGACATTGTTGTCCAAAGTTTATAAAAATCAATTTTACAATATGAAACATTCTAAATATTAACCTTCAACTTTTCAGTATAAGGGAAAATTGCACTGTGTACAAAAGTCATCTATTATTGACATGAGGAAAGATTCTCCTTTTCCTCTACTTCTCTCTGGAGTACTTTCAATTGATGGAGACCTTATTTGCATGGAAATGGAGACCAAGGTGTATTGATGTAATTCAAATTAAGACCTTCCATCTAATGTCTGGTGTTGGCATATCATTTTCCCTTGCAAGTGGCAATGAATGGAATGCCTGCAAGCAATGATAAACTAAATATTGCATATTCACTGTTTGATGAGGATGAGTAAACACATTTGCATTGCTGAACTTTATGAGTCTAGACTTTGATTATAGCCGTTGAGAAAAAATGACAAAAAGTAGGATTTAAAT
The DNA here is from genome assembly GCA_903632075.3 of Acanthosepion pharaonis. Taxonomy (NCBI): domain Eukaryota; kingdom Metazoa; phylum Mollusca; class Cephalopoda; order Sepiida; family Sepiidae; genus Acanthosepion; species Acanthosepion pharaonis. The sequence goes on along the minus strand of CAHIKZ030000825.1, from coordinate 293,806 downwards.
TTTCATTTTGACTAGATAGATAGTAAGATGGAGAGATGGGAGCAATGTAAAATTAAGTGGATTGTAATTTGTAATGTTTGTACGCAATTGGATAGTAACTTAATAAGTTGGGAATTTTGATGGATAATTTTTTAAGATGATTTATCATATACATAAGTTTTCCATAGCTGAATAAATAAAAAAAATTATTCACATGATTTTAAATACTGATTTTTAAATTAAGGTGTTATCAAGTTTAGTGGTGGATAGTTTCTTCAAAGTTTCTTAATGACATTTATAAAAATTTCTCCGATTTCTGAAACATATTTGTATAGAGGATGTAATTAGTCCTTGTGTTTTATGATTTATTTTCTACAATGTTAAATAAAAACATAAATAGTAAAAAATGTTAGAAAATTTTTCAGATTTTCAGTTTGTTCTGTAGCATCAAATATTACTTTTGTGTTTTAATAATTCAAGACAAAATTCTTTAAAGTAAGAGATCCACAGTTCTATCTTTTATGTGATGTGACTCTTCAGAACCTGATGATAACTGTCCTCCACAACTTCCTATCTTTTGTAGTTTTTAGTGAGGTTTGTCTTTTCGTTATCATTGAAACACTGGTTCCTGCATAATCACCAAATTAAAAAAAAAAAAGTTAAATGACGTCAAACCTGGTCAGTACATAGATGGGTGACTGCTTTGGAATACCAAGTGCTGCAAGCTTGGATGTGCAGGTGGTGTAATTAATAATAGCTCAGAATTGTTAATTGGATAGCAGAGTTCTAATTCCTATTGGCTTTGTTAAATTCACTTACGCACAAATACCAATGGGAAACTTACAAATCCTCCTCTTCTCATCCCAGCTAGTGGTTAATTATCACAAAACCATTATTATCTAAAAAAAATTCTTACAATCTAAAAATATTTTCTGGCTTTAAATAATCTGCAAAATATTGATAGGCCATAGAAAATAAATGAATGAATCAATCTTTTCTTTATCTATCCCAATCCTTGTTCTGCCATCTATTTACTGTTCTATAACAAATGTAAATTCATCTTACCATTTTTTTTAATCATTTCACTCCAGGCAAGGTGATAAAGCCACTAAGACACAAGGGGTTACTGCATGTGAAAGAAATTGTGAAAACTTTGTAAGAGAGAGCACTTAAAGGAGACAGAAGATGATGATTGATCTTGCATTTAAATCTCTGAAGATCTTAGTTGACAGGAAAGAAAGAAGTCAGAAAGTCTACAAACAAAGGTTGTAAGAAAATAAACTGTTAGCATAAAACTTAGTTACAAATAGCAATTGCAATCATTATATTATGATACTTAACTGTTAATCTAGTACTACGCTTAAATTTGTGAAGTCAGGGTACCAAAGAGTAAAGCTCATCAGAACAATTACCATGAAAATATATATAGAAAAGATGCAGGGAAGCTCTGTTGCGGCATTAGGAAAGTAATTGAAACCAAGATGCCAGGTTAGGACCAATAACATTGCAGATTCTTTCAATTTTGTCAAGGATGTCTAGATACAAGGCAGAAAAATCAAAGGCTAATTTAAATTCTAATTGCTAATTAGTGTCTTACTTCTAAAATATGTGATAAATTTACATTTGTTTTGAATATCTATCTTAAAAGTGAATCTGAGATACATATGTTACCACTTCGATTATCTTTGACGTAACAGCTAATGATATTGGTGTACTTTTTGTAACCTATTAACATTGTCCATTAAATATGTGATTGTTTTTAATGGTCAGTTAGGTTGGTCAGTCAAAATTCAACCGTGTTCCTCCTGTAGTAGCTCAAGCAAATGGACATTAGATTGTTGGAGCACCTCATGTAACCTGTTCTCATTATAGTCTGTTTAATATGAGGTCTCTCATCACTGTTTTTATGATGAGTGCACCTTGTCAGTCAAAATCGCAAAAAATACCCCTTCTGTAGCAGCTGTAGCAAATCAACCTTAATCATGGCATTTGCTCGTGGAAATCATTTTTTTGTCACATTTTCCTCTGATTATTTTACATATTTATTCTCCAAATTTTATTTTCCTGAATTTCTTGGCATACAAAATCCACTGTGATTCACGTCATTTTTTTTTTTTTTTTCAGGAGTAATATTTACGACTTTAAGATTTCTTTGCAAATATCTTACTCTTTTCCACTCCACCATCAATTTTCGATAATCTGCAGAAATATTTTTCCTTCTCTTCCTTACTTATCACTAAAAGAATTTCTGCACAATAATTGAGAGAAAAGCCGGAATTTTAAAATCAGTTTTTCTTATTTTTATTTGTTTCTTTCTTTGAATTTTTTCCCTTCTATTCTGGCGAGCTGTGATGGTAGTGGCAGAGGAATAAAACATTCGAAGTGAATTTTAAATGTTATGAAAAAGAAATCTAAAATAAAATCGACTTGAATGGATAAAATTATGTAAAATAAAACTAAAGAAATGAAACAAAACAAAAAAAAATTAAGCATAAAAATATTTGCAAATATGCTGAATAGAATTAAAAGATAAAATGTGGTGGGAGGAAAAAAAAATATATAAAATTTTTATTTTTATTTATTAAATATAATTTGTGTAATTTATTTTGGAGAATTAAAATTTGAAGATTCTTATCTTATTTTTTATTTTTATTTTTATTTTTTTATTTAATGATTTCTTCTTGAAAGTTGAAGCTGAATCTGCTTTGAGGGGAATTTTTCCTAGTTCTTTTTTAGGAAATTCAATGTTCTTGTTGCGAAATTGTCAACTTGAATTTTAGGCTTCCTGCTGGGGTGATTTTCAATATCAGATTTTAGAGTCCTTTCTGTGTTGGGGAAAAAAAAAAAGTTGGTGAGAGAAAATGTTGCAAAAATGCCCCCAAATAGGGTAGAATGTCTTGTGTGTGTGTGTGTGTGTATATTTGCAGACATACATGTACTCTACATATAAATAATTATAACAGTCATATACAGAAAGTGACAGACACACATCTATATGTATGTATGTATGTATGAATGCATGTATATATATATATATATATATATATATATATATATATATATTATGGTTAACAACAACAGATTTGTGTGTATGTATTTGGGTATCAATTCCTCTTTTAAACAAGTTTTGTTAAAAATGAATAACAAGGAACTGCACTTACTTTCCTTGTTGGTTGCTGGATCTTGTAATTTTATAATTGTGTATTTGGACAGCCAGCAAAAAATTAACCATAGTACATTATTGGTCATTTTAACAAAATTTATATTAAGTAAAAATGCTAGCTATTAATACTAGCTAGTAATATATGTAAAATAATATAATTTAACGTATATCCATTATAAAGGAATTTCTGTCAACAAGTGCAAAGACTAGAGTAGTACTTATTATTAAAATAGAAGCAAAAACGTTCAATACTTATCTAAGGTCAATACACCTTGTATTCCAATTATAAGGAGGAAGTTCCACTCAGATAGCTTTTCTCCCCATGAACTGCTGCTTTTTGTAATAGGCTCCTGCATGGATGCTTTTCTGAATGCTACAATCTTATCCTCCTCAATTCAAATGCCAATCATTATCAATTCTGTATATTCACATAATCCTCACTTCCTACTTCACATTTATGTTACATGCATTTCAGCAGTGACCCTTTTGCCTTGTATTAGTAAAACCCTTTATATAAGAGAAATATAAACATGCATATACATATCTATAAATATGCATATGATAAATACTTTCATGCCAGCTATTCAGAATGGTACCTAGACTTAATGAAATTAAACACAGTACTAGACTGGCAACAACATCTCACCAGTTTACAGTAACCATAAGTTCTATGCTAACATTTTTTTCCCCTTGCACTTCTTGCTTGTGAAGCTCCCTTCTGGCTCCAGGCTTTCCAGTCAACATTAATCTTCAAAAATTTAAATGCAATGTCAATCATTATCTATTGTCCTCCTGTTTATTCATCTTTTGTTCTCGCTCCTTAGTAATGTTTCTGTTTATTAATTCTTCCACACCCACTAACCTCTTGTGTCTTAGTGACTTTACTGCCTTGCTTGGGGTGAACTCTCTCTCTCTCTCTCTCTCTCTCTCTCATATATATATATATATATATATATATATATATATATATATATATATGCACCACACACAATGAACAGGCATAAATAGAGCTACATCACTGAGTCTATAGCTTAAAAATGACAAAAGCATTTATTTTATGCTACAAATATTTATTCTCCAAATATTTATTCTCCATATAATTCAGTAGTGTTTCTTTTATATATATATATATATATATATATATATATATATATATCAATTCACCCCATGCAAGGTGGTAATGTCACCAAAACTCAAGTGACTACTAGAAGTGAAACTAAATAAGAAGACTTTAAAAGGAACTGTAAAACCAATAAGAGTGTAAATTTCAAAGTTTAGGTGGAGGTGTTAGAAATATGTATATTGTTTGCTTAGTACTATTTTGCTCTGTTCATTTTGTTTTCTTTTTATTTATTTATTGAAAATTTTTATCAATTCCACACAGGTTGAACTTTATACATTGTAAATTTCAGATCAAAATTTCTCAAATAACCAAAGTTTAAAGAATGAATGATCAGCTTCATTTTTTACTTTCAATCTACACTTATGACTGACCATAGAATTTGCTGACTGAATAGTTGTCATCATTTCCCAACTTGCTATCTATACTGATAATAAAGCTATTTAAACCTGTCTTAATAGTAAGTCTTGTTAATTTTAACATTTTCAAAATAAAACTGCTCTGTATTAATCATTTTGCCTTCCATAAGCATGGCTGGTTCTAACCCCCAGGAGAGCAACTTATTGTACCTTGTTGGGTTAATGTTTTATGCTGACATGAAGCTGAATGATTATATTGAATCAACTGCTAAATCTACAGCTAGTAAATTCAGTTTGCTATGTCGTGCTAGACAATTTTGCATATTAATAAAATTACCATTTGTCTATGCATCAAATATTGCTGCCACATTTGCTTCAGACAAAAAAAGAAAGAAAAACATCTTCTATTTTATATCTAGAGATTCTTAACAAAATCATAGTAGAATCTGCAATGTTATAAGTCCTGACTTGGCATCTTGGCTTTAATCACTTTCCCACTGCTGTAATATATTTTTCCTGTGTGTTTTCTATAGATATTTTCATGGTAATTGTTCTGATGTACTTTCATTTTTTGATACCATGACTCATAATCATAATTTCATCACTGAAATTGCTACTTGTTGCTTCTTTTGCAGTTCAATATTTGTGGGCCTCACTTCTGGCCTTTTTCTTTCCTGTCAATTGCAATCTTCAAAGATTTAGATGCAATGTCATTCATCATCTTCTGTCTGTTTGAATTCTGATCTTTTATTTGTCCTCATGGGGTTTCTTTCACTCTGAGTGACCCCTTGAATCTTGACTTTTATCACCTTGCTTGGGGTAAAATGATTAAAAAAAAAAAAAGAAATTTATTATAAAATGGGACAATTTTAGTCAAAATGAAGGCAGGTAGAGTAAGATTAAGAATTTTATTTGGCTGTTAGTACCTTATTAACAAGATGGTATCAAATTGCTACATGACATAACAGGTTCTTCTAGTGTCACACACTGTAAATGAGAACAGTTGTTCAAAATAAAGTATATTGACAAATTACTTGACTCAAAATGAAATATAAAATTATTGAAAAGCAGTAAAATCCTGTTATGATAAGCAATTATCAAAACTGTTTCACACTTATAAAAGCCCTCCCCCCCACCCCACGTATATACCCACTTATGCCCTTCAAGATGGTAGTATAGTAGATATAGGAATGTTACTCTCATATAGTTGTTGTGAGTTCAATCTCTGGATCAGGTAGAGAAGCACTGGTTGAGAAGTAAGGAACAATAACTGGCATCACATGCACAAAATATAAGCAGATATCAGCCAAAAACAATGGACACCAGAAAATTGCATCTATAGCAATCAAAGTGTGAACAATAGTTCAAAATAATTAAAGTATATTGTTGTACAAGATCAGACTTTGTCTGCAGTTACCTCTTCACCTCCTCCCCTCCATATTCCCTGCAAATTAACTTGATGACCAAGCATTACATCAAGCAAAATCTCTTTGGGATATTTCTTAATTGTTCCAATCTACAATTTGAAAACCAGAAGACATGTCAACCAAAAATGCAGAGAAAGATAAAGATCGAATTTTTACCAAAGACCTTAGTAGAAAATCACCTGGAGATACTTGTTAGTTATGATACACAAACCCTAGTGATTCTAACTGTAGATATTTGCCCATCTTGAAATAAAGTTCTTTTTTGGATAAAAAAGATTGGGAGGAAAAGGACACATCTTCACCCTCTGTTAGATAATGTAGATCAGTGAAATATTCATCAGTTTTTTTTATATTAAAAGTTTCTTTTGCTTTTAATGTATAATATTGTTGTATCCTGGGTATACTGATAAACTTCATCTGACAGCAATGGAAACTTTCAAAGAGTCTGGAACCAATTGATGTTGTTCCCAGGTCCAACTTAATTAACCCAAGTTGGTAGCACTTCTTAGGGTCCCAACTATGGGCAATTAGTTAACCTCCAAACGGGGGGTCAAAACACTATGAAAATGTAAAATACATTTTTATAGTAATACTTTTTTGTAAAGAAATTACTAATGCTCCCAAGAAAATTAAATTTTGACAGTAAATGACCCATAAGTATTTGATATGTCACTAAATAAACAAGCAAATATAATGTTGTTAATTTGTTGATTAAAAACAATTCCTCTTCCATCTTGTTATAGTATTTCTGAAACAGGATTTTGTTGAAAGCTAAATTTAATTTGACTTAAATTAAAGAGTTAAAAATTTACATATAAAAATGTACTCACTTTTTGACTTCCTTTAACTACTTGAATTACTTTTTTCAAATCCAGTGCATTTAATTCAAAATTTAATTTAAATTACTAATCTTCTTTGTAAGTCAATACAAATTAATATTTCTTAATTTTAACTACTAATTTTGTTTACAAGTCAATAAACACTACATATAATGGCCATTATATAGCAGTTGCTATGTTATAAAGTCACAATTTGAAGTATTGTTGTTCAGGTAAGTAAATATACATGCCTTCTAGCTAAAGTTGGGTAAATTGTATGGAGAATGACCTAGAATTATAGGATGGGAAACTGCAAAAAATCCTGCCATGGTCTGTGGGTGCCACTTAATGTGTATTTATTTTTTGTGATTCTCTCGAAAGAATTCATAGGATAGTTTATTTGTACTTAGAACCCTTGCTGGGATATGAATTATATCCCAAAATGGTAGCTGAAGCCTGAAATACAAACCCAGACTTTGGCAAGTCTAGTGTATGTTTATTGGTGAATAGAAATGTAGACACAAGTAAGGAATGGTGTTTTGGTGGTGGTGGTGGGGGTCACTCATTCACATTTTGCATCTATCTTTGAGAATTACCTTGTTTTTTTTTCCTCTTATTTTAGTATTTTTTCAATGTTTTTTTTCTTCAATTGCTGCATTAATCTATTTACTTATATGTATCATTCATTTTGTTTTTGTTGTGAACATTACCTGGTGCTGATAATTGCTTTGAATTAAAAAGAGAAAAAAAAAGGCATGAAGGAAGGACATTGGTTTGATGGGAAAGAAGTGGGTAATGAAGATGAAAAAGAAATGGTTGTTTTGTGTAACTTTATCCATTTCTATATATGCACACACACGCATATATATATATATATATATATATATATATACACCAGACAGATTTAAATGGAATGAAATAGATAAATAGATTTGAACAAACTTAGGTAAATTGAGATATGTGTATGTGCGTACAAGAAGAACGGTATGGTAAGGTTGAAAATCAACTAATAAATGATGGTTAGATTTATCTTGGGATATCTCATTTATATGCAATCAGTATACCAAAATGAGGACATTAAACCAGTGAAACTTTTGTATCTAAATTTATTTTTTATTCATATGTAAAATTATTTATCTCTTTCTGTGTGTGTGCGTATATATATATATATATATATATATGATAGGATAAGAAAGAAACCAGAAATGTTTATAAATCTAATGTTTTTGCCTTTATTAAAGCTTCATCAGAGAATGAGATATGAAGAAAAAAACAATAAAAAATTCTGGTATCTTTAATTTTTGTGTTTGTTTTTCATTGGTGAAGCAGACCTCACCATGTATCTGCTTAACCAATATCAGGTGGGGAAAGATATATAAATTTTGATATATCTGAACTAAGTGACAAAGTGAATTTTTTTTTTTTTTTGCATTTTGTCCTTTCAGCAGAATAAAGGATGTAATTTGTCACATGAAAATCTTTTTTCAATTTGTCATAGATTTTACTAATATGCATATGTGTGGAGGTGCTTTTCCTACTTATGAACGTGATAGCTTTCTGGGGTTTGTTTAGAAGTCTAAGTATTCTAGAGTTTGTAATAATAAATGTATTTATATTACATTATTTCTGCCACTGCCTTGCCTGCTGGAATTGATGTTACCTTCTTCTTTTATGTGCCATATCACTTCAGGACCTAAGTGATTATGGCCTTCCACGTCTTCCTATCCCTTGTAGTTTTGTCTGTTTGTTATTTATCCCAAACCATGTTCTACCATCCATTTACTCAAGCTCAAGTATGTTTTGCGCTGATTTCCTCTGTCCCCCTTACTCTCAATCTGTCCTGTGGGTATCAGGTTTTCCAAGCCCTCCTTCTTCATTACATGCCTCCAAGATTTCAACTGCCTTCTCCTGATGTTAAGTATAAATTTTCTTTTTGTTTT